>JAODJW010000106.1:7590520-7659060 GCA_026777045.1 Hyperopisus bebe | reverse complement strand
GTGGGATGGGATGGGATGGGATGGGATGGGGTGGGACAGGACGGGATGGGATGGGATGGGTTGGGATGGAATCAGATGGGATGGGACACCAGGGCACCTAACTGCATGTTTTTAGGGCAGAGGGAGGGAACCTCACAGAATAATCCCGCACACAATGATCTCCACACACAAATATACAGCAGAGTCCTTGGAGGTGTGAGGCCACATTTCCACCCACCGTGTTACATCTAGGAGTCCCAGAAGGTGCAAGCTATCCAGATGGTATAAGTGCTATAAGACAAATTACTGGTGAAACTTCATTAATCACATTCTATAAACCAGAATGACAATTCTGAAAAAATGTTACATTTAAATTTCGTTTTATGCAGTGGGCAAGGGTACTCATTTCATAACCATTAATTTATACAATAATTACAATAATTAATGCATCCATAATGATGTATTTGTCTTGGTAACGTAGTCAAGATAGCATACAGCAAACCAGTCAGTATCTGTGTGTGTGTGTGCGCATATGTATGTGTGCGCAGACACCAAATGTAATAAAAAGGTATTATTTTGACATAGTTGGTACTATTTTTGAAGTCCCCGCAAAGATCTGTGAAGGTAGTCAAAAAACGAAAAATGCCAAAAGTCTTGTATTATGTTTGGTTACTTAGAGGTCGACTGGCAACACTGACTGTCGCTCGAACGTTATGCCTGCATTCAGGCTTTTGGCATGCAGAAAAAAATAAAACAGGTATAACTCAGGAGCCTGTGCAGCTGAAATGCAGAGATATTCAAACAGGCATTTTATCTCCTTCTGTGCATTAGGCTAATGTATATACATGCCAGGCAAAATGATGGCCAATTTGCATTTTTCCCCATTTAATGCGCGATGGTGCACCGCTTCTTCCTCGCCAAGCGAGGCTCTGATGTTTACAGAAGTCATGCCAGCGTTTTTTCTGTGTAGAGGCACATCATAAGAAAACAAAGTAAAAAAATAAAAAAATCTCAATAATTACCGGCTCATCAAAGTCGTCTTCTAATCTTGCAGTGTATGCCGAGGCCCCAAAGAGAGGGCACAAACAAAGCCCATGACCTGCTGTCTCTTCCTGCAATCCCGCCATTCTTTTGAACAAAGGCAAAGCCTTGGGGTACGGCTTTGTAACTCTGGCATCTCAGCGAGATGCCAACACGACGACTCAAGCACATCGGCGACTGTCGACTGGAAGGCTTCGTGCCACCCGGGCTTCTACTAAAAGAGTCGACCAGAACTGGCCGGCACCCAGGTGCTTGGGTCCAGGTCTCAACGAATCAGTTTCAGTTGTCAAAGTTAATTTGGGGACCCGCTTGTCAAAAAGGCTTGTGAAAGGCTTCAGGGGTGACATGATAAAATCTCATTGTCATTCGGCTAAAAGTACTGTGTTTTTTTTTTTTCTTTAGCTTCGATTACTACTGGCAAATAGCTTCTACGTTCTAGTTGGGGATAGGCAATGCCTCTATTAATAGATCTGTGCAATTCTGGCACTCAGCTATGTCACATTGCTGAGTTATTAAAATTAAACGGGGTAAAAAAAAGGATAAGCAATAAAACAGACGCCATTCTGGGGGAATGGATTTTCACCAGCAAGCGTGGGATGTGGTCTCCGGATCCAGCACGCGGGGATTCCAGGTCAGATCTCCGCACCGCAAACCCGCCAGCCGTCACGTAGCTAACGGACGCCATTTGTTTGGCGTTAGCGCCTGTCACACGCATCAATGTACGCAGTCACCGAACCGGAGACTTAGGGATCCTCCGCTTGACCAAAATCAGAAGAAAGTAATGCTGTGCAGGTATGTACATTACAGATTGCCTTTATCCTTATGGTAGGTTTACTTATTTTCTTTCTCCTGAATTGTTTTACATGTTTGCTGTGTTACACAAGGACATACTAACAGCTGTTCGGAAGCTACCGCAGTATCTCCATCTGTGACCAATAGGCCGACCGCAAATGAAGTTATATATGAAACATATTATCACCTCGGGCCGTCAGCACAAGTGGGCTGGGAGCCACATTCATGCGGTCAGAGACCTATAAATGCAGGAGAAACGCGATGACTTCATTCCAGCTCTGAGGGGAAATTAACAGAGTGATAGAAAACAGCACGATGTCGCAAGACAGCAGGGGGAAGGAGAGGCTTGAACGGGGAGAGAGGGGTAACTGTAGGGGCACTTTTCTTGCCCCGGGGGAAAGAAGTGTTAAAATCCCTCTCTTCAGTTAATTTCAAGCTGCCATCAAGCCTCATCACATCAGTTTAACTCTTCTGCATTTTTTGAGTCCATCAATTAATTTGAACTGATAAGCATCTTAAAGTGTTTGCTGTGAAGAGTAACTTTGGCATGGAGCTTTAAGATGATGAAAGTGACAATTCAGTGATGGGTCAACCACTCCCCCCCCTCCCCCCACACACTTGCTTGGGTGATAGTGACCTTGTGCTAAAGTTATCGCTTAGCTTAGTGGTTTGTTTAGCCAAAGCATATGGATTTATCATGGGCTTTTAAGGGACACTAATTCAGTTCACCAGCATAATAAAACACAAAAAAAAAAATTCTGAAGAAAATCTATGTAAATTAATGTAGGCAGTTGGATTCAGAGGTTTCAGCAAATAAAAAAAAACACAAGAGGAAGAAGCAGAGGGCAAAGGTCACACGGACAAACCAAACGAAAGGGAGTGGGGGGGGGGGGGCTTCTCACCTGGCTGTAAGTCTGTTTCCTGAAGAAGTAAAATGACTGGTGGAAGCCTGCAATGCCCAGAGGGTTTGGGCAAGATCTGAGTCTAGTCACTCAGGCTGAGATCAGGGCCCAATGAAATCAGTCCTAATGCCAACAACATGTGAAGGACTAGTGATCCATATTAATGACTGAAGAACAACAGACGGTGGGAGAGAGAGTGAGAAAGGGAGGGAAAGAGGAGACTAAGAGTGCAGGAGACATCATGAAAGGGGCTGGACTACAAAAACAGTGATTAATACATGCTCACTCTATCCACTCAAGCAGAAGACCATTAATGAGGGTATTAATTTGGCTGCAAACATCCAGATATGTAGAAGCTAGATATACTTTTGAAATATGTGGCACGCTGTGGCCCGGCGCAGTACATTAAAACCATTTATTACAATGAACAAATCACTTAACGAGATTTGAAGCATAGCACTGTCTCGCAGCAAGGCCGATGATGAAACAAGTCGAGCAATCACTGTCGATGAACATAAATTATACACAAGTAATAATTTTACTGTTGCCTATTCACTTGTGATTCGCCATTGTTAAATATTCAAAGGAACAGCTTTGTAGGCCATTGTTAATTAGTCTGCACAATAGCTAAGGTCTCATAGCAAATTACCTGCAACAACCACTTGCATCCATGTTAATCGCTGAACAAACCAATAGTGAGGGAAGTACCTTTTCATTGTTTTTCTTCCAGATCACCTGGATCACCTGCTCTGAGTGTTTTCCCTTTGTGCTACAGCACTTCTGGGGTACAGCATTAGTACTGAAGCATATCTAACAGGCCTTTCCTTAGTGGTAGCTGACCGAGTGAAATAACGGATGCACAGTGGTTAGCACCATCACCTCACACCTTTAGGACATGGGTTCAAGTCTCTCTCAGGGTTCCATGTGTGTGGAGTTTGCATGTCCTCCCCGTGTCATTGTGGGGTTTCTTGTGGGCACTCTGGTTCCCCGCCCCCCCACAGTAAAAAACCATGTGTATGTGTGATTGAATGGTTTGTGAGTGCCCTGTGAGGGTTTGATGCCCCATCCTAGGTTGTTCCCTGTGATGCACACATAGGCTCTGGACCCCCTGTGGCCCTGAATAGGACAAGAAGAAGAAGTTGTTGTAGAAAATGGATGGACAGGCAAATTTCATGGTATGGGTGTGTGTCTCCCTGGATGGCAATTAATGAGGCAAAAAAGCATATGTGAGAGGCTGTGACTCATTGCAGGAGAGCGTGAGCACTTTAGGAAGTCGGTGCGGGCAGAAGTAAACATGGCACTCTAAATGGATAGCTCCGTTCCCTCTCACCAGAACTCAAAGCCGCAATGCAATTTCTTCCGACTGACCCTCCTGCCACAGGGACAATCAGTTTCCCAGTGGAGATAAGATCGGGGGGGGCTGGACCAGTGTGGACCATGGCAGCTGGGGAGGGTTGCCATGGTTTTGCCATAAAGCTCAAAGACTGATGGGAAATGGGCTCCCAAAGACAGCATAAATCAGAGTGCTAAAGAGGGGCCTTCACCTGCCAGATGGACTCTGCTGAGGGCTCCTCTTTGCAGCCTGGATCCATCCATCCAGCTGGTCTTCAACACTGCTGACTGAGATGTAGGTTTAACACTCCCAACAGCTCCCCCACCCCCAGCACCAGCCCCCGTGCCTGCATGTCTTTCCACCGCCCACCCTGCTGCCCCTGCCCCCAGTGGAGGGGTGGGCACTGATGTCCGTTTCCCCTGAGCTCCACACAAAGCAGAGACACAAAGACGTCCGGTACAGAACGGCACAGTGTGTCCTGCAAGAGCAAACATCCAAGCTCACTTATAATTGCCTCTCGTGCTGCTATTTTCTCAGCAATTCATACATTCAGAGGAGAAAAGGCTCTGATGTCCGGATGCACAGCAGCACGCAGGAATCCTCACCGGACTTATTAGGGCAATAGCCAAGCCAAAGGCTAAAAAGCTTTGCGACGGCAAAAGATTTCAAATGAGATACAGATTCAAAGGGAAAGTTTTTAAAGCGCCCCACCGACAAGCATGTACGCCGAGCTGGATTAAACTGGAATTAGGAAGCGGGACGACCTGTTTTGGGGTTACGCATACACAGATGTTCAGGAGTTTGATAAGCATCTGTGCAGCGATATAAAACACGTCTGCTTGGGGGGGGAGTGACAGTGGGGGGGCGCTTTCCCAGTGGCACAGAGCTGCGTGCCTCTTTGCTGCCCACCATGCCTGCTGCTCCCTGTTAGCAGGCTAACAAAAGATGCCCGGCTACCTCAAGCCTATCCTGCGACCCCCCAATGGACGCAGCCCCCTCCCACAAAAGCAGGTCCTGGGCATCTCACAGCCTCAGCTCCCCCCCATTTGTCTTTCTGCAAACCCAGCACCAGCCTCCGCTTCCCCCATCGGCCCCCTTCGGCCCAGTAATCACCAGCATTTGCCCATCAGCAGGCTTCTGAAACTGGCATATTTCAAAGCTACGGGAGCTTGCTGGGCCCAAAACTCCTAGACTGCCTTGTGCCTTTTGTCAGTTATTTCTGGCTAATCGTCACCATTGGGTACCTCTCTTCAAACCAAGGTAATACCTCCTGAAGCATTTCTACTGCTGATCAATGGTCATTTGTCTCCCATTTACAAAGGACACCTGTATTTGGCAGAGAATGTCCGACGCCCCGGTTAAAGTTCTAAAGACATCGGTACAAGTGCTTAAACACAACCTGCATTGCACAACATATTTCTTGTAATTGAAAAGCTAGTCTGTCTTTATAATCGGTACTAACGCCATCCAAGGCATCTTAAGACTGCAAAATGGTAATGAAGCACCGTACTCAGAGTTCACTGCATAAAAGTCGCTGTCATCCCTTAAAAAAAGTTTCCTTCCATTAAACATTTTGGATAATTAAAAGAATAAATGGAAAATGACAAAGCAAAACAAAATGTTTAGAAAATGCGAAATTACAATTATTATCCTAACAGTTTAATGGAATGTCTTTACCAGTACAAATGAAACTAGTTAAATTACACGCTACCCTATTTAAATGCCATTAATTGAGGGGAGGGGGGAAAAAAAGATTCACGCTGCAATTCCCGCAATATTAATTGGGTGAAGGTCATTATTTCAAAGGCATTAAATATTTAGGAGCTGCCTTGTTCTGCTTGCTCTTGTGGCACCATCACAGCAGTAATGGCTGGTAAACAAGCCGGCCAGACTGGCAGAGAGACCATGCCACGCCGCCATCCTGCCTGCTGCCCGCCTTCTGCCGCGACAGGCCGCTACACGAGTTCATCACCTCCGTTTACTTGTCTCGCGGTAAGCGGGGGTGGGGGGGTGTGGTGAGGAGAGGCCCCTGGCTGCGAGATCGCGGTCTGAATGTCTGAGGAGCCAAAATAAGTCTCGTGTTGGGGGGACAATGGGAAAGTGACACGGCACCTGCCAATACGGCGTTTCTCACGAGATGATCGTAACCGTCCTCGGAGAATCGTAAGACAAAGCTTCTCGTAATTAAGCTGCTGACTGAAGTGCACTTTGGATGAGGAGAGAGATGCGTGGTGGACAGAAGGCTGTGTTTATGCCGAGCTGCGGATACACGCCTACAGCATTGAGAAATATTTTGCTTATGCAAAAAAAATAAAATAAAATACGCTGCAGAATGGGTCTCGATCAGTCCCAGCCAGTGTGCTGTAAATGGGAGATTCTCAAACCGGCACGGAGCGAAAACAGGTGAAACCGCCCAGCAGACTTAACACAAAAAGTTGCCCGTGAAGATTTGCAAAAAGTGCCGCTGGCTCTCCAGCAGGCCTGCTGCATATTTCAGCGTCCGTGCCGCTAAAGTGTGGTGGGGAGGCAGCCTGTAGGTGTTTTTTAGTGCTTCCTTTGTTGAACACGTACGCCAAAAAGCACGCGGCGCTTCTGCTCTCCAGGCCCGTGCAGAGCTCTCTGTCACCGGGACGCCGCTCCCAGACGAGGCAATAAGCCGCTGTCTGCGGCACGATAAGTGCAGGATGATGGGCAGGGAGATGACAGAGCATGTGCGGCTCGCCGCTGTGCAGGAGACACGGGAGAGAGGGAGAGGCCGAGATGGACCGGGGGAGAAAGAGGGGATGAGCAAATCAAGATAGGGCAGCCCGTGCTTGGTGATAACTAGAGTAATGAATCGCTGCCTCAAAGCTTATCTTCTTATACTCTTCATTGAATATAAGCTGCTGAGTCAACAGATATTTCCTTCGCTCCCGCTGTGCTGCAGCCCTAAGCACCTATTTTTACATTAAAATGAATCGCCACACTACCTCCGGAGTTGTTTTTTTCCACTCGCACGAATCTGCATTCCTTCTGAAAAACTGGAGCAATTTCAAGGTCAGCGCAGACCTTGTGTGAGCACAGGAGTAAACACGGGAGATCTGCACTTTATTTTTGCCAGACTACTGCAGTACCACATGGGGAGCGACGTGTGGCTGAGTGGGTTAGGTCTCCGCGCCTGAGATCAGAAGTTCGCTGGTTAGAGTCCCATCCCTGGTGGAATAGTCCTGTCACTGACAGGCCCTTAAATAGGCCCTTAACCCTGCGAAAAAAATGTTCTAGGGGGGCCAAATGAACAGCTGAACCTGGGCTCAGGCAGCAGCCTTCAGTCTCACCTGTGTGTACTTTGAAAGAAAGGAGGGCAAGATGAGACGTGTGAACGGGAGCGTTCCAGTGTGCCGGCACACATACTTGTACAAAGGGAAAATAAAACAGTATTTCAGTTCTATATCTGTGTTTGTGTATCAGGGTATGTTCGCTGTCAAAGGGCACAGAAAGACCTTCGTCAGGACATAAGGTTTAGCTTCGCTGGCTGCGTGCGGACCTGCTGCCTTCCCATCCCTGAAGGATCTACTTGCTGGACCACATCACACATGGGAGGAGAAGAATCACATCTGGCGGCTCTGCAGTAGCTACTGAGCAACCTGCAAGCGTGTCTGTGCATTTCTCATTACGGAGACTACGAACAAACCATGGCAAATTGAAAGCTGAAGCGGCTATTGGTCTCCCGGGAATTAAGACAAATTTTAACAACTTAATGCCACAGCACGCGAACGAAACAGGAAGCAAGACAACTGCGGCAGAGCCGGCTGAAGCCTAAGGAGATGTACGATGTGTATTAAGGTGCGCAGTGTTGTTTCAGCAAGGAGAGGTAATGGCATCTTCACACCCTTCGTAGTGACAGTAGCAAAGATCCCATCACAGGGTGCACGGAAAATATGGGCAATTTACAGTAGAAATACCAGCAGGTTTCAGTGATTGGTGGGACTTAGAACACCCAGAGAATCAGAGTATGTGGGCTGAGTGGTTGACATCCAGAAAGCAAAAGTGAAAAATTAAAAAGTATAAGATTACAGGGAGCTACTCTCAAGACAGCCAGAGCCACACCATTACAACGTGTGCTTGTGGCAGTTAGGCAGTTTTTGTGTTGAACCCCCTTCTGACAGATCCAGCAAATTCGTTTGGCACTCTGCTCCAGGACAAATCAGTACTCGCCAGATCCTGCACGTCACGACATTCACTAACGCTGTTTTTCCACTGGCATACAGGAACCAGTCTGTGTCGCGAGAGACACTAGTTTCTGCGCGGTTCCGGCTCGCTTCGATTTTCCACTGCAGAAAGGTTGGCTTGGTAAAGGCCTTAAGGGGTTTGACGAGTGACAGTGACGCTTGTTTATCCTTACACGGTGTAAATCATGAATTACTGTGTGCTAATTTCTGCTAGCATGCCAGTGAGAATCGCTGTGTTATGTTAGCATGAAACGCTAGCAGAATTAGCATTAGCTCGCGTAAAGTCACTATGAATCCATTCAGTTCAGTCATTCTATAGTACTTTTTAAAGTAGGTGGCTGGAAGTTCCGAGTTATCGGGGATGCATCAGTACATCGCAATGTGCGATACTACAAATACTACCATGCATATTGATGCAGATCATCGGTTCATTCTTGCCTCTTTGCATTTCGACTAATCGGATGGTGGCGACGCAACCAGTTCGGTTTAGTTACACATTGGGCTCTGCCAGTAAGCACAGCGATGTCAGCCAGGCACAACATCATTTACAATGGAAAACCCTCTCTTTACACTCCGGATGTGGTACAGCTCATTTCTTGGTGGCAGTGGAGAAGTGACATAATTACACCAACATTAAAATTACAAAGACTTTGGGGTAGGATGACGCCACAATAGAAACAAAAAAAGATTGAAACTAAATAGCGGTAAGCATTGGATTTAGCCTTCGGCACCAACTACGGCTCTCAGAATGAGTTCCTGGGCGTTTGCTTACACACTCCTTCATCTGGGCCTACAAATGAGCCAAATGAAGCCGTTCCGACGGGAAGTGCTGAAGCGCCGGCAAGTTAAAAGCGGCCGAGGATGAGAGGAGATAAATGGGGAACTGACACTCCCCACAGCCACCGCCAGAGCGCTGCCATAGGCCCCATCCTCGATATTCCCAGAAATATGGGACATGCAGAGTGACACGCCTAGGGGGGACAAGGGCCCCGCCTGTGATGAGGGCCCCGCCTGTGAGGAGGCCCCGCCTGTGATGAGGGCCCCACTGGACTGGCAGGCTCAGCCTTTCCTATGCTCCACACTTTGCTTCCCGCTCACGCTGCGCTGCCGTTGACTCCTGCGGCCCCTGACTCCCTGGCATAAGTAAGTTTCAAATCCTAAGGTGCTTGCGGCTCTGTCATGAACACCCAGCCGGCTCCCCGATTCCCCCACTAATGCTGGGTACTCGTCAGGATCGTGGTGGGCGCCCCCAAAGCTGCCCCCCTCCATCCTCCATGCTCCCCTGCTGACACTCACACACTGTCACTCTGCCCCCCCCCCCTCCTCATAGTCTATGTCAGTCCGGCAGATGTGTGGGGAAAACGAAAGCGGGCGCAGCCAATTGGTGGTGCCCACCCCCCCTCCCACCCCCCTGTATCAGCCAAGAGCCTGTCAAAGGAGGAGAGGGGGGGTTGAGCAAGACATGCCGCCCCTCTGTATCCTGGGTCTGATCTGAGCCCCCCCACCCCACACACACACATGGCAGGAATGTAGGTCTGGGGGGGAATGTTTAGTGAGACTGAAAGATGACAGAACCTCTGCTATTCAGTTTATTCCTTGTCTGCTTCCCCCAGCAAGGCCACAGACATAAGCCCAAAATAAACAAATGAGCCCCCACAGCCCCCCCCATCCCAGAAGAACGGCATCGCTGTCACGATGCGGACATCCCTGAAGCAGCCCAGTGGGCCCTGTGGGCCTCCTTACCTCCCCCCCCCCCCACCTCAGCCTAATTAACGACAGGAAAACCTCCCCTGAGGGATGGGCCCTGATCATCTGCCGTCGGGGGACCGCATCCACTGGGGGGCACCGATCAGTCCACGAGGGCTTCGGAGGCTTAGCGGAATGCTTGGGTCTGACAGCGTCCCTTATGCTTTCAGGGAGGATCCATTCATGTAAAGAAATGAAAGAAGCAGGACTTCCATGAAGCGACGTGGGAGGATGCGGCTCTTCACTGGGGAACAGGAGGCGGCAGCCGCTCCCGCAGGAAGGTACCCACGCTCCGCTAAAGAGCCAGCTGCTCAGGCCAGCCACACCACCCCTCCCACAAAGATATGAATACAAACGTGCATGAGTGTGTGTGCGTGTGTGTGTGTGTGTGTGTCCTCACTTCTGCATGCGTCTCATTACGTCTGAGTTTCACCCATCTCCATCGACTGGAGGCTACGTAGCCTCTCAGCCTTGGGGGGCGACGGCCGGCCCTCTGCTGTGCCGCCCAGACGCCCTCCCATTATCAGTGTTGCTCTACACCTCAGCCTCTCGTGCTGTAAAACACTGGAAGTGTCTAATTATCGGCTTCTCTTTCACCACCCCCCCCCCCCACAGTGCGCAAAAAAGAAAGACAGAAACAGTCATCTCACCTGAGCGCATAGAAACTTGGCTACGGCTCACACATACTGTGAAACCCCACCCCCCTCCCCACACACACACCCAGGCAAACCGGGGGGGTTTCTTCCCCCCATCCCGCCTTCTCCTCTTAATGTATGCAGGGCTGCCCGGCCTCCCAGGCAGGGGCATCCTCCAGCAGCAGAGAGACATTGTGTTCTCCGCCGTCTCAGTGCAGACAGGACCATCCCAGAGTTATTACACACACTGTGAGCTTTTAATTAAGGTGCACGTAATGAAATGCTGTGAACGGGCGGCCAAAAAACTGCACCCGCCACACAGACAGAACGCGAACGAATAAGCGAGCCGGTGCGCGGAGGCTCAGTCACGTCAGGCGCGGAAACGGCGGCGGGACCGGAACATCGGGTCCGTTATGGAGCGCCAGGGCCACGGCTAGGTGAACGTGGGGGACATCCTCGGCAAATCCAATCACGCGCCACACAAGGAAGCCATTTTCTTCAGCTGCTTTGCTTCCGCTCGTGCCGTGGCCACCTCCAAATCTGCCCGGCTGGGCTCGATGGGGCCGGGCCCCCGGCAGACTCTATAATCCCGCGGAGGGGCCGGGAATCGAGGCTACGGGGACATTTCATTTGCCGCTGCATTCATTGCTGCTTCGCGGCACCTGTGCCACCCACTAGCTGCAGATCCGAGGAGGTTCGCAGCGGCCCGTCAGCCCGTAACCGCCTCATGACAAGACGGGTACACCCCAGGGCCGACAGGCTTAGTGGCTTGTTTTAGGGAGGAAGCAGAACGATACTGGTGGAGCTGACCGCCACATGAGTATGATCCCAATTAGCCAAAATAAGTCATTTAGGGCACTTGAAGAGGGATGTACTTGAATGGGGATGTGCATTCGCATATGTGGATTAGGAAGTGTGTGAAGAAGCAGCAAAGAACTGATCCTGCCTGGTTGCCTATCTATGTGTGTGACTTGCTGGATTGCCATGATCTCCTGAAAGATGGAAAAGCCCTCGAAGAAGTCAAGAGCAGATCCAAACCGTACGTGATGCGGACGGGACAGCAGCTACTTGCTCACCACCGGCAGGGTGAGTGGGCTCAAGGTCCTCACAACGCATAACGAGAACTGCAATCTCACGTCTGCTGCTCACCGTGAATGACAGCAAGGATACGGGCACAAGGCTGCCTGGCACGACGGTCTGGGTGCAGAGCAAACGATGACAGGATGGGTGGAAGTGTGGAGGCAGGAAGCAAGCAAGGGGTACATTTCAGAAAGAAGTGCGTCTGACACATCCAGTCCAAATACTGTAGCACCACAGGGATGACCTGCCATGTCATCTACACTGGTTTCACTTAGTAATCATTTGCACCTGCAGTTAATGTAGCATTTAATCTATTAACCTTTTTAGGCTCCTTACGGACGCTGTTTCCTTGCTTAGTGCTGTATTTGGTCACATTGATCTGCTCAGTCTCGCCATTCTTGGCTTCCTGGTTCCATTTAGCTTATAGATTTTGACTGATTCTATCTATTCCACTTGTGATGTGAGCTCTCTCCTCTGCTTTCTCGTCTAGCTTAGCCTCCTGGATACTGCTTGCCTGACCCTAATATACATTTCGAATCTCGTCTTTGGTGGCTCCCATTTGGCTCGGTACTTGAGTCCAACCCCGCCGTCTCGCCTGCCTACTTCGCAGTCAGCGGTCTAAGTCCTGCCGCCAAGTTCTTGGAGACCAACTCGTCAAAGAGGCCGACCGGCCAGGTAGAAGGGCCGGCAGGTTGTGTGGGAGCAGCTTGAGGTGTGTCCATTCATCGCTGTTTGTTTCGGATAAAGCTCCTGTCAAATTCTGTGACGTGGATATAACATGGTCTCACCGAAAAGGAGAAGGACGCATTTGCAAGTCAAACTTGCTTCTACTGGGAGGAAACTGAAAGAAAAAGGTACGGACAACAACTTGCTTTCTTATAAATGTTAACGCTGAATGTGGGACTGGGAAAACACAGGTAAATACAATCTGCACCCTAATGGTGCATAACATCGGAAACTGGAGACTGGGTCTGAGCATGTCCACCTGGCTGCCGTTCTTATACTTAATTTCATGTTTAACTTTCGTTCTGGTTCTCAGCAAAATCCCTCAGTGAGAGCAGACATGTGACGTTACAGGATGCTTAGCACATGTCTCACAGAGACACGCGGCAATATCCGGCCAGCCTGATGCTGTGGAGGATTCAGAAAGGGAGGCAGACCTAATTGCTGCTGAGATGGGGGGGGGGCTCAGTGCATGCCACTCAAGCAGTCAAAATTACACATTCTGGTTGTGTCGGGGAGAAAATGTCTGCAATGTCAGCAGGATGACAATATAAATATGAGGAGGCAGGGAAATCGGAAATAAACAACTTTGGCGAGAAGCTGCGAGATGGTGCAGTCGGACTGCAGACCTCCGAGTTCGCAGCTCAGGACTGTGACTGTTTAAGCGAGATTCCCCTCATTCATTAGCACACTGAGCAGGCTGCCAGCTACACAACCCAGAAGCCACAGGCCAAAAGCACCATAAAAGAAACGAAACAAAACGTAAACATGATCCTCAAAGGCGATTCACGGAAAAGGGTGCCGTTCTGTTGTGTTCTTAAGCTGGTTCCAGATATCGGACGCCTAGTGCTGGTGGAGCGCCGGAGGAAAGACAAATCATGGAAAAATCTGGGAAGGCTGGCGGAGCGCAGCCTTAATCCCGTGGCAGATGTTGAGTGCCGAGCCACAGAATGTGCCGGAATGACAGCCCCCCACGGTGTACCCAGGTAAAGCCCGCAGCGTGGGCGGGACAGGGCCGACTGTCAAGCCATCATCGGAGAGCCAGCAAGCCAGTGTGGTTGCATGGGGGCTCTGCCCCGGAGCTGGCGTGGGGCTGGCTGGCGGAGCAGCCCCCTAGAGGACCTGCATTGCTCTAACAACAGTGTATAAAGAAACAGCCCATCAGTATAACAAGAGTTTCTGCTGTTGGAGGAAGAGCCTGCAGAAGAAATACGGAAATCGCCATCTCTGACAATGGGGCTACGATAAGAATGCAGGTATCTAAAAAGCACATTACTGTTAAAAGCAGCCATGATGCTTGCAGAAGCCCTTAGAATCAGAGGAGGTATCCTCTCAAGGCGTTTGAGCTGACGCCGTAGCGGATCACCCGGCCTGAGGTTCGAGACTCGTCACGCACGAGGCCAGAAGTCCGGTTGCGGTTCCTTCCACGGCGGAGAGGATGGGTGGACGGCACACAGGACCATCTCAGCAGATTACACAGATTACACGCTAACGATTGGCCTCCGCCCGTCCAGCCGCACGGCAGCAGGGCACCGCGGGAGGGTCTCTCGCCGCGGCCATCACCGCGCACGCCGAGCCATTAGCAGCTGCATGCCGCTCCATTCACTCCCGCCACTCCTCACCCCGAATGCCCCCAGGTCCCCCACTGAGGCACGGAACTGACCAGAAGCTGACCTTTGAGGCTGGCTCAGAGTCCCCCCCCCCCCTTAGCCATGCTAAGCGTAAAGGCTGGTGTTTCAGCATCAGATGTGACTCCCAACATGCACTAAAAACAAAGAGACATGTATTCCCAGTGACCCCCTGTAACCCCGGCTTTGACAAAACAGTCATTTAGAATAATTATCCTGAGTGCAACATTAATGAGACGAGGCAGTGCTCTTTGTGTTGCTTAGTTAGAGCTCAGCGAGGTGTGTGTGTGTGGTCACAAACGTATTACATTGTGAGGACCAAATGTCCCCACGATGTATTAAGAACCCATTACTTTGATGTTGTGGGGACTATTTCTTTCAGTCCCCATAAGGGGAAATTCAATTTTATAAAAATCTGTGACTGCAATCAAAAAAATTAAAAAATGCCAAAATCCTTGTATTTTCTTTGGTTAGGGTTGGGGCTAGGGAGGGGTCAAGCATCAGGTTGTCAATGCTGGGATTAGGGTTATGCCCAAAGGAATGAATGGACCATCCCCACAAAGGTAGGAAGACAAATGTGTGTTAGAAGCCTCCTAATTAATTCTAGGACAAAGGGCATTACAATCAAACTGCAGCACTTCCCACCCACTTATCCACAACCAAGTCCATCATAGAGGATGTGACACGTCCCCCTGCCCCCCCGCTTCCTGTGGCCGACCCGCGAGCCCTCAGAGAGTCCGAGACGGATCTTCCCAAGTGGGCCGACGCTGTTTGACAAGATAAACACGATAATCATATATAGGTATGCCACTGCGCACGCTCGCCCATCGTCGGAGCTAAATCTCCAGCTCCCAGAAGCTTCCGGACACGCTGCGCGTGACAGGCATGCCGATTACCCGCCTCGCGCTATCACTTCCTGTCACATGCTTCCATCGATCAGAGCAGAATGACTGATGTAAGAGACAGGACTTAGACATCGAGCTAAAAATTAAAGCCTAAATTGACACATTAATTTCCCGGTCAAGATTTATCTAAATAAAAGAAGAATAGAAAGTTAAGGGTGAGAAACCAATTAGTAGGGCATGTGGAAGGATTTAGCATTCTAAGGTAACAAAAAGAGTCATTTAATCTATCTCCTTCCTGGCAGTTGGCAGTGGGGAGGTCTGTCACAGATACCTGTAACTGGTTGGTCAGACCAGAGGCAGCGCTGGCCAAAGGGAGCAGCCGTGTTGCTAGTGGGGGGGGGGAGCGGCCATGCTGCCGAGGGGAGGGGGGGACGAGCTGCCATGAGAGCCGGAGAACAAGCGCCGACCTCCATTAATGAGCGCGACCTCACGGCAGGTACAGGAAGTGGCCCCTGTCGGCCTCACTTATCAGAGTCCGCCTCGCTCAGTGCGGCTTGGCTCTCACACGTCTGTGAGCCTCAGACTGGGGCCGAGAATGCCGGATCCAATCGGCCCCACGCCCCGTGACAGGCCATCTGAGCCACGAGGCTGAGGGTGCGGCACAGGGGGGCCGCGGAGATGAGGGTGCGGCGCAGGGGAGCCGCGGGGCGGAGGGTGTACTTTTTGGAATTTTCTGGAATCCATGGATGCAGAACCTGTGGATATGCAAGGCGAACTGTATAGTAAAACAATTCTTTGTAAATTAAACTACTGTAACTATGTAACTATGGGATTTTAATTTTCTTTGTAAAAGTAGCTCTCACTGCAAAAAGGACATCACTGCTATAGCTAAACAGAGCTTACCTATACCAATAGAGTCCAGTAGGGTGACCGTGAGTTATACTGGCAAATCACTTGCATTTACACAATATTGTCTCTATGGAATTCAAATATATAACTCCATATACCAGAAGGCAAATGTTTTTTAGCCCAGTTCTTGTTAACTCTTGTCCTCCTCAGTCATTTTTGCAAAATTTTTTACTAACGCGCCATATGGTTTAGTGCATATGATAATGACGAAAATGATAGCAATTGGATCGGAGAACGCATGCAGAGCGCATGCAAAATCCATGGCGGTAAATGCTACACTGATTTGTAACATTTACTAGATTATCTTGAAAAGGATCAATCATTAAATTGCAAAGTTTGTTTCTTATGACAGAGCAAGAATGTTTTAGTGAAAGTTTTTGATGATCTCCGTTTGGCGAATCTTATGTCGAGGACCCCCATGCCATCCCTGTTTGGCATATTTTATCGTAGATTTCAAAATAATGAAACCGTGCAAAATAACTTTGCTATTAAAGATACCATACACCATGGTATAATGTGTGAACGATGTGACGGTATGAAAGCATCAAAACCTAGCTGCCTCTCACAATTGGATGTGCATTACATGCGATGTCGATATTAATATCACCCAGCCCTGGACTGAAATAAAGGCTGGATTGAATAGCTCCAATTCTGACCTCAATTCAGACAGGGATTAGATTTGCCAAGGAACGTAATACCAAGCTAACAGGGAACATTCCCAGAACTTTAGCCAACGATACGTGAAGGTCTTCTCAAAGTTTGCAAAGAGCGTTCATATTGTAACATCAATGGAACGTTATATTTTAACAAAGGTTCTGTCAATGTCAGCACAACAGTGTTATTACCTGCACATCCGTTTAACAGAATTAACGTTGAAAATTATAGTTTTATAATAAAATATTTTTATTTAAATGTGCCATCTGTGTACACTGAGAATATGCTGTCCAGCCTTGAACCCATGACCCCTGAGGTGTAAAGTGAGTGTCATCCACTGCCCTTATCATACCCTTTACTTGTTTCGTGTTATTACTCTTAGTTATAGTCGTACTTGTAGAGATGGGATAATGTTCTGGTAACATCAGGAAAACTGGACATGTTGAATGTTTCCACAACTTCATTGTAACGTTCAGTAAACGTTCCTAGCGGGAAAGGAGCACGGTGCTCCTCAATGCCCGACTGTCAGGGTTCTTTTTGTTTCTGGAGAGAGAATAAGGCAGGAATCAATGCCGCTGTAACACCCTAGAGAGTCACGTAAAGCAGCCTTCCCTCTAACGGGGCGATAGGGGGATATTACAGACAGTGACAGCATCATTAATTTCCTCCAAGGTGGATAAATCTTTATGCAAATCATGATTCCTCCCCCAAATATAATAAGGCAGAAGGAAGGGGTTTATGAAAATATGCAGTAATTGATGGATATCTGTAGCCGCAGATGATATCCGCCTGCTTGGAGGGCAGCCTTAGGCTATAGACATGCATGTTTCCAGCTTCTCTTACACGAGCTACCGTCTCCAGCACATCTCCAAGTGCACATTTCTGATATCTGCACATTGTTTTTGCTTTTATTGTCTTCCCAAGACACTCCATACCAAGCATTGGGGTCTCAACCCATTTAAGGGGGTCCAAGGGGTTGTATTGGCGGGTTTTGATTATTGGGGGCTTACAACCCGCCCATAATTTTACAGCCATGTCTCATACAAATATATACAAACAGACCTACAATTATAAATAGCTAAACACTTTCCTCTGTTGGGCTACAGAAGATGCAAGAGGATTTCTTCACTGATTGGTTTATAATACCAATGGATACTGTACCAAGATACGCGCAAAAAGGCATGAGTGTGAAAAAACAGTAGAGAAACAGAACTGTAAGGAGCTATCAGTTACCAATGGAAATAAGGTTTAAATTATGGAGGGTGAAATTACCCACTTGGGTTAGCGGCACGCTCAAACCAGTTTGGAGAAAATATATTACTGCAATAGTAGGCTGCCCACCATCTGAAAAGAAATTGATCACCGTCCTCATAAATAATAATAAAAGTACACGCATAAACCTTCACGGAGATATTGCTGAGGCAACCTTTATAAAGCATGAGAGTAATTACACTTAATACGTATTTATTAGCCCAGAAGGAGTCATTGGTCCACAGAAGGCCCCGCTTCACCTTCACACACTTATCTATTTTCCACTTCCGCTAGATCTATTTGTGATCCGTCAGCATACTTCACATTATTTATTTGCTGAGCTGGGGAAACTGTAGTGTTGCCCCAACCCCTGTCACTCAGCTCTGGTGTGTACACCTGCGGGCCCCCTGCTGGCTTCCCCATTTTCTACACGGTGACCGCAGCATACATTTCTATCTGTCCTATAATGCAGTGCATTGGTAGTGGGTGGGAGGCGGAGCCATCATGGGGATGGCCAATCAGAGGCTGACGCATCAGAGCAGGTGAGCCAGTCCAGTTCGGAGGGTAAGGGTAGGTCCTCGGGAAGGTGTGGCACCGAGAGGAGCCCCTAGCAAATCCAGCAGGACAGCCGGAGCGCCCAGACAGACGCCGAGGTCACAGGTGGCATCTGGAATCGAGCCACCCTTGCCAGTGACCGTGCGTCACTGTCACAGCAGATGGCTTCCAATTCACAGGCCCCATCTCCAGGTACAGAGTGCGGGAGACAATTTAACTGTCAAATTATGGAACAGAAAGTCCTCAAAGGCACCAGAACCCTCAGCACAGACACCCACCCAGGAAAAAAAGACATTTAAAAAGGTTCTGACTCATTTGGTGAAGAATGGACCCAGCAATGAAGCAAACACATTAAACTCAGAAGTAACATCAGTCAATTATACTGTATTGTTAAGCCTTAAGAACTTGATGTGTGAGAGCAGTATTAAATCCAATATTCCTTTTCTCCAACCTTATATGATGATTCGTTCATTAAAGTGATGAAGGGATGCCAGTTTAATAATGACTAATACAGTTCCAGGGACCATTAAATTCATCTGGAGTTTCCTTAACCTGGAACCATCACTAAAATCTAAAAAAATCTACATAATAATCTGTTAGAAACTTACCCTCCTTAAATATTATATTATTGCTGTCATATTTCCATTTTAAATTTTATAAAATTCATGCCTTAATATACAAGACAGATATTTTCATAAAAGGAACAACTGTATTAATTGCCAGTGCTACAGATTACATGAAAATGGTCATTTTAAATGCCTTAATTAATAAAATGCACTCAAACATCTCAAGATGTATTACAGAGTAAAGCGCCTGCTTCGACCTGCTAAATGTATCTCGTCAAAAAAAATAGATGTGCTTTCGAGACACTTTAGCTAAATATGAAGAAAAATGTGTCACAGAAACAGTAGATTTTTCTAGGTCAGCTGCTGGTTGGTAGCTGAACTAATTATTCCATTACAGCTCGTGTTCTAGGTTGTGACCAAGTGGAATTTCACATTAATTATTGGAGCTTTTCTGCATCTCCGGCGGTAAGACGCAGGCTTTCTGTGATGTGCAGGCGGGGGGCCCTGGCTGGGAGGCCGCTCTGCTGGTGGAGAGCAGGTTAATGGGAGATGTAAGAGTCATCCTCCAGTGCCCGTCCCTGGGGCCAGAGGAACTCCTGAGCCGAGTTTGCCTGCAGTGGTGGAGGGACAGCCGTCTTAAAAGTGTCAGCCCCTAGGCTCACCTCCTCAGGGACGGCCTGGCACACGGATTTATGGTTCGGGGGACCGGTGCACAACCGCGACCAGATGGGGGAATGGTTGCGCTCTCCTGGACATGCCCTTCCCGCACTTCATTACGGCTTCAGCGGCAAATAGCTTTTTGGCAGGGCCCAATCCCGCCGTTAACGATGACGGGTAACCCCCCATTTGCATAATGCTAATGCGACAACAGTTCATGCAGAGGACAAACAAAGATCCGGCGGAGTGGCGGCCTTCGGGCACGGCATGTATACGTAAGGCCTCAGGTGGGGAGTTTGCTGAGCGCCGTTTTCGATCTTTATCTAAGAGCCCCAAACAATGGGCCGCATAATACGACACTGCATACCATTACCCTTTGAATTTAAATGTCACAATCCTCAATGCCCCAGATCAGCTGGTAATTCATATTTTCCCCTGAGGCATAAAATGAGTATTTCTTACAAAATACCAGCACCGCTACGCTGCCGTACGGGAGGAGTGCAGCTACAAAGCAGCCAGTTCACAGGAGATGTGCAGGGTGTGCTAATGCAGCCCTGGCTGGGAAGGCGGAGAGAGGTGACGGCAAAGGGACCGTTACCCGGAGGACCTTCGCCTGAGATGTAGCTGTGTTGCCAACACACGCGGACCGAGGATCAGAGGTCCAGAAGTACTCAGTGTTTAACACCAATAAGAGGCACACAAGAGCTATGGGACTCAAGTTAGACTCCGGTCTTTTCTCAGCCTGGAGAATCACCAGCCAATGGCGTTGGAGACAATTTAATAGTTTAAATACAAAGGTCTATTTAAGGAGGGGGGGAGGGTTAAATGAATCCAAATTAAATATTGGGGGGGGTACACGTTCTCCCTGTCCTGTGCAGCTCCTACACCCCTGATTCCAGCCATAACCACACAGTTATGAATGAGATGTCCATTGAGATCAGCTGTCCTCTCACCAGGAAGGGACAGCACTGCTTCACAAGCATAAATTTGAACCAATGGCTAGTAAGTGCTGAAGAAGGCGCCCCAGATGCCTTCTGTTTCCCCGAGGTACCCCCCCCACACACCCCGCACCATGTGCTCCCTTTGCTAATCTCCACATCCACTACAGTAGGACATTTGAATAGAAGCATCTGCGTGCTTGAAACGAAGTGTGTCCCTCCTGGCTTCCCATACACATAGCCTGAGGGCAGGGCCGGCCCCGTGTGTGCGGGCATCAGGCCTGATACAGGAGGACGAGCTGATGGCACCCTCAGACAGTAAATAAGGTCAGACACTGGCGGTGAAGGTTCAAATCCCTTTGAAAAAGCTTTTTGTACCCTTGGAAAAGTTTAGGTCACTCATTAAAAAAAAATCTAAATTGCAAGTTGTTTTAAGTTGCTTTGGGTAAAATTATCCACAAAGGGGCTAAATGATGTAATAATAATGAAAATTTTAAATGAGGCTAACTGTTAATCGAAGACGTGAGAAGTGTGACCGTGAAGGCCATTTAAAGATACAGAGAATCTGCAAGCAAGACAGAGAAGGAGCAGAAGAATCAGCAAGCAAGTGTGGATTAAAATCCGGGGAAAGATATGGAATGGGGAGGGGGGCAGCCACCCCTTTCGGACACTTGCGATGCAGATGAAAGGAGCGAGGACTGCTCTCCATTTGGCAGTAATTGCATGCTTGCTGTTTTAATGGGCCTAACGAGCCATCGAGTCAATTTGCTGCAAAAATCCCACTTAAATTCATACCATTATCTGCATACTTTGCCAGCATCGTCCGTTTCCCCGTAATTCTTCCTCCGGTTTTAATTGCATCATCGCGTAAGAAACTTTGGAAGACAGCAGGTCCCTACCTGTCACAGCAAAGCCCCACACTGTGCTTTTAATTGAGCCAGATAAAGACTAAAGGGCTCTGGGAGGCCGGGGGCCTGGGAATGGGGCACCAGCACCACGCCTTCCAGCGCCCCCCCAATCATTTCTTCTGGCTTCAGAACTGCCCTCCTGTCTCTGTGACAGAGGAGTTATTCCAAAAAAATCTGTGAAACTCACAATTACAGCATGAATCATGAAGAGAGTAGAATGTACCCCATGCCGTTTTGCGATGATTCAATCAGGAAGAGCAAACAAGGTCAAAAATGTCCGTACGTCGCCAGGTGAGTTTGGTTCATCAGTGTGACAGCTAGTGGGAGACGCGGCCATTCCCTGCTTCCATATGCTCCCCGGAACACGGGGGAACCAGCTAGGTGAGGTTTGGGCAGAGAGTGGACGACGTGTACTCATGCAGACACGAGTGTGAAACAATAAAGAAGCGCGGCTGGAAAGGCGGTGCAGGACGCCCATTCGGCTGAAATTGCGAGCGTTTTATGGCACTTCCCAAAGCAGCGTTCCCAAAGCACTTATCCCACATGGTAATTACCTTCCTGACTTTTCTACTGGCTCCCCCGCCAGATTTAATATGGCGTCCCCCCGTTTGCACGTTGCTGGAGCACCATTTACTGTGACATGCCAGTGCCTCCCTCCCCGCGACTCCATTTAATCATACTGACATTTACTGAAGCCTGGTGGGGAGGGACGGGGGGGGTGTGTTGTGTAGCTAAGCACAGCGCACACTGTGTACATGTGACTGCAGCAATGTCTGAGGTTTTTATTAACACTGGAGTTCAACATCAGAGTTGATATACCTTCAAATCATGTTGATTGCGTGGTTTGGGGCAAATAAGAGCAATCATTCACACGATTTAATAGAGACCTAAATAAAGACACAAATGTGCACACAAATATCACCCATGTCTCCATTATCACTCCGCCTTTACTGTTGAGAGTTTCAGTGTACACAGTCTATAGCTTCCTTTGCCAGTATAAAATAGCTCAGGGCAAACAAAATGAAATTGCCAATTAACGGTCAATTAATTATTTACGGTATTACTCAAATTCTCACATCCGTGAGGAAACAGTGCAAAGGTGTTTGGTGACGGTTGTGCTGCATATCCACCTTGACCCACTTCGTGGCGCTGAGTGGGGCTCACTGGGCTCAGAGTATCGTGAACAAGCGCATTAATTACCGTGCCTGCCACTGGAGTGCAGCTCTGCCGCATGAAGACGCACTCCAGAATTATCCAACGGGAGAGAGAAGGGCTCTTCATTACCTCAGCAATGCCGGCAAAGCCGTCAGACGTGGACGAGAGTAAGTAGGTAGGCGAAACTGAGCAAAAACAAGGACAGTCTCGCAAGGAGCTCAGAGGGAGCAAAAACATGGACTGTTTGGCAGGGAACTCGGAGGAAGCAAAGACAAGGACTAGTAAGAACATGGACTGTATGGCAGGGAGATTGGAGGGAGCAAAAACATGGACTGTATGGCAGGGAGATTGGAGGGAGCAAAAACATGGACTATCTGGTAGGGAGCTCAGAGGGAGCAAAAATGTGGACAATTGTGGGTCCCTGAGGACTGGATTGCGAAACATCGCTTTTGAAATACTAATTTGAGCCTCTGTTAAATTTCACTCAGCCCAGAGTTAAATAACACCAGCAACACCTATTATAGTGTAGGTTTCCCAGGCATTGAAACCTTCAGCATGACAGGTGGTATGGCAATGGATGGACAGATGGAATGTACATTACTGCTATTATCAGCACGTCCAAACAGCAGATATGTGTAAGAAAAGCACAACTCATATAAAGTCAGCAAATTTCACAAGCACTAAATCTGGTTACCTTCAATGCACAGGAATAGCATTACTGCTTTATGAAATGTCGGAAACATGGACTTGAAAGTGCCGCTCCATACAGACAATGATCTTCCCCCCTTTGAGAGTTTGAATTTAACGAGCAAGCCAATAAGTAAGGCCGCTCATTATAGGAGATTCCCATTACACAACTGCAGAAATGAGGTATTTTTGCCCAGAAAATCTACCCATCTAATCCTGCCATATAAAGTCACTCAAAGCATCCCATGACCTGCCTGAACCCAGGCAGGAAAGCTAGTGCAACTTATACAGGGCTGGCGAAATGTTTTAGCAGCCGTTTGTGTATGTAAGTATCCTGGAAACGCAGCAAAGCTGCCAAGTGCTCTGTCTGAAACTGCGCTGAGAGGCACACTGCTGCAGTCAAGGGGACATACAAGAAAACAGCAAACGCTTCAACACTCTGGGGGGAACGAGGCTCTTAAACGACCTGTGTTTCAGAGATGTGAAGACACAGAATAGACTTCTAGATGCTTCCAAAGAGGCCACGGGGGTGGCTTGGTTACGGTTGACAACTAGACTACTTACTTGAGCTGGAACCTGTGCATTTCAGGCCCATCAATATTCAAGCCAAAGGGAGCAATTTTATCAAGTAATGCCTACACCGCTATAAACTTGACCGCCGCCTTGTCACAATTCAGCTTTGGCATCCTGGAGTTCATCCGTGTTTTAACATCACAGAGATTGGCTAACAGGAAATGAGGTGGCAGGCCAAGGATGCAATTTCTGCTCACATATATTTGAGTGTCATCCCCACTTAATGGAAACACAATCCAGGGTGATGGATTATTTCCCCCGGGTGTAAAAGACAAATGATAAACAATAGGGTTCTGAGCGCGGAACCCAGAGGCAGGTCGCGTGTTAGCGGGTCAGGAATAGGTATGTGTTTTCCCATGGACCCCAGCTGAGCTTTAGCATTACAACTAAAACAGATATAGCAGCGTCAGCAAGACAAGGGAAGCGAAAACCAGAGAATCATACAAACTGATGCCGCTTAAGGCATCCCTTGAATCAAAAAACACCTGAATGTTTAGCAGACATGTGACACGAACAGACTGTTAACTGGCTTGGCTTTGACTTTTTAGCTTTTTGGAACCTGTTCTTGGGACAGAGCTGATTAAAGGCGGGTTTTGAACAGCACATGACGGAGAACCACAGGGACCTGTCACCGTGCGTCTGTCCAACTCGGTTATTTCAGGTCATCTGCTATTTCTACCTCCATCCCCGGGTCCGGATGCTGTAAAGGGGAGGTGCGAACACTGACTCACTCAGAGAGTCTACTGCTTGTTTGGCTCCAAGCAGGTATGTTTGTGTAGAGGCACCATCCTCGAAAATTTGGGAGATCCTCAGCTGACCTCTAATTCCAACTTTCATTTGCAAATAAGAGTCACGTGATGTATCAGCCACACTGCAGCCGCATGGCAATGCGCTAAAGTCACGGCGCGTTATTCCAAACCCGAACCCTTAGGTGTGTGACGTGTGTCCACTTACCGAAACCCACAGCCCCATCTGCTTAGCTTGTGCTCACATGTGTATAAACCAACGTACCCAATTAACATGCTGACTGTGTCCCCACTTCTACATGTGATAAATTAAATATATGGAAAAATTAAAACCCATTAACGTCCCATTACACATAAATGACTACTGATGAATGTTTTTTTTAATGGTAAACTATGACTACGGTGGTCTGTAGCGCTTAGAAATTTTCCTTCCATAATACCCTGTTTAAAATTATAAAATTATTATTGAAAGGGCAATAAAATGAAAAGCCTGCTCAAATGAAAAGGCAAAAAAATAGCTATTATTGCAGTATGAATGCTGAGTGCTGTATGTATTCAGCAATCTGCTCCCAGTTATACAGTGATGCAGGTTTCTGCTCTAGCAGAGACATCGGTTTCTAGCCATTAAATGTGTGTGTGTGTGTGTGTGTGTGTGTTCATGCTATTATAAAGTGTACACATGCATGTAAACGTGCGTTTGAGTGCCTAGTTCCCCTGCTCATGTCTGCCCGTATGTTTACGTCCGCTTTTGCGTCTGTGCATTTGTGTGTGCGTTTGTGTGTGTGTGTGCGCGCGCGTGTGAGTAAATAAGAGCTGAGCGGAAGTGTCTGTACGGAGGAGGCTTTGATCCGCCGAGCACATCGCTCTGAATCATCCTCAGCAGACCTGGGCTCCCTGCCATCCATCTTCCCCTTCAGATCCGCCTGAAACCAGCAGAGGCTCCGGAGCGGCTGAGCCAGTGGCTGACGCTCACGCAGTGGGGACCCACGCCGTTTCATTCCCTTATTCATGCGGCAGCACGGAGCCTGCCGATTACGGAAGCCGACTTATAAACCAAATGGCTCCGTCCGACCAGAGACTGTGCTGCGGTACCCAGGAGAAGGGAAATGAGGAGGAATAAAGCAGAAAAGTGTTAAAAAATACCATGCTGTCTAATCTGTGAATGATTAATATAGGGGTAAATACGTCATAAATAAACAACGAACGCACTGCGACACTGAACTGGACAGGAAGCTGGTAAAGGGCGTCCACACCCAGCAAAGCAGAGGAACCATAAGGTGAAATAATCGCTATTTAACTTCTACACTGGCAAATTTATTTCAGCGGTAATGTACCGAAATTCAAATCACATATGTTGTTACTTTGAGAAGAAATTTTTACTTCTATTATAATGGCCAGTGGAGACAAGAAGTTAAAGATATTCAGTTGAAAATATTTCGCGACGGAATGAGCTGTACCTTTTCTTTAGTCGCTCTGAACGTAGGCGACTTGGGCGCTAAAATGTCTGTAACTGAGGCCTCAAGCGACGTCACTGAGTAAACTGCTCACATCGCTTCCAAATTAAAATCAATTGTGTCTTCAGCCATCCGACGGCCCCTGGCTAAGAGAGACACTCCCCTAGGCTGGCTTGTGTCGTCACAAGTGATGGCATAACCCTACCCACCTGCACTGTGGACCCTGCTTATATTGTTTCATCTCTAATACTGACAACAGAATTCTGTGGGGGGTCCACGAAGCCCCCCCTCCCCCCCACGTACGAGCCGACATGACGTGCAGGCAATGTCGACAATCTGATTAAATGCCCCTGATAGCATCTACTCCATCTTCCCAGAGACAAAACGTATGCATTTTCTCATTCCATTAACTATGTCTCAGACAACAGTCTAGAGACTAAGCAAACAGTGTTGTCAAGGCAGAATCCCTTAAAGGTGAGCAGTATCACAATCGTAATAACCTTGGCCTGGAGACAGCGCATATAATAAATGAATGCTTGGAGTACACTTCCTCTCAGCCGACGGTGGCGATCAGCATACTTACATTTCTCCTGGAAAACTCAATGGTTCTTTTAAATATCTCTGTGCTCCCATTACTGGCATTGACTGGCTACAGGAAGGGCATGTGTCATAAAATGGCAACAGAAAGTAACCATATGAAAGACAGGTTCATTCCCATCCATTTCCTATAATTGCTTATCTAGTATAAAGTTATGATAGAAGGTCAGATGCTAGGGCACATTCTAATGGTGCATGCTAGGGCACATTCTAATGGTACTTGCTAGGGTACATTCTAATGGTACATGCTAGGGTACATTCTAATGGTACATGCTAGGGCACATTCTAGAGCAGATACTAATGAAACCCAACAGGCAATTAAGACATCGACTCATGTTTTTCAGCTGTGGAACATAACCAGAGTGTGCAGTAAATTAAATTTATTTACAATTTTGAATCTATTAATATAATTTTAGAGTTTATGCTAATTGAGTTTATACAACAAATGAAGCCTGGCGATAGATATGTTTCTGGGCTTTTCTGGACAGAGAGCAGATCCACGGGACACAGGGACTGGGTGATGGAATGAGGTGGATTTACTGGCACTCACAAGATTGAGATCGCTACGATTTTTAAAATCAAATTCAATGCTGTTCAATATCCTTCTTAAGGCCTCAACAACTAAAAACCAATGCTATTGCTATTGTGTGTGTGTGTGTGTGTGAGTATGAGAGAGAGAGAGAGAGAGAGAGAGAGAGAGAGATAGACAGAGAGAAGAGAAGGACAGAGGGAGCATTTAGGATATTTAGACCTGCATAGCAGACCCACAGGGCAGAGCCTGAAGTCCTGCTTTTGAAAAAAGATTCAGTTCTCAAAAATTCATTAAAAATCAGGGAAGCGAAATCGGGCAAATGGGAAAGTTATGGGCAGCTGCAGGACCTTCCCAGGGGTGAGAATTTCACACGATTCAGTGGTGCCGTTCTCCAGTTACGACATTTTAAACTGCTAACCAAAAAGAAGTTTCCCAAGTCCTGCTTTGCTAAGAACTGCCGGTTTCAAAGATTCATTAAACATCAGGGAAGCTAAATTTTAATAGGGACCCAATAGGAACCTACTGTGGAATTAACAGCCATGTCAGTGCTGAGTGCTTCACCTCAACGGTTGCACAGCCATTTTCACGTTTCCTAAAACGGGATATCACTTTTTTTTCTAATTTGCATTTTTCCATTTTCGCAAACCTGCTTCCCACCACTTCAAGGATAAGTACAGTGCATGGTACAGTTAGAGGACCAGGTCAGACCATACATAGAAATGTAATGAACCATAAGGAAGGCAAATCAGCAAAAAACAAAAAGTTATACAAATTATGAGTATAATGAGTCATATTTATGGGTATGGGTATACTGAATAAGAATTTATTACTTTAATTTAAAAAAGTCATTTTCTGATTTAAAAAAATATACACACACTGGCCACTTATTTAGGAACACCTTTTCAACTGCTCATTGAAGCAAATGTCTAATCAATCAATAATTTGTCAGCATGACAATGTAACATCATGTAGATACAGGTCAGGAGCAGTCAATGTTCACATCAAACACCAGAATGGGGAAGAAAGAAGATTTAAGTGACTTTGAATGTGGCATGGTTGTTGGTGCCAGATGGGTTGGTACGAGTATTTCAGAAACTGCTGATCTGCTGGGATTTTCTTGCACAGCCATCTCTGGGGTTTACAGAGAATGGACTGAAAAAGAAGAAAAAGCACCAAGCAAGCAACGGGTCTCTGGGCAAAAATGTCTTGTTAATGGTTAAGGTCAGAGATAAGTGGCCAGACTGGTTCAAGCTGACAGAAAGGCAACAGTATCTCAAATAGCCACTCGTTATAACCAAGGTATGCAGAAGAGAATCTCTGAACGCAGAACACGCCAAACCTTGAAGCAGATGGGCTACAGCAGCGTAAGACCACACCGGGTGCCCCTCCTGTTAGCCAAGAACAGGAAGCTGAGGCTACAGTGGACATGGGGTCATCAAACTTGGACAATGGAAGGTTGGAAAAAATCTTGTTGGATCAGATGATTCTCAATTTCTGCTGCAACATCCCGGTAATAGTGTCAGAATTTGGCGTAAATAACAGAAAAGCTTGGATCCATCCTGTCTTCTATCGATAATTCAAGCTGGCGGTGGTGGGGGATATTTTCTTGGCACACTTTGGACCCCTTAGTGCCAGTTGAGCATTGTTTAGATGCTACAGCCTACCTGAATACTGTTGCTGACTGTCCATCCCTTTATGTGCCCGGTTTCTAACAGCTACTTCCAGAAGGATAACGTGCCACATCATAAAGCCCCTATCAACTCAGACTGGTTTCTTGAACATGACACTGAGTTCACTGCACTCAGATGACCTCCACAGCCAAAAGATCTCAGTCCAATAGAGCACCTATATGATGCGGTGGAATGGGCGATTTAAATCTATACCCCGACAAATTGAGGCATTTCTGAAGACCAAAGGGGACCCAGCACCACAATAAGGCTCCCTTTTGCCACTTGTAAATGATAGTAACTCATTAATAAAAAGGAAACTATGTTATAACTTGTTTAAAATTGCCTATTAAAAATTTACAAAGTGTTACAACCTAATTAATAACCAGATTATAAACCGTTCATAAACTCTTTATATGGGCAGCCTTATTGTAAAGTGGCACCGGGGACCCTAACCAGTGGCAGGGAAAGGTTTACCTAATAACATGGCCGGTGAGTGTATTTTAAGACTTTATAAGGATCTGTAGGAATCATGAAGATGATTCAGAAATGTGGACCTAGAAAGTTACCATTTGAATCTCTGACTCATTAAGCGACAGGAACTGGACTGCTTTTCCCAGCCTTTCCCATAACACATGTGCATCCACACTACCTTATACCCTAGCGGTACTGGGCATAGGATACATAGTAGGGTTGACGTCACTGTACCTTACAGTTCTTACTGCACCTCCATTCACTGCACTGCACTGCACACTTTCGGGTGCACCAGATATAGCATATAGCTGACACGAACTGCAACTTGCAATCTTTATTAAAACTGTAACCATGAAGAGAAAAGACATGAAGCTACATGAAGACCCCCCCCCCCCCCCCCCCCATTAAAACAACCCTTTCCCGAAGCACCAGTGACATGTGTTGATGTGCATCAGAACTATAACGGACCTATTTTCGCAACCTGTGGCAGCCCGAGCGTCGCTCCCTATCCGAGGACGCATCTGTGAACCTGACAACGTGAAGCAGCGTCACTCCGCTTGCCGGGTTTTTTCTGGCACCTTCCAGGAAGTAACTGCACAGTGATGCAGGCTGACCCCAGACCAGAGCAGCCGTTGCTTGATAACAGAATCTGCAGGTTGAGCACATGCTGCAGCCCCCCCCCCCCCCCCGGTCACAGTCTAAATTGGAGTTTATTTGTAGCTTATCCAAACTCCATCAGCCAACAAGCTTCCTCCTTAACTCAATGCCCTTGTAGCCTCAAGCGGGCTAAAGCCACTTAAAATTAGTTAGCTCTTTAGTGCAGTAATCAATAAATGGAAATCTAATTCTAATCTAGCCCATGAAAACAGTTATCTCTGTCTACTTGCCGTGCCCAAAAGGGCAAAAAAGCCCCCACACCGAAGATCTATAGAAATCATGTCCATACTAGAGTTGCTATATAAATGTTACAATGTATATAAGAATTACATTTATCTGTTTTGTCATTAGAAGACACTTTTACATTAGGGCCATTTATCTTACCGCCAGGCCCTCCCTTTCCTGCAGCGACGAGCGGCTTCTCAAAGCAGCGCTCTGCGTCACGGCACTGCCAAGCATGACCGGCTGATGAAGACACCTGTGAGGTGATATTCTAAAACAAGTCAACCGAGATGGAGAGACCAAACACCAGAGCAACACTGCAGATATAGTCTGCAAGTGAACCCGCTACCCACAGTGTTACTTCTGTAGATTTGAAACCCTGGAACATTCCCAGAAGGCCAAACAAATCCACCTGATGGAAAATCAAAGCAACAATAATTGCTGTCTATATAGCACCTTCCCATGGTACAGAGACTAATTTCACTGAGTGAGGGTACTGAAGTGTGCAACACAACAAAATCTGTCCCCCGCCATGAGCAATGATGCTGCAGTGCTCTACAGAAAGATCCATCCCTTGAATATAACACAGACTACCCCCCCCCCCCCACCTACATGATAACAGCATCCAGGTTCTACGTGCATGTGCCAAAGGAAGTGTGTCCATTTACTTCCCGCATCCACTGCTGGCCCCTCACACCGGAAAGCAGGGGAACGGGGGCCGAGTTTCCATTCGCCCATCCCAACTTGCGCCTGCATTACTGGGCACCCTGGCAGTAATGGCAGAGGGCACAGATGCCACCAGCGGAAGCCGTCTGATCAGCTGGCTGCTGAATGGTTAAAGAGATGTAGTTTCTGTGCTTAAACCAATGTGGTCTGCTTTAAAAGGCGAGGCCTCTACTGCCGCCTTGTACAAGACTGATTTACCGGGACAGAACTGCGAACAAACTTCCATCTGGCACATCCATAAGACACTTAAAGTTACAGCCTGTGCATTTTCCTTTCATTTATCAATTTCTGTTGAGATTCATCAAGTGGATTTCCCCCACAGACGGGTCCTTCCCAACCCCTTAATTCACACTCACGTTATAGCAAATCAATTTTTAATAAATGATCAGCAGCTCCCTGTTGTTTCCCATTTAAAACCCTTACAGCTGCGAGGCAAATTTCCCTGGCAAGGGGGGGGGGGGGGGGGGGGAGGGGGAATGGGAGCACCTACAATTAAATTAACAAATCGCTGTCCTTAATTAATGTGGGAATTACAAGAAACTGCCGCTGAGTCCAGGAGACTCGGCATGTTTCACCCCCTTGCGTTAAGCGCTCTAAGCTGAGCATGCGAGGAGGATGAGACGATTAAGGATGGCCTCCTCTGAGTGCGAAAGAACAGAGCGAGCGGAACCTCCATGCCCCGCAATGCCGCGGCCGCCCTCCGTGTTCCGTTGTGTGCTCCCTGTTTGCTAATGAGCTACAGGACTGAGAGAAGCATTACGCTGCTGCATTGTGATTCTTTCATTTCTTCATTTCCCATAATCATTTACAGCAAATCGTCTTAATTCCCTACGGGTGCGTTCTCTCCCGCAGATAAGGCGTACGAGTCCGTGCCGTGAGGGGGTCAGGGCTGCACTGAGGGCCAGCGGGGGCCCTGAAGGCCCCGGAAGCACAACCTCGGTCACAGATCCTGAGGAGCTCCTGCAATCTGACAGGCTGGACGCTAACAGGCGAAGCAGCATCACCTTTCGGTCAATGCATGGTCGTCGTCCTCTCTTATTTTGATAACTTCTAGACTCATCGATAGTCCCCTGAGTTGGGCCACTATGATGAGGCGAAATCAAGGCTTTAGGCCTCTTGTTGCGCTGTTCTGGTGTTGAGTGAAAAAAATGGGGCTGGCTGTGAACAAGGAGGAACCAGTGCTGTTGAAAGGTGCCGGGAAGCACACATCCAAGCACATGGTCGAGCTCAAGTTTAACACCGGACCACGCGAGCAACTGTGTTAGGAATACATCTACATTAAATGTGGCACCAGATCTCCATAAACACAGTGCTAGTTATCTGTACTTGTCGCAATGAAATGTGTTAAAAAAATCTTTCCATTTTTCCAAGGTTGTTGTCTTCCTGTTTGGTTTTGATCACACTGCATTAAGGGAGTGTTTGTGTGGATAAAGATTTGAGGGTAACGGGCCTTTTTGTATTTGGCTGGCATTATGCGACAGTCTCGGATCTGAAAGCATATTATGGAGTTTTGGCAGGCGCTGCGCGATTCTCCGCAATGCTGTGAAGGCATTGTTGCCGAGGGCCTTAAAACTACATTACCCATGGGGACGTGCGACCTACGAGGCTTGCCAGCAGCGTGTAGTCGTTTTCATTTAGCAAATTAGCTGCTGCTACTATTGTAGCGCGAGATGCATGCCGTGAAGAAGCTGGTTGCTAGAATGGTGTAAGTTAGCCAGAACAAAACAAGCAGGAAAATAACGCATTGATTTTGTATTATTTTGCATGTAGTGTTTAGGTTCCTCAAATCATGTGAATGAGACCAGGGTCAATCCAGCCCCAGTAATGCAAGGACTCAAAATGGATGTAAAAAAACAAGAGCAGAGGAACCAGACACCATAAGGATCCAGCTGTGACTGAGTGTGAATGGGACATGGAGGATTTTCCCTGGCCTCCTACCATACCACCCCCCCGCCCACCGCAGGGTGATCAGTCTGCTCTTTCAAAATAAAATTACGAACAGAAAAATCACAGATTTGTTCATGTGTCAACCAATGGCTTTGATTTCTCCGACGACACCCAAAGGAACGTCTAAACCTCTTAGATTTACTTCTCCCTACACTGAATTTTTAAATCATATAAATGTCCTTGTTTCCTAATGTAGCAAATGACCTTGTGTTCGAACGATATCAGCAGGATTTCACATGCGGCACAAATGACCTGACACCAATGAGCATTTCTCCCTGCAGCCTGTCAAGGCACCACTTCAAGAGGTACACAGAGACTAATCCTTGGGAGAAAACTTACAAAAGACCACAGGACCTGCCGGTTATTTAGTGCTTACCAGCAAATCTTTTGCCTTGTGAAAGATTCTTTAAAACTATGAGATCAGACTTTAACTTGAACTGGTTTGTTTTGTTTGTAATTTCAGTTATTAACAGATAAAACGCAAAACACCTACACTGATGCACATTATATTTACACTTTATATTAATTTCATTGAATCATTTGTTACACTATAAATGGATGACTAAATATTAGTTCACGATAATTTTATCACATTTTTAAAGTAAAACTAGAAACATAAATAAGGCCGAATAAGACTTTGCATTCGGGATTTCAGACAATAAAATCTGATGTCCTTTGTCTGAATTATTTGGTGAATTAGTTTGGTTATTAGCGCTCATTTTCAGGAGTTCTGTCAGTCACAGGTTTTTAGACCCCACGCTATCAATTAGAGAGCTATAGTCCGTAGGATTTGATATGAAAACACTTGTCTGAATTCTGGGCGCGAAATCCATAATTAGGTGAGGAACTTGGGTTTCTGAGATTTTTTTCTCCATCCTTTAGAAACATGAATGGTTCCCAGCAAAGGGAATAACATATGAAGAAGTAAAGCTATCAGATTTGTCTGACTCGTGTTTTCAAGAAGATCACAAGCTTGTGAGGCAGAAAAAAGAAACGCCCGTGTCCTTAATTAGCAATATAGTCTTAGTGATAGAAACGCAAGTAACCACAGGTGACAGAGAATAAACACCAATACAAACTGGGCCAGGGATCAGCCTGATTTTATAATATCAGTATCTCGGACAGATCCATCCATCCATTCATCCATCCATCCATATGTTTCCTGCCATGATTTTAACAATATTCCGTATGAAAGCATAATTTTGAAAAGTGTCAGAGAGGGTTTTATAGTACAGGCAGTTCCCTGGTTAAGAACACCCAACTTATTATTACATATCCAGATTACCATAAAGCCTATTATATAAAAAATTTGAGTTAAATACTGTGGTTCATAATAATGAACGCACGCACTTTGTGATGTACATGAAAAAATTCGGGGCTTTACCCGCCCGTCGGCTACAGGTACAGTATAGAACCATATGTAGTTACTTTGATTATTGCTGTATAAATATTATCATTATTATATACCGGACAGACTTAGACAACGGATATCGTTCGTAACCTGGGGACTGCCTGTATGCTAATTTACAGTTACTTTATATAGCAGATGTGTTTGTCCAAAGCAACATGCTTTGACTCATCCACTTATTTGTTAGTTTACATACGGCTGTGGCAAAAATTAAGAGATCACTCTATATTTTTATACAAATCTGCATTTTTAAATCCTGGTTCTGCTGGCAGGAGGCTACTCTGGGTAGCAGGTTGCTTCAATGTTCAAAATTTCTAAGACAGCGCTACACAAGAATAAGGTGAAGCGGGAGACACTGGGAATGACAGAAACCAGTCGGGTAAAAGGCAGAAGCGACTTTCTAATGCAGCGTTGACTATTAACGTATCCAACAGTTTCTCATGAATCGTAGTATGACATCAATTGACCTTCAAATGGAATGGGAAACATTAAGTGCAGGTGTGAGGTGCACTGCTAGGATAGTTTGTATCAGGCTCCTAGAAGCAGGACTGAAGTCCCATAAAGCAAGGAAGCAGCCCTTCATTAATGAGAAATAGGGAAAACCAGGCTGCAGTTTGCAAAAATGTAGTTTACACAGACACACCCCCATAATTGGAAAATAACTGAAACAAAAAATTGTGCTGTGGTCTCTTAATTTTTTCCACAGCTGCATTTACATTTTCTTATTTCATTATTCATTCACTCATCCTTTGATCAAAGTATAACATTGACTGCTGTTTTAATAATGCTGCGTTACATCTGAACTGAAGTCGGAATTTCGACTCAGAAACTTGGAGGAACCTCTACAACCCTGACCTCAGAATGCAAGATGGCCGCACCCTTCGTCAACAGAAGTGAAAGCTGTCGTAACATACTGATTATTAGCATTATGTCTTGTTTCTCATTAAATCAGTCATACACACAGTACTGTCCACCCGCTATCCGAGGACATGTTGCTACGGTGTTTGTATGCACAGAATACCTGGTAATGCATTGTTATCAACTGGTATTGCTAATAATGGCTAACAATTAACCTGGCTAGAACTGGTGTTGCTCAATCAATGACGTTCCGAATGCAGTTAACTCAGCATTCCTAGCTCCTACCTCCTAGGTAAACGCAGCTTAAAAAGAAGGACATAAAGAGAAAAGGAACAGGCAAGACAACACACTGAGGTAGGGAGCACTGTACAGTAGCTCTATAGTGCTCACCCTCAAGTAACATCATCTCCTTCTGAAGGAAACCTCTTGACCCCTTTAATGCTGAATCATCACTTCCCATCCCTGATTGGTTTCTAAGTCTATCACTTACCCGGGTAAGTAAAACATTGCAATGCCCAAAGAAAGAGTATCTAATGGAGCAGGCGGGAAGACAGCCGATTGGGTCAAGCTATGGGGAAGATAGGGAACGTCTCACATGGTACTTATCATCCGTCACCCTGACCAATGATACAGACAGGGTTTCAACTGACACTGTAGAGGTACAAATATAGGACCACATACATTGACGGTGCCCTTACCGCAAAGCAATGTTAGCTGCTGCTACTGAATAGCAATCTGAGAAGCTGTAAGAAAATAAATCCAGAGCTCATAAGACACCATTGGAGGCTTCTGCAGCCAGGTCTCACTCCTCCCAAACCAGCTCGCTCTGCCACCATGGGGTTAAAAACACTGTCAGCTGCTCACTACATGTGAAATTGGGTCCTGACCGCCCCCCTCCGCCCCATCTCTAACTGTGTACATTACTCCCACCCAGGGTGAGAAAATAAGGCCCAAGCAAAACACAAACCCACCACTCCTCATAGACGTCAAACAAATGATTTTTCAGTGTTATGCTGTAAACGTGATCACATCCAGCCACACAGGCTAAGGAAGGAGAAAAAACTCACCTAAAATGAACATGAGAAATCACTGCTGCTTCTAGCAAACGGTATTTATTCACGCTAATGTTCCACATGCTCTCTCTCAACTTAAATTGGGTGAGAGTTCCACAGGAGGGGCGGCTGGCCGTCGGCCATCTTAGGGGAACGTAAGGCGGGGGACACGTTCTCTCCTAACAGCCCCCAGGTATGAGAAGATAACCTCCCTACATTGAGAGAGAATTGCAGAGCGGTACTGAGAAGAAAGGCTTTGGAGAATCTGAAAGAGGCCTTTCCCCAGCTAACCATCTCGTACATCTGCAGCTGCCTCAAAACTTTCAGCTGCAGTAATAAGGCTATAATCTCTCTTTGAAGGTGAAGTTTCACAGCGCCTTCGGGAACCCTCACGCTCCCTTTTGAACTTCCCCCGAGTTCTCGGCTCTCCCTCTTCCCCCACGTCCAGCACCCAGAGGCAAAAGGGTTCTTAAGGGCCACTGACACCACAAATGATCATTCCGAGGCATCGTCAGCCAACGTCAGTGGCAAGCTGGTCTGAATACCGACTTCCTGCAATCTGTAGCGCAAGTGAGGAAGCGTGGCAGCCGGTGCTGTAAACGTACATGCAAGCTCAGAGTTGGGTCTTCTCCAGCTTGGATGTCTTATATACTCTCACAGTCCACTCGCAGCTGTCCCCACTGCCTTTACTCAGCAACGGCTAAAAAAATGAATGAGACATTCCCACAGATTTGTACCATCAGATGCAAGAAGAGCATCTGGGCTATAAACCATGAAGAACTAAGATTTAACACAACAAAGGGGAAAGACCCAAGTCCTGGTGAATTGTAATATGTACAGAACTGCATCAGTGCACCTCATGAAGGACGAATTGGGCAGCAGGAGGGAAAGGGGGCAAAGCGCAGCCTGGAGGAGCGCATGATCCACAGAAACCACTCTGCCAGAGGGGAAAGGGGGCGCTGTTTCAGGGAGAAGCAAGGGCAGCACCGCCAGGCTCAGACCCCCCCTCACTCTGGCCCTGTGAAGCAGTGTTCCCCAGTCCGGTCCTCGGGGACCCAGAGCCAGTCCATGTTTTTCATCCCTCCCAGCTCCCTCCCTCCAAAAACTGAGGACTGCCTGGTAGGTATCATGTGGACTGGCTGTGGATCCCCTAGGAACAGATTGAGAAACACTGTGTTAGAAGAAAGGGGCTGGGGGTCGCAGACACAATGACCACTGCACTTTCCTTTACTGGTCCTTTGAGTCCTAGATGGTTGTCACAACATCCATCGGGGGGCCCTTAAAACCCGCCTTTTTCATCTGGACTTGAGACCGTCTTTAATCCTCCACAGCTCAGTTGGATGGAGGCTTCCAACATCCAGACCAGCTTTAATGGAGCTACCAGATGACAAGGACACTCTAGTTCACAAACATCGGCGGGTAACTCAATCAGCAGGAAATCACACTCTCCTGAGGCCAAGGGAGAAGATGGTGGAAATCTCATTAAAAAATAATGGCTTCCACCTGCTACCATGTTCTGAAATGTCTTTCTAATGACCGGCCGGTGGATTTAGGTGCCGATCTAAAATCCACAGCTTTGATGACAGCTTCTCATCAGAAACACGCTTCTCGTTCAGCAGACGGCAGACGCCTTACCAGCGTCATATGACATCCCAGTTTCCAGGCTTTCAAACACATCTTGACGCCAACACATTACAGTCAATGTGTAGCTGAGAAACTGCAGAGAAATAAAACCAGGGCGGTCGGTGGTTTCCACAGTCTGGTCTTGCTCCTCTGAAAGACCCCCATCTCCGAGGCAGCGCTGGGGTTTCTCAGAATGGAGGGGCACCTAATCCCTAGATGTGAAACAGGGCCTTAACCCCACGCCCCTCCCTGAGTGCCAAAAGAAGCCCCCTAAGATCCACAACTCCACACAAACATTAGATAAATTGTCTGACTCCACTATTTTATCAAATTCTACACCGACACGGACTGTGTTGCATGTTGACATTACCATCATCCAGTGGTCTAAACAAGTACCCAATAGGAAACGACAATCCAAGGTCTTTGGGGGGAGAGAAAAAATTAACACTGTAAAGGGCCACAGCTTCTACATCCCGATTGTGTATTAGCAGTGGCTTTTATCCCAAGCGATGTACATTTGTAGAGAAAGCAAGGTCAGCCAGTCCAGCCAACAGGAGGTTAAGGGCCTTTCCCAAGGGACCAATAGTGAAATCTGTCTACCAACCCACAGGTTCCAACTTCCAATATTCAAATCAGAGGCACAGCGTCCCAACCCACTGAGCTACGCACCGCGACCCAAACCAGCATCTATCAAATACTGTCTTTCCTCACTACTGTTCCACTTGCTCTCTCTCAACTTAAATTGGGTGAGAGTACCACAGGAGGGGCGGCTGGCCGTCAGCCATCTTTGGGGAACGTAAGGCGGGGGACACGTTCTCTCTTTACAGCCCCCAGGAACGAGAAGATAATCTCCCAACATTGAGGAAGAATCGCAGAGCGGTACTGAGAAGAAAGGCTTTGGAGAGTCTGAAAGAGGTCTTTCCACAGCTAACCATTGCGTACATCTGCAGCTGCCTCAAAACTTGTCTAACTCCACGTTACTTTGACTTGGCAATCCCTTATCCAAACACAGCGTGCTGTCTTCACAAAGAGAACTATTAAAGCTATGAATCGATCACCCTGTTGTTAAAGCCACACCACCTGCCATCAAAACTTCACTTTTGCTTCAAGGTACAGAAATATGTGGGTCATGGTGTAGATGAGAAAAAAAAACATATCAAAACAAGTTTATTCTATTTGTAAAGAGGGAACAGGGGGATTTGGGTTACTTGCTGAGTTTGCTTAAAAAAGAATTTTGGAGACTGGCTGTTCCAAAACTCACTTGGATAGAAATCCACAGGAATACAAAAAGAGCCAGGCTCAAATTTAGGTCATGGGGGCCACAAGTCATGCCCCTCTTACCTGCTGTGGAGTGGTTACTGTTTTTTTTACTGTGCAATGAAAAGAAAGGAGCTCATTGGTATGCAATCCTACCCCTTGCTCGCCGAACGACCCTTCTGCATTAGAGGTTCAGGGCAGCCGTTTATCCCACCACGTGCAGTCTGTGAGAATGCCCCCCCCCCCCCCCAACGGAGGTGAGCGGCAGCTGAAGTCCATGAAATCAGCTGTTTGATGTGGCACAAATTTCACCTTTCACGCCTGCTCCTCCCTGCCTGCTTTTATTGGGAAAATGTACTTATCAGATTGAAGTGAATTATCAAATTGAAAGCAGAAAGCATTTCCTGAGATGTGTGATTTACAGAGGGAGTGGTTGAATACGAATGTGTCTCTTTGCGGCTATAACTGCGATCTCCCAGGATCCCTCTTTTTTTCATATTCTAGTTTGCTTCCAAACAGTACTTATTGCACTATTACACTCTGGAAGGAGGAAGTGTGGGAATTCTCATAATATGATTTGTGAAGGAGGGAACTTCAAGATCTGACTATGACTAAGTCTGAGACCTGGCTCAGGAAGAGGCAGGAAGCTCCAGGGGTTACGGTCAGGCTCCATCGCCCTGCTTAAAGCTTTCCGCTTGGGTAGGAAGAACATGGGCTGTTCACACCGAGCCTTTTCCCAGTCCCGAGGTGCACGCAGGGTCACCCCTCCAAGCCGCTGCCTCCCCTGCCACATAGATGGTACAGTCTGCCCCTGCCCAGCCCGTAAATGACAAACCAGGGAGGCAGCCGGCCGCCCCAGCGCAGTCCATAGTGACACGGCCGCGCTGTCTCCCCTGTTGCAAGGATGGTACGGTCTACCCACAGTGGTAGGGAGGCAGGGAGGAAGGCGGCCGCCCCAGTGCAGCCCATAGTGACGCAGCCAAGCGACCTCCCCTGTAGCATGGATGGTACAGTCTGCCTAAGGTGGCAGTGACCATCAGAGGTAGGCGGCCGCCCTAACACAGTGACGCGGTCACACTGCCTGGCCGGGCTCCCCTCAGACAGCAGATGCCAAAGCTTCCTGATGATTCCTGACATTAAATCCCGAGTATCGATAGAAGTATTTTATAAGCCGACCCCTCTTTCTGAGCATGTCTACAGCCTGAAAGACCTGGGCATCTGCTCCTGTTCAGCGATCGGTGCCGATTCCTGAGATTTCCCTGCGCGAGAAGTGTGTGGAAATGGGCAGAATGCCACAGGCCCGGGCGCTGGGCTCTGCAGCTGCTCTGGGCTGACGAAGCTTCTCATTAGGCCAAAGCTAATGCTTTCACTCAGCATGTCCCTCTCGCATGCCCCGCTGCATCACCTCCCGTGCAGCGGCTGGCATTGATCAGGCCAGTTATTCTCGTCACTTGCGGTTCTGGGTCGAACATGCTCTTTAAAGGCAGTACTGGGGCTTCACCTCTCCCTGGACTCTTTGAACACGAGCCACGCTCTTAACAATTCTTAAGACAGACAGATGATAAATCTCCAAGCACAATTTAAAGCTTTTAGCTTCAGACAGATGCCACAGCAAATAACTGAACGTTCAAGTTTAAAACGAAAAAAAAGGCCAGTAAATATGAGAACTGGCAAAACTTTAATCTTCTCGTGGGATTTTCAAAGAGCATTTTTCAAAAAGAAGTTAAACGGTAAAAAGAGAAACTTTCTGAGAGAGATGACTGCTTCATTCCCTACTCCCCTGCAAATGAAGGAGGTGTTGGCTGCCGAACCATAAGTTTGTATTTCAGCAAAAACACATTATGATAATCCGACAGAACTCTGTTAACACCCCCTGCTGGGCTGATAACTTCACTACCACGCGCACACACATGCCCAGCATAACCTCCCGCTTTCATTTCACGTCGCTGGCTGTCCCGTTCCCAGAAGAAAGATTCCAGACAGGGTCCACATCCTGCGTTCTCCTTACTCACCCCAACCACTGCAGCTGGGTTCTCCCCCCCCCCCAACCCCCACCCCCAACTGACACCTCAAAATCCGCTTTGGCTGCACGCTCTCACGCCTCTCATCCGCCTGCTTTCTGGCTTATTGCAGACAAGGTCGTCTATCTCACATAATAAAGGCAGCGCTCTTTCATCCAGGGAGAGCTCTGTTTACATATAACAAAGAAAGATGGTGGGTTAGGAGGCAAAGGTGGACACTGAGATCACAGTCAAGTCACGGACAGAGACCGCCAACTCTCTCTTACCATTTTAACAAACAAAAGCCTCAATTAAGGCATGCAAAGGAATCCTCTTCAAGCCAAAACTGCTCAAGATTTCAGTTTAAATACTAGGTTAATGTCAAAGGAAAATTAGATTACGTTTACCATTAAACCATTAAAGAACAAAACATTTCAGAAAGTCTTCAAATTCGCATATCAGTCAAACAGCTGGACATACAATGCAGATGCCTTAATGAAAACCCAAACCCCATATTGTTTGCCTTGTTTTAGATCCACCCAAAGGCCCACACAAAATGGATGGATTTTTTTTTTCTTTCATTACTCCATGTCTATCAAACCCTGTGTAACCACAGAATGAGTCACCCAGTAAGTTACACACTGCCCAGAAAGATGCCATAAAATAAAATTTAAAAAAGTTTTTTATATAATTAAAATTTATTACACGTCATTAGATGTGATTAGAACCACTATAAAATAATTAAGAAGTGTCTGATTTAAATATTGCTTGCATAACAGTAGGCCTATTAATTGGTTGTAAAATCTTAGGCGTCCATCGGGCAAACAAAACCTATTACTACAGGCATGCGACCAAAATTCCAGTCACTTACAGCGCGGGAACAAAGATTTTCTACAGTAAAAAAACAGCATTGATCAATAGAGAATACCTGTTATTCTATATTGGAAGCCTATGTGCTGAATTAGTTTCGAGGTATTGATTAGATTTTCCGCACTATCGGCTGTTCTCCCCATAAACGCTGTTCACAGAATAACTTATTTTGCCACTGAAGCAAAAAAATATTAATCAAAGAAATGATCACAACATCTATGCATTAAGAGCAATTTAATACAGTTCCCCATAAATATTTCTACTTTAAAACTGCCTCCGATTACACAGCAAGCCGTGCAATGAGAGCCCTCGCTGCACACAATGCCACAAGCGGCGTGCTTTTTTCCCCCGATGTCGGCAAAAAATGGTTGGTAAGGAGAGGATTGTTTTCCCTTGGCAATCATAAAAAAGACAACAGTGAAGCATTAAAACTAATTAAAAAATAATAACGAGAGCTTTTTCAGCAGCCAAAAAAACCCCTCAGAGGTCCTCCTTTAGATTCCTTAAGCGCCGTGACCGGCAGCGTCTTTAAGACGCACGGAGCAGCATATCGTGAGCCCGGCTTCCTCCTCCAGCTGCCGTGTGGCAAGCAGCATGAACCAGCTGGACGAGAGTTATAAAAAATACTGTCACAGGAACACTGTGGGGCGGGGCGGCACGGCTGGGGCTGCGGCCGCCGGAGGCCGGGCCCCTGTCTCGATGTACGCACTCCCGGCCAAACGCCCACCTGACGGGTGAAGCGCAACTGATAAATGCACCGGCCCTGGTCACATGGTAACGGGCTGGATAGGTGATTCCCCCCTCCCTCTTGTGTGTGTGTGTGTGTGTGTGAACTTGCATTTGCAATGCACGATGGAGAGTGTCCAAGGGTGCGTGCGCACGCCCTGCTCCGCATGTTGCCCGCCAGATGCTGCGTGTGCGCTATAATACCGTTGCGTAAATTTCAGGTAATTCCCCATGCAGGTGCCCCATTGCCGTACCGGTGCACTATCTACTGCAACATTATTTTGCCATTTATTTTTAAACAATGCGACGGTAACTCCACAAAGACATGCTAAACAGCAATGTCGAGCAGAGAGACATTATGTATTTCTCTCACACCCTTTCACGGAATGCCCCAGGTCGGTCTCCTCTGAGCACCAGAAAGAACAGCTGCATACTTTGTAAAGAGATAGCATGTCTTACCTTTGAGAATGCTCTGACCTTGTAGTATATCCCTCGAAACAAACACTGTATAAAAACTCTCTGAGAATCCAGGTCTGCACGGTGGCTTAGACGGTAGGTCATAATTCCCCTACGGACCAAACAAACAAAACTGTCAGATGTTTATTAATATGGATTCAGCTGATTATTACGGCGGATCTGAATTGAAAACGTCAGCTATGCCTTGTGCAGAAATACATTTCCCAGACAAACAGACATTCATGAGAAGTTTATTCAGGGGATGCTTTATTCAACAAATAGAAAAAAACTGCTTAAAATTGCATAACGACCCATATCTTTACCACTCTGAAACAATGAACAACTCTTTTTTGTTATAATACGCCTACCTCGCTTGGCAAGTCAGAAACATACTCCCAAAACGAGGTGCTGTGCAAATGTTGCTACAGAGTATGTCAGGTGGGGCCGTGAAAGTGGCAGGTACGAGTGCAGAATAGTCTCCCAAGTCTGTCTCCCTTTTTTATTATAGCAGCGGCAGCTGATGCCGAAACTCGCCCGACTACATCCACATCAGAGCGGCAGCGCGGCTCTGTTTCGCTGACAACGGAGCTCCGCGGTGTGGGCTAAAATAATACAATAAAAGGAGTAACTGTGGCTCAGCCCCTTGGCACCCCTAAAATTCAGCCCCCCTGAGATTAGAATTCTCCTTTTAATGAGTAGCCCTGTCTTTCTGCGTGAAACCGTGTACCTAAGCAGCCCAGCTGGGGGGAAAAATTGCCAGTGCTGCATTGACGGTGGCTTGTCGGAAGCTTGAGTCTCTTTCCAAGTTTCCGGCGACCGTTTTTTTTTTGTGTGTGTGTGTGTGTGTGTGTGTGTGTGTGTGTGTGTGTGTGTGTGTGTTGTCTGTTTGCCTGAGCATGAACATCCGACAGCCTCACACGGCAAAAAAGCTTAACCGAAAGACCATCAGTACTGCTTAGCATCACTGGTGTGTGCGGTGGGTACCACCGTCTTTGTGCATTCATAAGGAAATGGCACAGTCAGGGAATGCTACAGCGTTCGGGATTTATACTAGCCTACTCCTTACACTGATTTCTTCGTACTGAAGACAAGTAGGTTACAAGACGAGAAACCTATCGTGGCAAGAAAATAAAAACCTTATGGTTTGCCTATTATTGCAGCCAAAACCTCAAACCACCCACATACCTACATTTTATTTTATTTTTAAAAATTCCAAAGCCAAAATCCTATTAATTCCATTCATGTGATTAAACGCCACTCATACATCCCTACGTCCATATGAAATAAGGTTCTTTTTTTACAGTTATTGAATATCTTAGGCAAAAAACTGCCAATTAAACAAAAACATGAACGACGAACTCAATATTACATCCACAGGCGAAGCTGCAACTTTGTGCGCCATGTAACGCGTGCGTTTTGAAGTGTATTTGCGTTGTAGTTTTGCTATGATAGGCAAAATACTGTCTCCGATGCAAACTTTTGACGGTACCCTCCGCATATGAAGGAAAATGTCCACGCGTGTGTGTGGAAAAACGCAGAGTGGACATAAATCTGACAAAGAGAAACCGAGATCCCGACCGCAACATCCGCACCGTCAAGTTCGCCGCGGCGAAGCGCGCTGGACGCCACGGATCCACAGAGACGGCAAATAGCCACACATTTAATGCACATTTAAAGCTTTCCCGGAGCAAATAAACAAACGAACAAATAAGTAAATAAATGCACAAATAAATAAACAAGACCTCATCGTCATCAGTCCATGTACAAAAACACACCGCGCAGCATCTACTTATATGTGAAAATAAGCGACGAGTGCCAACCCTTAAAATACACGACGGGGTACTTAAACATCAGAAAGAATGAAACACTTCTTTAGAAGTGAAAGTTACAAATCAATCTATTCATTTTCTGTGTCGCCGCACCGCCGCACTCCCGGTGCCGTGGGAACACAAAGCGGCACGGCACTTCCAGCAGCCCGAAATAAAAGAGGAATTAAAATCTCACCCAAGATGTGCTCAGTATTGTGGTGGTCATCAGTAATATAATGAAGCCCGTTTTCATTGTCGCAAGAAATCGGAGCGAGAGGGAGACCCGCGATTCGGCTGATTTTCTCGCACAGAAAATCTTTATTTTCTTTATTACGGATATCTATCCTGCGCTTCCTCCACAGCCTCCTTCCTCAGCTCCGTCCGCGATGTTTTAGGCGCTTGTCTAGTGCAAACCGTCCCGAGTCCTCTGGCGCTCAACTGCAGGTGAAAAGCGATGTTCAGCTCAGCACCAAAGGGCTTCGCAGCGTCACTACAACCCCTCCTACCGTACAGTGCGGGAGAATCCCACTTAAAGAAACCAAGTATAACGGGCTCAGGCAGACCTCTCTAATTGCTGGAGCTGTCGCTCTTGTATGTCTATTGTACTGCCTTGGCATCAAAAATACTGCAGAGCTGATGGTGCGTGTGTTAGAAATTAAAAAGTCAGTAATCTGTCAATCATCCCCTGACTTACAGCTATTTCATTAGGCTTACATATCAGTTGTTTATATTATATGTGTGTTTTGGTGTGTGTGACTTTATTAGTAATTATTTCTTTTACAATAAAAAATATTTCTTTTGTCAGACTACCTTAAAATTTATAATAAATCAAAAATATTAAATTAAAATAAATTATTTTTACAAACGTCCAACTTTGGCACATAAGCAACACCACAGAGGCATTGTAAAAAGCAGGCCCTAACAAATTTCTCATTTGCTGTGAAATGCTATTTTCTTCGCTCTTTCCACATCCCGATTCCCAGATGTGTGCTTAAGAGTGAAGGATTAATGGAGGGAATATCTACAGACAAGCACACTTAGAGTAGCCCATGCAGCATTCAGGTCTGCAGTTTAATAACTGTGAGATTTCCGGGCCTCTGATTGGCTGCCTTATTTCCATATCTGAGAGGGGTAATCCCATTAAAAGGATTGACAGAATGTCACCAGCAGTCTGTATCGACTTGCATTTACTTTTCCCACCGGTAAATAATTTGGCTGCGGATGAGGGTTAATGGAAGCCAACATCCTTGCCTTGTTTTTCTAGTTCGGGCAATTCCGAAGAATATGTGGAATTTTATGATCTTTCCGAACACTTCACGATTGAAACGAGGCTTCAGGGCAGCGCTGACTCGATCTACATTGCCCCTCACATTGCCCTCACGATGAGTGTGAAAGCGATGATGGCTACGCACTGGCCGTTTTTACACTGTCCTTTGCACCCATAACTCCATAAAGCTCAGCGGTGAACAGCTATGAGCTCCTTCCTTGGCCTGCGCACAATAAAGTGTTTGCCACGGTTTAAATATTAAGCAGACTGATTTATTGTTTTTCAATAACAGTAAATAACACAAGAATTGTGGGATTTTAATCGTAACCTGTCTTAATCCAATTTGCATATAGCATGCATGTGTGCGATTCATTCTATTGCCAAGAAATGCTGGTCCAGTCATGAATGTGAAAAACACATTTCAATCATTTGGTGTTTTATAAATTATGGTAGAATCACTACAATGTACAGAACTGAGTTCAGTTCAAGCTCTACATTCAATCCAGTCATAACACAATAGCTGGAGAGGAACTAATAAAATGTATCACAAGGAGGAAGTCCCACAGAAAAGTTGGACATGACAGCATCTGTTCCATGCACTTTTAGGTCTTTGTGTGTTTGCCTGTTTCCCCCAGCATCCACTATTCCTGCAATTCCTGGCATTGAAGCCGTTTATTATCTGTTGACAGATTCACAGTCATATGGCCACGCCTTAAACAATGCTCAGAAATCTCTCACAATACAACTTCTGTGTTTGATCTTCCTTTTCCGCAGTCAGATGTGAAATATTGACAATAGCGTTTTGTAAGTCCAAACACATCTACTCGTTACGTGGCAAAGATTACAGTCAACAATGACGCCATATTGTCAGTCGGAATTCTTGGCAATACACTTGTTTAATTACCCTGTAAATGTGATTAAGTACTGTGCAAATTATGTGTACGCACATACATTGTTGTTCTAATTAAAATACTTAGCAATAGACCAAAGTAATGACTCTGTAATTGCAATCTATTTGTTTACACGTTGTAAAACATACAACACAAGTGGCCATTTTACACATACTTTATGCCTCATTAAACATCAGAGATCCTTCTAACCCTAAAATCCACCTACCGTTACACCATAATCCAAACCCAAGGTCCAACCTTGAGCCTTTAATCGTGTTGCAAGATTAGTATTTGTAATGCTCTCATTGCATATTTTCCATTTATGCAAGTCAACATCCACAAAGCAGAATTCCGAACCCCACAGGGAAGAGTGTAGAGTGTCCAGCTCTGACAGGTCACTCTCAAATCCAGGAACAAGGTGCGACAGATAATTAAAATTGATCTCCATAGAACAGGCCGGGCACCTACATAAATTATGATCTGATATGAGGTAAAAAGGTAGGTTTAGGATTTAGCATCAATGTTTAAGAAAGTCTAACAGGAACGCTGTACAGAAAAGATTACACTTTCTGGGAGTGGGGGGGTGGGGGGGCAGTGCATTTGTGCATTTTGCTATTTTTCAGATGTGACACAGCTGATTTTCCCCTGCCGCTTTTTGCCCCTGTTGGATCCAGCTGCGATCCTGCCCTTGTTTCCTTTGCAGTGTTTACATCTGGAACATGGCCACCCGTCAGGAGTCCTGGGCTCCACCATAAATGCTGACAATACCAAGAGGTGTCAACCGCTCCCTTGGCTCGTGACTTCATTGTTCAATATCCCGGATGATATTTCACCCTCTGCGTTACTTGACTATAACGGCACGGCTGCAATTAAAACCTTGTTATCCTGCCTCTGATCGTTTACCATCATGCTGATCTCTCTTTTGGTAGAGTGCTTGTTGTTCAATAAATACTTAACATCCCTCCTGTCCTTTTCAGTGGCTCTCAGTCGCCAAATTTAAATGGAGCAGAGCTGAGTTTAAGGCCTTAAAATGGGATGGAAAAACAGACCTTTTACAAAGGGAATTTTTCCGGTGGAGACCACTTTTCTCTTCTGAGGACCTGAGGATCAATCACACTTTTCCCAATACAGCTTGGTCACATCGATATATTTGGTCCTGCCTTGCATTCCACATTCTGTTTCATATTCTAATTCTGAATCCAGCATGCCGCGATGTCACACTGCTGCCATACACACCACGCAGACGGCGCACAACGTGTGTCATTGTGCTTATTCGGGTCGGTTGGAGCGGCACCAGAGGAGCCGGTGATCATTTCACGATCGCCAGTTCCTGGTTTTGATCTGTGTATGATTTCGTCTTTCTGAGTCCCTTTTTGCGAATCCCTGGGAGCAGGAGTACTGAACAGGAAAGGAGTTTTTATGGCTTCCCAGTGCCACGGATGACACAGATCAGGATGTTTCCGGCATGTGTGCCGAGCCGCGGCACGTTGCCAGACGCGTATCTGTGCCCAGAGGTAGATGTGACTCGGTAAATCGCTGAAGCACCTCACTTACAGGCTAAAGCGACACTCACGAAGCGGATTTGATTATTATTTAATCCGTCAGTGCCTGATATACTGTGTGTGTCTGCGTCTGTGTGTGTGTGTGTGTATACATTTCAAATGTAGCGTGAAAAATACTTATGTTAAAATAAATGCTGTCCTACTTAAATTTTTACTTTTAAAACACCTTTCTGGGAATACTGTTCTACAGTGGTAATAGGAAGCTCAGCACTGAAACACTTTGGCAGTTTGTCTAGCTGGCTGACAAGAGACAGCTAAAATTTTGAGCATCACCAGCACACAAAACCGAGGAAAGTCGTAGACGTGAACCAAAAGCTCAGGTTTATCTGACCCCTGAAATGACTTATCGATACGCCACAAACACATTATACTGTGACACAGCAGTACTGTTAACTCCTTACAGGCTGGGTCACTAATCGTTTACATTATAATATACCAGTGTAACCAATCCGATAGGGAAGAGCAATTGTCTTGGGTCAATATAAAACACAGATTGAAAAAAGCATTGCTTGACTTTTAATGAGGCAAGCATAGACAGTGAATTATATGACATTGTGAAGACATGTAAACACACACAGCATTAAAAATACATGCAGACACATTCAGGAAATGCATTTGACACGGTAATGTGAAATACACAGTGAGTCGAATCTAAATGCACTGTGAACTGGATAAACAAACATATGGAGACAAGAGATGCAGTCATAGTGTCAAATTTGGAAAATGCCGGAGCCCAGTACTTTGTCAGCTCAGGTGAGAGAAGTTTGCTAAATGGGCATAACTATTATATAACCTGGAAGGCAATGAATTATGTCCGGTACCAGGCCATATATTCACTCTGCTGTCCCAAGTGAATTACAGTATCCATTCATACGGAGCATAATGCAGTTATGAAATTTACAGGATAGCAGAAAATGCTGTAGTGATGCAATATTTACTTAGCTGACTGACATATTTACTCTTCATCATTGATTTTATTTTATGCTATTATTAATCTTTGATTTTGATGGCTTTTTATAATGATCAGGCAGAGAGGATGTTGCAGTACATTAGGATGTTTAATTCGGAAGCTCAAATCGACGTCAGAGATGGGCAGGGCCAAAACCGGTAAGTGAAAGAAGCAAACCAATCCGAAGAAGTAATCCATAGGGGAGAATGCAGGTACGTGCAATGGATTGGTAACAAGAAGCCAATCAGCAAGGCAACCAAATCCAGGACACAGGCAGGAATCGGAAGCCGAAAAAACCAGAAACACAGACCATACACGGAAAGGCTCCAACAGCCGTAGGAACCCAATTCTTCAGGAGGAACTATAGGTCAGCACTGGCCTTAAATCAGGTAGCTAATCACCAAAGATGCAATGCGCCTGTTCAGACCTCCGCTGATGACGATCGCTGGAGGTGTGGCGTTTCCCGTGAAGATGGGCTTGGTCGGGGCTGATCAGATTTTTTTTATTTTTATAGGTATTGTTTATTGATAATGTGAAACAAAAGTGACGAGCCAAATGAATGAATCTTGGGTATGGTGACATCTTTGTGCTTTCTGGCCAGGTCACCCCACAAAGATGATCTGAATGTCGTATGTCTGAGTTTTTCTGAGGAGCGATGTGTCGAGTTGCCGTACATTTCTGCCAGAAATTTCAGAAAATGACACAGATCCCGGCAGTGGGGTGCTGCCCTGTGTACTCTGTGACCTTAAGGTCTGTGCTTCTGATCCTAATAGCAGCGGGGTAACTGCCACAGGGGCTGGGATGGCATATGTCTACAGGATGCGATAAGTCTGAAAGGTACACACGGCGCTCATCTAGCCGCCATGGTAATTGGTGACAGCCGTCTGTGCGAGGACTGTGCTTTAAGCGATTATACCACAGACAAGGGCATGTTGTTTTGAGCAGGGTTATGACAAAAGGTACAAGAAAAAGCAGGAGACATATCCTCCTTACTCAGATGAAAGATGGCACCCTTACTGATTCTGAAAACATTGGCAAAGTTAAGTAAAATAATATACCCTCAATGTATATTACAGCACATAATGATATTTGGGAATTCTGACAAAAGGGAAAGTGACATATTGTATGTGAACAAGCTGGAATCATGGACAGGTATCCATGTGAATGAAACTCCTTATACAAAAAATCCAATTGGTTGAATACTTTGGTAAATAATATGTTGTGATTTAGGCAAGCCTTTTCAAATTCAAATGAGACAAATTTGGGCCCTTACCATCAGAGGTAAGGTCTATGTGTACCTAATGATCTCTTGAAGAAAAGAAAAAAATAGCATTCGATAGTTTTTGATAGTTACCAAGCAAATCCCAAGGCTGTGTTTGAGCAATTGCAACCGGTGCCATATTGTCCAAGATAAGACAATTTACAAGAATAGTGAAACGTACCATGAGTGGCCGTCCTGCCAAAATCCCCAAGATCAAATCAATCATCCTAAATAAATAAAAAAATACATTGGCCTGAGTCACAGGAGTAGTATGAAAAGCATAGAGAAAACCTCTGTTCACAAATATCTCGGATTTCCCAAAAACATCTTGCATATAACTGCATTTAAGGATGCTGTATGAACAGATGACTCAAAAGTGATAGTTTCAGGTCTACACAGGCCCTGTAATGTATGTGAGAAAGCAGACGGCATCTTCCACAGTCAGACGCTTACAGCAGTGCTAAAAATGGTGCTTGTGATGTTATGGTTTGGGGACACTTTGCTGCATCAGGACTGGCTGTTATTTATGGGGCAATGAACTCCTTCCATATCAGGTAATTGTGCAGGAGAATGTCAGGTCATCTTCTCATAAGATCAACCTGAAATTTTACTGCTGTTGCAAAGTCCATTTAAATGCTGTGGCCATACCGGAAACTTTGATTTTAATAAGCCTTGATAAATCTTAAATTGCACTGAGTCAGAACAATTCTGCAGGGAGGAATAGGCCTAAATTTTGACATGTTTGCTTTTGCACTGGTCAGTAAATTTAGTTAGAGTTTGGTTGCAGTCACCGACAATAAAGATGGTAAGGTCAGTTATTGTAAAGGGGAAATATTTTTTCACATGGGGAATGCACAGAATTCTTTACTCAGCAATGAACGTATGTGTCTTGATATTGGCTGAAATCCTGATAACATTCAGGGTCAGAAAATTACACAGGCAGCAAGTAATTTATGTGTTGTTATATATTATATGTACCATATAAATTCAGAAATAAATTTTCACTATATACACGGACACGGATGCATGATATGTACAACAAAATAATGCATTGGTATTTTCACAGTCATGCTGTTTTTGGAGAATTACGTATGAAGCTGTTTTGAGAACAGACCATGACACAGCATAATTTTAGAATGACATAAAAAGCAATATGGGTTAAAATGAGTATTGACAATATTGGGTTTCTTTGAAGTTGCTTCTGCTTCTAAAAAAAAACTTATATAAATGCAGGCATCCCTTTGCTATAATGAAATTTGCATTTAGTTTTGAAAGTTCTATTTTCAGTTCAAATGTCAGTCTTTTTTAAAAGACTATGTACTGCACAAATACGATTTAAATAATTATTTTTGATGCCGAAAGTACTGGTCTATTCATTTCCATGGCAATTTCCCACCAATGCTTGAGGGTCTGTCAATAGAACAATAAACAATGTAAATATAAAAATGTAAGCTGCATAATCTGGACTGACTTATCAATATGACTTTGTATTTCTGCAACGTGAATGCCATGTCAATGGTCTGAGAAGGCTCTGAATCCTGCATGTGAATGAGTCTGCATCACATATACACAACCTCTTCCTTTGTCTCACACACACGGACAAACATGCACACACACAGGCTTGTAATTATATCTTCGTGGGGACTCTCCATTCATTTCTATGGGGGGAAACACTAATCTCAGCATGACGACCTTAAGCATTTGTGCCTCGTCAAGTAGACTGTTACCAAATTTTCTTTGCAGGCCTAAGACTTGCAGAGTGCTGTACAATAGATGGCTGTGTTGCAAGATAACAAAGATTTTAATGCATAATCTGCCATCCTGGCTTTTGTTTCAAATGATCCTTTCATCTTTGGATTGTGTAACAGCACTTAATGATCTGCATTTCCATCAACATGGCAATTAGTTGCAATAAGTAAATAGAGTAATTAATTAATACTATGGAATGGATTTTTTACAATGTTAAGTAAATGAATATCAGTGCTTTCGTCTCCTCTGACCTTTCAACTGTAGATTTCATATGCTTATGTTGCTTATGTTTTTGATTGATTATCCTGACTGTCAGTTTTGTTAGTTCTGCTTGATTCCACTTCACTTAATTAACCTCGATGCTGCTTCTGGGACTGTGAATGATATAGAAAGGCTGTTTGTTCGGCTCCCAGGACGTCATGCATCTCTGTAATTATCTATATAGATGGCAGAATGCAAGTCGTGTAGAAGCTGGAACATTGAGAATGTGTGTGTGTTCATGTCTGTCTTTGCTTGTGCATGTGTGTGTGGGTCAGATATACATTACATTATGAGGACCAAATGTAATGTAAAATGTAAATTCAATTTTATAATTATTACTGAAGTACAAACTTGAGATAAACGACCTATCACGATTCATTAATGATAAACAGTATTTCACTTGTGTTATTCAATACTTGTTCCTTCGGTAGTTCTTTCAATAGTTCACAAAGGTTAAGAACTCGTATTATTATTTGTGCCCCGTCAAGTTGTTACCAAAAACTTTGTTATGATTGGGTAAAACTATGAATTTATGTTTGTGCTCAATTGCCCCAATTTTTGCAGTTTCTGCCCAGCACAACCTCATGTTTCTTCAGTTTAACCACTAGGACTCCAATCGATATCTCATGAAATTTATAAACTAATTAAATTAATTATGTAAGTTGGTGGTGAAATTGAACAAATACGTAGAATGACTGGGGTGCCCCCAATGTGAGGTTTGGGAACTAAAGCTGTCTGTTTCCAGCCATCCAGTGAGATTTTCATTGTATTACTGTTCACTCATATGTATTCTAATGCCAAATCATACTTTTTCTGAATAAATATATATATTTATAAATAGCTTTAAACTTAATTGTTTTTGGTGGCCTAAGACTTTTGCACAGTACTCTATGTTGATAAAAGTTATTTTGTAAAATCCCCACAATCCTACTGTTTTCTATGAAAAAATATTAGCAAATAATTGTTCAACTAGAACAACTCAGAAATAAGCAGTGTTATGGAAATATACAGGATTTTTTTGGTTTTTCTTATTATTAATAGTAGATTTTAAAGACTGATTCAGGTGTGTATAAATTTGTAGCCGTATATCTTGTTTAAGGATGCAAGACATTTCTATCTGGGATGTGAACCCAAGTTCCCAGGACTGATTTAGGACTGTTTCTGTGTGTGCTACACCCTCTGAAAAATTCTGGAGCAGGGTTATAGGAGCCTGGGTCCTTGAGGGTGTGCCTGGTCCTTCTTTGGGCTATTTAGACTAGGACCAAAATGTCCTCCTTCAAGGCCAGTGGCCAATGCACCTCCAGCATCACCAGCCTGAGCATTCCCAGGAGCAAACGCCCAGAGCGAGGCATCCAGTGCACGACACTCCATTTGTCAGCAATAAAATGACCCTCTTACAACCTTCAGGTAATAACAAGTTTGTTTGCTATCAAATCAATGCAAATTGATTTGTGCAATGAATGATAATACAACATATGAGCAATTACTGGTTAGCTATGTATGCACAAGTATATTTATACACACTGTACCTTAGTTATTTATGTTATATGATGTACGGTACTGTTTCTTTGTTTGGCAAACGTTGTTTTGATATTTGGAAATGCAATTCTGGAATAAGATAGTAGCTGCTTTATTACACAAATATTCCTTATCGTTCCAGTGAGATGCATTATTTGTCTAAGCTCTACGAACTTCTGTTAGGCTTTGTGACCTCACCAAACACTCATCACCCAAAAAGGTTCCCACAAACAGGATCTTTATGTATTTATTTAGTGGTATTTTTGCCCTAGAGCTTGACAACACGATCATGTAGAAGTGAACGATCTTATGATAACTAGCAGCATGAAGATAGCAGAAGCTGGAAACCATTTACATATTACACAAAATTCATTTTATAATTCAAATTGGGGAGACTGAAAGGATACATTGTGCATGTATCTGAATGCATTTGATGCTCATGTACTTTGGAAAAGCTACGAAAGTAAACACAGACCTTCACTGGGTTATAACGGGGTTTCATTCAAACACACCTGTTGTAAGGTGAAAATATCGTAAGGCGAAAAGGCATTTTAATAAAGTACACCTAACCTAATAAACATCATAGCCTAGCCTAGCCTACCGTAAACATGCTTAGAACACTTACATTAGCCAACAGGTGGGTAAAAATCATTAACAAAAAGCCTTTTTTATAATAAAGTATTGAATATGTCATGTAAGTTATTAAATAATCATACCCATTATAAAGTCGAAATATCATAGCATGGACCATCGTATCCCATGTCTGTATAGGAAAACCTGAGGTGGGATTCTTGACTGAGGAAAAAGAGGGTTTTGATCCTGTGATGAAGACCAAAAGGATAATGGCACTTCATTTAATTTTGTTGAGGGAAGGGGCCAGTTTGTCATCTCAGAACTGAACTGTGTTTCTTCCTTTTTCTAGCCTTACACTGATACTTACTGTGATGTGATTCGTAGCAGCGGTCCAGAGAATTCGAAGAAAACCCATATAGAGCTCAAGTCAGCGGAGCATGATCTGTGGTAAAGGGGAGAGATGCTCTGAGCTCCTCGGGTAAAGCTGTGTAGACGGACAGGAGATAAACATTCATCTGACCCAGATTCCACCAGGCAGTCTTATTACCACCCCAGGCCCTGTCTGGTCAAAGCCAGTGGGGAGACGTCCAAAGAGAACAGCCAGCCCAGCGCTTCACTAGGTAGGCAATCTACTGAGACGAGATGCTGGTCTCCAGGTACGCCACGGCCCCGCCCACACAAACAAACAGTGCACACACAGTCCATGTATTTATATATTTATGGGGACTCCCCATTCATTTCTAAGGGCATAATCTAAATCCCTTCTAAAGACTTGCCATTTTTTGTTTTTTTTTGATTGCATTCACAGATTTTTATAAAATTGAGGTTATCCTTGTGGGGACCAAATAAATGTGCAGGTTTTTAGGACATTGTGGGGGAATCTGGGGGGAAATCTGGACCCCACAATGTAATAATTACAAAAATGCACACATGCACACAAACACACACACAGTCATGTAATCATATCTTTTTGGGGACCGCTCATTCATTTCTATGTGAAAAATGCTAATGCTAAATATGGCAAACTTAACCCCTACCCAGCCCTAACCATAGCCATAAGTAACCAAACAAAATACAGAAGTTTTTGTATTATTAGTTTTTTGATTGCAGTCACAGATTTTTAGAAAATTGAGTTTTCCTTTCCAGTGACCAGGAAACTGGTTCCCATGAGGTAAATAAACAGGCATTCATCACATTGTGGGGACATTTGGTCCCCACAAGAAAAGGTATACCTAGACTACACACACACACATACATGTATGCACCTGCAGATGCACACATTCCTGGGCTAAAATGGGTATCTGGAATCAAGCAGGAGCTGCTTCTGCAGTAATCAGTGGTACTGATCATAGGATCGCATCTGTAGTTAACAACAAAGGTAGAAGCTATAGCTACAGCATGCTGGAGAGTCCAATTACCCTTAAAACTGGGGAGCGTGTTAACCGCTGGGAAGATGAGGTGTTCCAGGCACAGTGCCATCCTGATGTTCATGTAGTCATGCAATTTACTGTCTGCTGATGATTTGCATGGCAAACATTTTGTCTAACATTCGTGTAGGTACGGTGGGGCAGCATGCCACTGCCGTCCAGCTATATCCATCTGAGCTTTGCGTGGGCGCCCAGGACGTCCTATTTACTAAAGGCCCAGGTCGCTGCCAGTGCAGTAAGCCTGATCTTCCTACCTATGTACATCTTAATCTGAGCGAATGTGTGCATGACGACTGCGGTAACGCTGTCCATGAGTGTCAGTTCCATAACACTCTATGAATACATTTTTATCACATTATATTGCATCTATAAAGCATTATACACATGGCAATAAATATTTACAAAAAGGAATAACACATTATAGGCACATGCATTATGAGTGTTTTATGAAACTTTCATCAAGGCATGATTAATGTCGAGAGTTTTATGATAATGTAAGCAGTTTGGATGACACAAGGCACTGTAATTACCTTCATAATGCAGTATAAACCATCCTTAATTCTTAGAACGACCATTATAATGCATTATGAAGGTATCTATAACGCATTATAGATGACTGCTTCAAATAAAGTGTTACTACACCGGTTTATGAGCATGCCTAAGACCCATGGGAATCTCGCTTGCATGTCACTGGCCAAAAAGCAACATGCTACTATAGCTCATCTATCGCTTATGCTTAGTCCACGTTTTTGCTCCCTCCCAGACAGTCTATATTTTTGCTTCCATACAGCTCCCTACCGGAGAGCAAGAACGTGGCTTGTCTGGGGGTCTCTGAGGACCGGATTGCGAAACACTGCCTTAGGCCACAAAGTGCCATGCGTAATAGTCTGTGATCCCTGTGTACCACCCTTTTTAGTCTGCAAAGAACAAAAGAGAAACATCACACTGGGACCACAATATCTGCTTCCTGTCACCTGGGTCCCGCGTGCTGTCATGCAGTGCCACCATGCAGTGCCACCAAGCATCTCCACGTGCTCATTATACCACATCCCAGGTCAGTAAAAAACCTCAGTGTTGATATGAACCTTCACCTCACTTGTCAGCATTGTTTATAGCGTCAGACAGATATGGGCCAGTGTGGCCAGCTATCTGTGATGTGCTTGCATCTTCATGCTCTGCACCCTGGTATTATAGCGGCAGCGCCATTGAAAATTACAGTGAAAATTACAAAATGACAAACAGTATTCGGAATTGATCAGGTCACTGCCCAGAATCAGACAATGACGAGGAAAACAAGCGACTCAAAGGAATGACTTTCATTATTCGGGAAGATCAAAACAAAGTTAAAAGTATGTCGCAGTTTTCTATCATTTGGCTGAAGCCATTAGGAGCTTTAAAGCTTTTATCATCGCCTTGCTGAACCGAAACAAGTATGAAGTCAGGTGTTTGACTGCCGTAATCTAATAGCCTACAATTCAGCATTTTTTTTCTTTTTTTATTTAACCCGGCATTCAGAATGCTTCCAAATATCAGGCATAAATTAATAATACATGGCATGTCTTAGGGAAGAAAAAAAAAACTGTCTCATAATGGCAGTTATACAAGTTCACACATAAGTACAAAAATGCAATAATACACAAAACTGCTGGGTTAATAATTCAGTGGCAGAATACATAAATAGTGAATTAGAGCTGATTTAATTGCATCGCTGTGGGAAAAAGGCATTGCATTAGATAAACAAATACATGCAGCATCTGAATAGTGGGCTGAGGAGTCAGGCCTACATGGGGTTTTTCAAGATCTTGGATGAGCCATTTTTTTCAGGAACAGGAACACTGAGGGACATGCTGGTATTTCAAAATACCAAAAAATTTTAGTAGGGCCACCACGATTATTTGACATAGTTGATGACGTTGATGCCGAAAATGTGTTGACATCGATATTTTAAATCGATGCGTCTTTTTAAAAAAATATTTTCAGGAAATTATCATTATAATTTCCAAAAAGCTTCAGTTCGTTATAACAAACATTTTCTTGTTCATTACGTAATTATGGGAATAGCTCGAATTACCAGTAAACAAATAGGGGGTACACTGTGCAAAGATGGATGGTATACTACGGGGGCACTGGCACTATGCACGATGGTATACTACAAGGGCACTGGCACTATGCACGGTGGCATACTACAAGGGCACTGGCACTATGCACGATGGTATATTACAGGGGCACTGGCACTATGCACGATGGCATACTACAGGGGCACTGGCACTATGCACGGTGGCATACTACAGGGGCACTGGCACTATGCACGATGGTATACTACAGGGGCACTGGCACTATGCACAAGCACCTGAAGAGAAAACAGAAAGGCGCTATTCTGCTAAATACACTCATTATTAAAGCCATAAAGTTGCCTGCCTGCTACCTTAGAATCTCCACTGAATAAATAAAGTGCCTGAGAAAATGTTTAGGATAAAATCTGGGCTTATTCTACATGGATCGAAGGTGCCAGTGTGTGTTCATGCACGTTGGGCTTGTTGGGACCAGTGCTATTATAAACTAAAACTGAAACAAACACTAAATAAAAGCAAATAATTTGTGAACTGAAATAAAAATGAAAACTCTATTTACAAAAAAGACATGTTGCACTTTCATCAGCAAAAAGTAGCACCACAACACCATCTTTTTACCTTGTTTATCCTCAATATCTCCTCTTTTAAAAGATGTTGTGGCTGCTGAGATGTTGTGTCCCTTTCTTCACCACCACTTCAGTGCTTCTCGCTTCCATTATTTACCAAAACAGTCGCATGGGGCACTCTGCAAACTGAGTTTAACAAGCATAAGGATACACCGAATTTATACAGATTAATAACTTCTGATTGTCACGATACGCATATCATTAATATTTTAGTCATACTACATAATTTGCTTATTGAATTTTGGGTGACAATAATGTCAATAAAGTGCCAAAAAGCCAGCATCCATTATCTAAAGCCCTGCAATAACATACGGTTTGTTGTTGTCAAAGAAAAAAAAAAAAACTTAAATGAAACGGTCTATTTGATTTTCTCGAGGAAAAAGAATCATTTAGATGGATCGACCAATCGATAAAATAGTTGATAGATTAATCCATACAAAAATTGTCTTTAGTGGCAGCCCTAAATTTTATCACTACTCTTTTGTAGTCAAGCTTGATTTATCCAATAAATAATATCTGCTTTGCAGATTCTTGACTTAAAAAAAGAAATAAATAATGTAAAAAAGACAAGTATATTTATCAGGAGAAAATATTATGAAAAGCATTTCTTACATTTATTGAGACAAGCATGCAAATGCATGTTGCCTCCAAAATATGCTTGTAGGCCCTTTCACATGTACTGCTGGACCTTACACACTAGCACATAGAGATTCTATGCTTCCAACTTTGGGGGAGCTGTTTGGAGAAGTAGCATTTCTGTTCCAGCGTGACTGTGCCCCAGTGCACAAAACAAGGTCCCTAAAGACATGGTTGGGTGAGTTTGGTGTGGGAGAAATTGACTGGCCTGCACAGAGCCCTGACCTCAACCCCATCAACCACAATTTGGGATGAACCAGAATGGAGATTGCGAGCCAGGCCTTCACATCCAGCATCAGTGCTTGACTTCACAATTGCTCTTCTGGATGAATGGGCAAAAATTCCAACAGATGCACATTGAAAAGTCTTCCCAGAAGAGTGGCAGCTGTTAGGGGGGATCAGTTCCATATTGATGCCTATGGTTTTAGAATGGGATGTCAAAAAAGTTCCTGTAGGTGTAATGGCCAGGTGCCCCGATACTTTCGTCCATACAGTGTAGCTCTGCCATTAAGGATGGCCCACATCCAGCTGCCTGTGCTTCCTTCAAGAGGCCCCCGCTTCATCCCGTACGGCATCACCGGAGTGTAAAAAGCATCCGTAGGGAAACTAGTCTTAAACGCTTTGTCTGCTCCTATCAATCTTGTTTAAATGTTTAAGCTGCCTACAGATGTTGCAGAGAATGCATCTCATTGAAACTAGACCCATGTGTGGTACCATCCTACACAGCAAGGCGATGTGCTCAGTACATCCCAGATTCTCCTGTACGTAACTTTCTTATCTTTCCCCCAGCTGATTTGAATTTAACGACATTTCCAACACCCACTTTTTCTTTCATTGAAAATAAAATTAATTAGCTTTATTTTTACCCTAGCCCAATGCTATATGAAATAGATTCATATTCTTTGCTTCATTTGTAATTGTGTTTGTCATTAATGCTAAACTTTGGGGGCGATTCAGGTTGTGTAAGACTTGGGCTAAATGTTATTACATTTGTTGTTTGTGCATGCAATTCACCTGAGGTGATATGATTTTGAATAAATAAAAATAAAAAAATATATGTATGAATTTCTTTTATTGCCAAAGAACAGATGCCTTCTCAGTTAATTATAACTGAGCACGGCTTGATTAATGCACGATATTCACTGTGTTCTGTCAAATCCATGAATAAGAATTAAATATATTATCCTAATAAGTTAAACTGAAACGCTGTCGCAGCTGCATGAGTTTCTGATTATTCATCGAGTGTAATAATATCACTGCTGCTCAGAGCAACACCCTGTGTATGCTTGGTCATCCAAACTGCTTACATTATAATAAAACTCTCGACATTAATGCAGTATATAACACACCACAACAGCAACTCCCCAAGCTCGCTGCATGGGGCAAATTAAACGTGATGTATGTGTTCTAATCAGACTGAAAATGCCTAATAACAAAAACTAATGTGATTTATCACAGATACAGTCATCAAGCATTCAGCCAATTAGTCAATCAATAAAATGTTGTGGAATACAGTGCTGTGAAAAACTTACTGATTTCCCATTATTGCATAGTTATTAAGATTAAGATTAAGATGGACTGTATTAATCCCAGGGGGTAAATTCTGGATAGATGGCTATTCCATTATCACACTACATTGTTTTAGATCTGTAGAGATCTGTAGGCAAAATAAAATATTTGACAAAAGGAAACTATATAAATATACATTAAGAAATTATATAAATTATCCAAAAAAGTAATTTAAACTGGTTGCACCATTATTAGTAGCAATAACTTCAATCAAACACTTCCTTTAAGGTGATATTGCTCTTTTACATTGCTGTTGAGAAATTTTGTCCCACACCTCTTAGGAAAACTGCTTTAATTCAGACAGATCAGTAGGTTTTCAAATGTGAACTTCGCTTTCAGATCCTGCCACAACATCTCCTTTGGGATCAAGTCAGGACTTTGACTAGGCCACTACAAACTTGAATTTTGTTTAATTTTGTGTCTTTTTCAAACCTTCAGGTGTGAGCTTGCTTTTTGGACCATTGTCTTGCTAGCGAAACTGCAGATGGTAGTGAACATCATACAAGTAACTTTTCATATAGACCTTCATACATACCTATGATAAAGTTCACTTTATAAATTACACACAATGAGACATCAGCAACAAATAATAATAATTGTAGCAATATACTCCAATAAAAGTTATGTGAAAGTGGTCTCTCTCATGAATGAATAATGATATTTTTGTTTAATCCTCAATGGATGATGCATCAATGAAAAATTCTTGTACACAACATTGGTACATGAATGTGGAATTTTATTTCTTTATACAGTTTCATAGCTTATTGTCTGTAGGCCTACTCACCCTTCTTTTAATACTTTTGGGCTGTGGTAACGGAAACTGCATTACGTAATTAGCAGATACGGGGGTTCCACTGTATTGTTTAAGGAATAATGACAAGAAAGAAAGTCTGTACATGTTCATCACAGGGAGGCACCAGCAGGATATGCCTACGCATCACTCCATTTGCACGGATTCAGCATAAGTGCTAGGCGTGTGGAAAAATGAGGTTTCGCTTTTTGAGACTTTCTGGATCTTTTTTTAACGGATATTTTCGATCGACGGTTGGTTGAGTCCATGGATGCGAACTCCAAGGATACAGAGGGCCGACAGTATCTTGTTTAATGGTTTAATGATGCCTATTGTTCAATCATAAATTAATATAATTCATCATTATGATTATGATGGTTATGATGATGAGTATTCGGTTGTTTTGGTGGCATTTGGTGCCCTACGCACAGCATATACTGTAATGCTCATGTAATCTGACTGTTGTTACCATATTAATAATATGAAATACAGTATATTGCTTATATACTGGTACCTATGCCATCCAATAAGTTCTAATTTTGCTTATTTGTCCATAGAACACTATCCCAAAAGGTATACAGCATTTATGTGATATATGTATTGTAATGGTTTCGGCCTTAATTATGTTCCATTTTTGCCCAATATATTCCTAATTGTGGAGTAATGAACACTGACTTTAGCTGAAGCTAGATATGTCTGCGGTTCTTTGAATATTTTTTGTGATCTTTTGCTACTTACTGAGTAAGTTGTTGCTGGGCCTTGAAAAAAAATTGGCAGGCCAGCCACTGGCAAGATTCACCACTTTTCCAAGTGGTCTCCGTTTGAAGATAATGGTTCTTGCTGTGGTTCAGTGAAGCCCCATAGCCTTGTATCTTTGTAACCCAGATATTTCAACACCTTTTTCTCAGAGTTTTTTGAATTTCCTTTGATTGTTGCATAGTGTTCCTGTGGAAACTTCATCTATTTTAGAGTCGTCAGGGCTGGCTGCGATCAAGCCTGGCTGTTTGCGGTCAGCTGATTTTAAATAATAACCGAATTTGGTTTATTTAGAAATGACTTTGACATGGATGATATGGATGTTGATAAATTAAATATTCCTTAAAATCATTTTAAAAATGTGTTGGGTATTTGTAGGTCACTGTTGTCTAACATTACATTTTACTTGATGATCTGAAACCATTCAGCATAACAAATATGCAATTATAAAGAAATTCAAAGAGTGGGCAAATAATTTCATCACACAGTACTGTACATCATACATACAAAATAAAAAGAAGTTGCCACTTACTGCTGAACTATTTATAAGTATAGTCTTTTTCTACTAAAATATTTTCCCCTATAGTTAACATGACCTCAATAAACAAATGGGACTACAACCAACCTACCACCAACAAAACCTGATTTGAATTGGCTCTGTCTAACTTAGATCTCATTAAGGTTCTTACCCTCAGAGAGAACTTTTCTTAAGACACACTGTACCATTAAAAGGAAATTCCTGAAAATATCCTGGAAAGGTTAGGATAATAGATGGTTTAAAGCTTTTGGGCTTAGTGGAGAAAATTTCAGTACTCATCCTGTAAGAATCTCTCTTAAGGTGAGGCATTGTCAGGGAAATCATACACTTCCTTAGAACAGCACCTCTTGGTTACGGTCAGTTGTTATACTACAACTCCACCATGACAGAGGGCAAAAATGGAACAACAAGAAAAAAAGTATGCTGAGTTCAAGTTTTCTGGAAAATCACCTGTGTGACTGTAAGCAGTTACATAACAATGTCCTGTGGACAGATAAGTCAAAAGTGGAACTTTATGGCTGACATGTCATATTCTGGGGGGTGCTTTGCTATATCAGGACTTTGGTAACTTCAATGATGCAACGATGAAATGCTCCTGCACCAGACGATCGTAGCGGGGAATGTCAAGTCATCCACTTGTGAGTTGAATCCGAAGTCTACCTGGATTATGCAGTAACGTGCATGCAGAAAATATTCTGAAATGCATGAGTGAATATACACCAGAATGAGTAAGGACAGGAAGATTAGCATTTTGGATTGGAGTAAATCCAAGCTAAGCTCCATGGAAATGATGTGCTAAGACGTAATATTAGAAATAATGCTAATTACTTAGTTAATATTAAATCAAATGATTGGAAATTGTTCTGCATACAGAGACTGGTCAAAATCGACAGTGTTGTGAGAGACTTATTGATAACTAATGGAAGACTTTTCTGTTAAAAGTGTCTGATTATAGAATGCCAATGAATTCACTTCTCTATGCAGGTGCACTGACCACAGCAGATCTATATCAATTGTATATATGATAATGTATCAAGATTTTTAGTTCTGCAAGTTCTGCAAGATTTTTTTTTATATTCAACTTCCGTCTCATATCTGATCAGATTCACTGCTGAAAATGTGAGCAGAGCAAGTACTTCATCACATTACTGTATATTTACCATGGAGCTGGAGGTTTCTGAGCTTCATTTATGTTCCGATGCTTGCTGGACGGATTTCCGTTTTCAGTTGTCAGCCTCCGTGAAAACTCAGTTGTCCCTGATTCTTCTGGGCTCACCTGAACGTTAAGTTATAAAGGAAGTGAACATTGAATGTTTCAGCGTATGAATTGCATGGTATGAGGGCAAATTCTTAGGAACTGAGGACTCCAGCTGACAGCAAGGCAGAGCCGTTTAAGAGGAAAGTCTGTGATAAATCATGTTAGCCGAGTTTATTGTTCATTGAAAGCCAGTTGAGATTGATTGTGTGTTAGTAGAGTGTGGATTCTGTTAGGGGATGCCATATAATGTTTACTTGGTATCATGCATTTTCTCGGTTAGTTGTAGTTTCATATTCCATCCTATCAAGTACAGATTTCAACTGGGTATAATTATTTCTATTATGACGGCTGTTGCTGTAGACGATGTCTTTGTTGTTGGGCCCTGCAATAGACCAGCATCCCATCCAGAGTAGTCCCTTACCTTGTGCACTGTAGTTCCTTGGACAGACTCTGGGACGGTATTGGACTATACTGTACAGGAGTAGTCTTAAATTTGCTTTTTAAAAATAATCTATGGAAATTGTCCTCTAAAAGCTCTCAATATGTAAAAATATATAAAAAGCTTCTCAAACATCTTGTTTGATCGCTGCCAGCCCCATTGACTGCAGTTCTCAGCAACAACTGGCCTAATAAGGATGATAATACCCAGTTAAAATTTGCACTTTATGGGATGGAATTGGAAACCACAACTAACCAGCTAATGCAGGCTCTTTCACTGACAAAATGTCAAAAGAATGGCAATGTTAACAGGCCTATAATATTCCAGTTATCAATGGGATTTTTAATGTCTGAACAAAGGTTGTGCATCCTTTGAATTGTCAAACCAAAAATGGCACAAAAGGGGCCGTCAAAATGAACTCTGCCATAAACCATGTGATGTAAGAAGGCGGCTGCTTACTGAAAATTTTTATTTTACATCTTACTGAGAACAACCATAGAATAATGCTATATATGTAGGTTTAATTGTTTAAAAATTGCAAATTGTAAGCAGTATAATAATTTATAACGGGAACTTGGGTGGCATATAGGTAAAAGTGGACTCTGTACATCATAACTAGCAGTGGATAAAAGTATTCTTCAATGATGTGTGTGACTAAAGCTCATGCAGAAAGACCATTGCCTTCGTCAGTCTTCAAGAAGGTCAAGAAGAGGCACAAGCAACAATAATCTATCAACAAATGTCTAAGCTGAAGCCATAACTTTTCCAATAAAATTTTCAGCATTAAAATTCTATTCCAATAATGTAACAATTGCATTTTTCATTAAATCACAAATCTCTGTCAGGCCAAAGAGGTATGTTTGCAATATTTATTTTACAATCCACTGCTTGTGTGACGACTTCAGATGTGAAATATGAGAAGAGCAACCATATGAAGCAATTCTTTATGGGCCATGGAATACATTTGGTCTTAATCCTAATGGGTTGGTTTATGAAGCTGCAGTTGGCTGCTGGGAGGAAGGAATCAGACGTAAAAAGCAGGGTTTGGTGTCTGTGTGCAGGTCAGATTTCAGCAGAGACCTTCCACGTTTATATTGATAGCTCATATGAAAATGGCTAAATGAGCCTCTTATATTTGACTGCATTGAATAAAAAAATAATATATATACACTATTGTAGGGGCTGCTACCATTTAGGCAGAATTCACATTCTCCCTTACCTATGCTCATGCGCGCAGGGTGTGGTGATCACGCATGCCCAAGGGGCGCGGGCTTTGCGGTGTTTTAGGCACGCTAAAATAAAGACACCTGCTTTTTGGCGCTCGATTTGTGGTGACTGCCTCTTACGGCGTTAAATTCGTGCCAAAACTCCTATGCGCTCGCGAGCAGGAAACCCATCCTCTCTAAACGCTCGCATTCACTGGACCCTATCTACACGCTCGCGTCTGCACAGCACTCGCTCGCTCGACAGGATGAATTTTGACACTTTGGAGGCGGGAACAGTGGCTAATATCTCCGCTCCTTCGATTGATTAAAATATTGACTAAGATTGGCTATTTGCTTTGGTAGAAGATGAAGTTAGCCTCATATGGATTTTCATATTATTTTTGTCTGTAATAGTTATTAATTATTGTATCGCATCCACTTAAAGTGCAACGGAGGAACAACTAAGGGGTTAATAGCTCTAAAACAAAATGGGACAGCCATGTCCTATGGAGTGTGCTTTCATCAGTGGGATAATGCACACACTTTGGATTTTCAAGATCACTTTAAATGTGACGAAACACGTAATCAAACAATTCAACTGCTGTACATTTGCTTTGTCCCACAGTGCACTGCCTAAATCACACTTTACAACTTATTTATGGATTAATTTGTGTTATCAATTAACTGTTAATATGTATGAAATGGAGCAATGGCACATAATATACATATAATGTGTTAATAACTGTTAGAGATAAAGTTATTCTGAAAACCCAAGGGGTGTGCATTGTTCCCTGTTGTCCACTGATCAAAGCACACTCCACTAGATGTGCCTGACTTGTCTAGTTTTAAAGTTACTAACCCATTCATGTATTGTCCCATTGCACATTATATGGATACATTCAAACATTAAGAAATTATTAAAAACTCGTACTTAAAGTAATATGGGAAACAAAGGGGTGTGCAACAGTCGCCATGAACCCAAAATGCTAAACCACCATGTCATTACAGCTGAAAGAACATATAACATTACTATTAACACGATTTTGCACAAATCATAAAATGGTTTGAAGCGCAAAAATAATCGGTGTGCATCGTTGTCTGGACATCACGATACTGTCATTAAAAACACCCCACCTTACTTCCATTAAAAGTTATCAAAGCCATAAAACTGAATATCGAATATGAGGCTTAAGTGTGGTCAGTGACAAGTTATCTTCATCTTCTACCAAAGCAAATAGCCAATCGTAGTCAGTATTTTAAAAAACCAATCAAAGGTGTGGAGATATTAGCCACTGTTCCCGCCTCCAAAGTGTCAAAATTCATCCCGTCGAGCGAGCGAGTGCTGCGCAGACGCGAACACGAGCGCGTAGACAGCATGGCTTTTCTGCTTGCGAGCGCATACGCGCGCGTGGTTTTTATGGTCAGCCGGGCCCCTATGACAAATTCTTGCACCAACATCTACAGAACCTTAAAAGCGGCCCTGGTTTTTTACACTAATCGCCAATGTGTATCTGCTATAATTGTACGGTCAGTCACGCTTCATGCTCAGTTTTCATTCTCTGTGGCTGCAGAGGACGAGTAAAAAAAAAAAGCTCAGAGCAGAAACTTGCATTTGCATGCGAGTGGTAGAGGCTGAGGGCAGCTGCGTGTCACACTCAGCTCGACCGTGACCTACGTGTCTCTCTCTGCCTCGTAAAAAGCTGTAAGTCCCAAGTCTCTGCCCCAGCTTTCCCAGGCTGCATATGATGCCTTGCCTGTTACCAAGTGTCCTTCTCATGTGATATAAGGCCATCTTTAAGCTTTCCCTAGGGATGTGACCCCCAGGTCTATATATACTAAAAAAAACAGCTTGCTGTGTAATGCTAGCATCTATGAAGTCTGATCTCCAGCTTAAATGATACAATCAACCATCTTTGATCCATCCATCCATTGATTTTCATACCATATATCCTGAACAGGTACCACAGAGTCTATCAGAGTCTGTCACACACAGACTAGGCCAGGGGTCGGTAACCTGTGGCTCGCGAGACACGTTCGGCTCCTTGAGCACGAGACTGTGGCTCTTCTCAGAACGACAGATGCATTCTCATTTGCATGTCATCATATTATGATAATATTTTCGTAAATACAGTGGTACCTCAGTTCCCGAACTCATTAGAACTCGAATTTCTTAAAAGTTGAACCGACCAGTTCGAAAAAAAAATTACCTAGAGCTCGATCTGAATCTCAAAAGTCAAACCGTGAACGCCGACCTAAGATAATTGTATGTGCGGAGCTGTGGGTAGTGACCGAAAGAACGAGATCGCGAGTACAAGCGGCCGAAATGAGTTTTCTCCGCAGGGTGGCTGG
>JAODJW010000106.1:7557529-7572948 GCA_026777045.1 Hyperopisus bebe | reverse complement strand
GGGGGGGGGGGGGGGGTGTGTGGCAGTGACAGCCAAGATGAATCCCCTGCAACAGAACACTTCTAAACATCGCCGTGCAGTTCTGACGTCCTCAGCCTGGTTTGGCTCACCCCGTGAGTGTGAAGATTGTTGTGTTCCCGGACAGGAAAAGCCTGTTCTTCGGCATCTTTGTTTGCTAGGTTGAAAGACAATTTGCTCCATCTTTATATGTATAACCCACAGTGATACACATTCATTGGATTCACTCTTGTGTTAAAGCTTCACTTGCATTTAATTATACATAAAATGAAGGAGGTGTTTTCGCACAATAATGTATGTAATTAGGCCCAAGTTGCTGATTGTAATTAATGGCTATTATTTTACCTGTTTAAGATGCTGAATACTGTCTTTGTTTACAGTTGTTACATAACCAGCAGAGTGCTGTTTGTTTTTGTCATCAATATTCCTCGCCCAGCACTGCAAGAAGAGTGAGAGTGAAAAGGGTGGAAGGACCACAGAGCTGAATCATAAACGGCTTTCATTCCCCAACATCACGGAGGAATCTGAAGCTACGGCCTCGCCGAGCTGATGTCAGTGATTCCCGGTACCTTCTGAAATGGTGCTTGATTTAGCTGAGTACAGCCCACAACACAGCCGGTGTTTACCTGAGTCCTACAAAGCAAGGGTGAATCCTAAACGAGGCAGTTTTCCGGCTGGAGGAGAGGATAAAAATCAGATCAGGATGCTCTGCTTACATCGGCTTCGCGGAGAGCGCAAACTCAGGTCCATCCAGACCAGCGCAGGGCTCATTAGCAGCCTTGGGTGGTGTTTTGAATCCCCTTGTAGTTAAATTGCTGCCTGACTTGAGCAGATTGAGCTGCTGGTGTGTAGCTCCAGCCCACTCTGGCCTGGGGTGGATGGCAGGTCCAACAGCTGTTGGGGTGGGAGGGGGGGGTTGAGTCCCCTGTCATGCAGCACCCTGGAGAGGGACACTGAGGCTGTTCATACATATGTTATAAATATTTGGAAGACATGTTTCACCCCCAAGGTGTGGACACCACACTGCTTTGATTTTACTCCACCGTGGGGATTAAGGAAAGGTAAGCGAGGGGTAAGCCGCCGGAATTCAGCATCTGAAAGTATTTGAAAGCCAACGTGAGGCACTGCTCCTAGTTTTTGGTTATGCTCCCGTAGGCCTCTGACAGAAGCTCTGCTACGCCCAAGATCATAGGCCCAATTCAGGCAATCAACAGTAACCAGAAACAAAATCTACTGGGTATCACAGATGGCAAGGGTATTCCATTAGAGCTGATTCAACCAAAGGCTGGAAAGTCTTTAAATTAAAAGTATGCACTTTAGTCTTTCACTGTCTGACAGGTTGATGCTGACTTTGAAAGCACTGATGACCCGTATTTTGCCTTACGTGATTAATAATTTCTCGAATGAGCGCTTTTGAATACTTCATTATGAATCAATTACTAAAACCTGAATCTGGGATTTTGCCCTTCAGATTTTGCCTCCTCATATTGTACGTGTTACTGCAGTCAGTCCTGAAAATAAAGACGTTGTGTTAGGTCTAAAGTGCCTGCACATGGATCATTCTGACTTCATACCAGTGTATTTACAAGGCAGAGATGCTAAGAGCCGCTAGTCACAAATACTATATTAAGAATTCTAGAAATTCATCCATCCATCCATCCAATTACAGGGAGCCTGTACCCTATCCCAGAAAACACATGGCAAGAGGAACAAATGCCCGCCCCATAAAAATATGAACGATATATAAATACAACAATTCCATTAAAACTGGACAAACCACATTGCACACTGTTCAGCTTTCAGTGGCCCTTGAATATTCATTGTAATATTTCCGGACTGGACTGTGGAGGGACTCCTGAGCCATATTGATCCGTTCCTTTTAGTGGAGAAGGATGGGCTATTTGCACAGGAGGCTGCATTTTCCCTTTGCCGGAGTAGCTCCCCTGTGGGTATATGGCAGCTTTACGCTGCGTCACTGAGATGCTCAGCTTCTTTCGCAGGTATTCACTGTTTGCCACTCAGTTCCTCCCTCCACTCCCTAAGATATTAGCCTTACCGATAGGTCATCAATCACTACCAATGTGTTTATCTATTTATTGGTTTCACTCAGATACTTAATAACATGCTCTGCTGCAGTGGAGCACAGAAATTGGACACTCAGTAACTTTTGTCACAGCAGAGGCATGACAAACTCATTTAATGTCTCTGAACCCATGGACTCCATTTATAGATTTTTGTAACAGTTCTCCTCCAAAGAGCCGTTCCAATAACAAAACAGATACGACTTCTGACATGGTGTTTCCTAGGGTACATTGATTAAATAATGCAAGTGAAAATATTTCTGAAGTACTTTTCTTTACGCCACGCTTTTGGCTTGTATTTTGCTGACTAAGTTGCTGTGACCCATTCTGGCTTCTTATGGCACGTTTATGTGATCATTTTAGCGATTATTAGACTTCAGCTTGGAGCACCGGGTCCACTGCGCTTTCTGCTGCTCCGCCTTCCCATAATCCGAAATTAAATCAAATAGAAAATGAAACAAAAAATTATTATACCAATAGTTTGCGTTATCAGTTCCTTGAAGTGCAAATCCTAAAGGGAAAGCTTTTAAGCCTAAATATTTCTGACATTTCAACACAGAAATAAAAGTATGATTGCATTTGATAGTTTTTTTGCAGTTGATATTCACACAATCCAATTTCGAGTCACTCCAATTTTGAACCAGCCATCAGGATTCTCTCCAAAAAACAACGCTGTTCATCCCCTTCTTTTCATCACATACCCCAGAAACATGGCATTCACCTCAAATCTAGTTCCACCATCAACCGCTCATGGATTCCTCATATCCTTTCACAAACCGAATATCCTAATCTCAATGGTAAAAATAATTTTTTAATGCTAATACTTCAGGCCTAACCCCCAGAAAGTTCCATTACTATTCTTACAAAAATTTGTTCAGAAACTGTCAGATGGCTTTATGAAAGAAGACAGTCTACAAACATGCTGCGGGGATATAATCAAATAACCGTATATATGAAACACCATACAGTTCCATAAGCAGTCCCATAGAACAAAAGTTTGTGTCCTTTTCATATTGCCTTCATAACAGTAATCCAAAATATTTTTTTTAATCACGAACCAAAAAAGATATGAAACCTTTCACAATGCATGGCAAGAAGTCCACTCAGGATGTAATGAGGATACCTAGCATGAGAGAAGCCAAACTAGATAAGGCTACATGCAATAACACAAAGGGAAATCACACTATTGAAATACGTACCATCTCCAAGTTATATATTACGCCGATCATGAAATGACATTAAACGTGAGGGTTGGCCAAACTTAATTCGATTCCAGTTTCAGCTGACTATTATACAGACTTACGGTTCTCACTGGCTTTTGAGCTAAATTTAATTTCAGGTGCCATAAATAAAAGAAAGGGTTTCAGGAAGGGCAAGGATTTGGTTTCAACACTGATAGGGACCACATCAGCCCCGAGCCCCTCCCTCCCCCAAACACACACGGTACTCCCACAACGTGTCCCTACATCCATACCCAAATCTACACCCTCGGGGTTCAGGCTGTATGGCGTCACGCCAACTAAGGCGATGTTTTTGAGGTTGCAATGTTCTGCTGAGAACCATCCTCCTTTCCTGATGACTCTTACAATCAAAGGTCAACTGGTTAATTTGTCCAAAAAACATCTACCGATGGCAAGGGGCACTACATGCATCCCTTTCAAGATAAATCTCATCGTAGTCAAGAGGAGCCCTGGCACTCTTTGGGCAAAAGTGGCACCACAGAGGGGAAATTTCTTGTTTTCCACAGAACAAAGATGAAACATTGTCCTGGGGTGTCACAGTCTCAGAAGTTCTGCTGAGGTTTGTTGCAATGCAACTGAACTGTTTCATATTTTGCCCATATTGCCCATCTTTGTGCCAGGAGACAGACCAGCACCTGAAAAAGGGTGACCAGTCAGCACCAGAACCAGGCAGTTAAAACACGTGCAAAAACTCCATTTTGTCTTTGTGACGGCTACTGTCTCCTGCCCAGTAACTGGTACTCATTTTGCAATGTCTGTTGATTTATGTGCTATTTGCAAATATCTAAGAATAACAGAAGAATCAGGATTAATTACAGAGGTGGCAAGTTTTGAGCAGAGGCCGTGAATCTTCAGGTGTCTGATTTTCCAGAGATGCTGGAGAAGCGGAGAGAGCCTGCATGTTCAAATGAAATGCTTGTTATGCTGATAAGCATGTGTCTGTTGTCAAGAGGATACAGGTATGATAAGAAATTCATCGTCTAGCATTTTTTTGGTTTAGATGTGTTACTTTGTTCTAAGTTAAGGGTGTCAAACTCCAGTCCTGCAGGGCCGGAGCCCTGCACATTTTTGGGTTTCCCCTCATTCAGTACACTTTATTCAGTTCCTTGCACCTCCTTGTGAGAATTACCACCCAGCTCTTGAGCTGAATCATTTGTGGTGGAACAGGGAAAGAACTAAGCTACATAGGGCTCCGGCCCTCCAGGACTGCGGTTTGACAGCCCTGTTCTAAGTGTATGCAGTTTATTATTTACTCAGTGGTTCCCTAAAGTGGTTACATTTCTGGTGATAATTGTGTGTCAATACAATTTCCTGATCTTGTACTGGAATGACATTTGGTATTTTGTATTCACTGCCCTTGAGCAGACCAAAGCCATAGGTTCCAGCATCCCGTACTATGGCAAAGAATCATTGCAGCTGGGCCTCTCAATGTGGTGCGTGGGATTGATCCAGTTGGACACCTTTAATGACCCCAGACAGAAGGAGCGATAAAGTCAGCTGCTGCTACAGAGGAGTAGAAGAACCACCGGCTGAAATGTTCCTGCTAATTAACACCATTATCTCCCTGGCCAGGCCAGAGCAAGCGCCCCATTGCTTTTGCAGATATCATACATGGCCTTGACAGGTAAAAAAATTGCCTTAAAGGAAAGAGATCCAGTTTCAAATTGGGTTCTGCAACTGCTGGTGGTCGGCTGGCCAGCCAGTCTCCCACCATTTCACTCCAGACTCCTGGACCAGCTTCTGGTGCTCGCTAGTGCCAGGGACATCTGCGGCCCCACACACAGATTCCCGGTTTTGAATTTTCAGTACTAAAAATGCATCAGATGTACCAATCAGCATCTATGTACACAGGACAGATAAAAGCACCAGGGTGACCATGCAGAATCACGCTCTCTTTCCTCGTTATGTAATGGCAGAACTCGAAATCTGACACACAGTCTAAGTCTGGTTCACACTCATAATGGCCTCCAACAGTTACAAGAACATCACAGTGTTAGCCCCTAGTGGTCTGTGCCCATTGTGACTTCCTGTGTCACCTCCATCTCCTGCCATTTTGTGCGAAATCCAGCCACCCCCACATGACCTGCGCCTGTCTCTGCCCACACATACCCGACCGTGATTATGCCTGGGAATGCATCGTTTGGTACAGCCTAACCTCTCATCTTGCCCCATTTTCATAGCCCAGCTTAAGGCTAGAGTAAAGTCAAAGGGACTTCTCCTCATCTTCGCACAGGTTGGGTTAACAGGTTACGATCTTGCTTTAGTCTGCACATATTTGTGGCTCTGTGTTATCAGACAATTGTTTTCTCTAAGAATTTTATTACAATAAAAGGGTATTTTGGGAACTGAATTTCAATGCAGTTTTTTGATATATATTTATGGTGATTGTGTCTTTAAGAAAAGCATGAAACTGGTACACGTATTATGTGTGCAGGAAGCCCTGTTGTCTCTATGTTTTGGAGCTCTCCTGAGAATGAATGAAAATATTATTTCTCCAAAACAGTACAAATTATAATGACATTTCCTCAAAGAAGGTAGAATTCATGATAAAAATAGTAGCTTTTTGTAGCAGCAGCAGTAAAACAGCTTCGCTCTTTTCACTTACAGTAAAATTTAAGGGGATAACTAAGACTGAATATTCATTTAAAATCATAAGTCCTACGGTGAGACTTAAATGCGATAATGATAATTAACCATTAAGATTATGGTGTCTCATGGACATTACACATGATGGCCACAAGTGCTATGGAAGATTTCAGTACTGTAGTATTAGCAATCTCTATTTGATTGGAGTGCAACTTTAAAAAAGTTTGAAAGTTGAGAGTTCCCCAGGGGGCACTCCATGGAGAGATGTCCTACATCGACTTTCAGAACATCGGGAAGTGAGAATCCAATAGTGAGGTTTCGAATGCTCAAGGACGGCAGTTGATTGGCTAGGAACAGTCACATCAAAAAGTTCCCAAAATAACCTTTTTTACATTACATCACAGATTAGACCGTATTACACCAGCCAACTTCTGCATGGTAAAATAATAAGCATCTCTGGTTCCTTTTTCCCAGCTATATGTTCCTTCAAATTTTCCACAAATGCATTCATATAAATGTCAATTTTTAAAGTTTATTTATTAATGATTTGTATAGACTAACTAGCTGAAATGTCTCATCAGATTTCCTTGGGAGGCCGGCTGTCAGATACATTTTTAATGACTAATAAGCCACTGCATCCCCACACTTCCCTCATCAAAGGTGACATCCATCAGCTTGGAATGAAAACCCCTTGCACCCGTGTCACCGTGACCCTCTTTCAGCCACTTTCTCCAACTCATTAATATGAAATGCATAACATGCGCTATTCTCCCCCAGAGCACCCATTTCTGTCCCCACCCTTTCCAGTCACTAACACGACAAAATGAAACCGTGTGACTATTGGATCAGACAGAAACAAAAACAAAGCACTTGTCTCAGCCGTAATGAGGCCCGGGCGAAAGAATGCAAGCTTTTTGTTGGGCCGCGGACACGTCGTGTGTGTGAACGCTCCCTTCCGTGGTGTCGGAGCAGGGCAACTTGTGTCAGAGTGCCAGACGGGGAACATAATTGGCTGGAACAGCTGCAAAGTATGCAAACAGCAACAATAACAAGTTATTATTATTAAAAGCTCTGGCCGACGAATGCCATCAGCTATTGCATTAGCCGGAGAAATAAAAGACAGCGGACGTCAGCGTGGAGCGAGGAGAAGCACGGGTACCTAACTCAGAAGCAGTGAAAACACAGAGTTAATGCCATGTGTGATGAATGCAGCTGCGTGCTCCACACTGCAGAGATGGCCTGTTGCTATGGAGGCGTTTCCACGTGAGCAGTATGAGTGACACCCCCCCCCCCCCCATCCTAAAGGTTGTGCTCCTGAGTCCCCTTGTGCCATCAGGAAACAGAAAGTGGGCACAATAAATGATCTGAATTATATGGTGCATCACGCATAATCAAGCCTTAAATATCTTGGGCGTTAGACGCCGTGAAGGACACAGCCCAGATCGGGAAAATAATACGGCCATATATGGAAACTTCCTCATTTTACACTTTCATTCGGCTGGCTGCCATTTCCACCAAAAGCTGAGAGGAGTTTTAACAGGCAAATGAATCAGGGAGATTACAGTTGCGTGGCAGCTTTGATGTGAAGTCAATATTTTATGTCCCAGATTCAACCAAGATGCACCACAGCCAAAAAAGAAAGAAAATGCACGACGTCCATAAAATGGGCACCAGTCAACTAAACACGGAAAACTCAACTGGCATTGTTATTGCATCATGTCAGCTGCTGTTTTCTTGTCTGCGGTGCATTTCATTGTCGCTAAAGAAAGGATAATGTGGATTATTGTATGAGTTAATATTCCCACTACAGGTAAAGACGTTTCATGCTGCTTATCAAGCATTTTCAGCCACCATGCTTATTGTGTTATTGATTTTACAGCTAAGTGGAAGTTGACTGTGAATTTGGGTCTGAGAAGGTAGGGACTACAAGCCCCAGAAGACTAGATAGTAACAGCATTTATATAAGTGTGTGTGTGTGTGTGTGTGTGTGTGGGTGTGTGTGTGTGTGTGTATATATATATATATATGAATTATAATTGAAATGAAGATTTAGAGATGGATTTTATCATTTGGTTGTAAACAAAGAAATCATGAATGTGACAGAGAAAACATACATTGCAAGGGATTTTAAATAAGTTTATAGAAAACCACAGATTAATGGTCTTTACACTCCCAAAGGCTATTTTCAATTTTACTCTTGTCATTTCAACAATCATTGTTCACCAGGAACACTTAAAATGAAAATCGACTACTGACTATAGCATGTATGAATGCAAAATAGAAGAACAGACCCTTATTTTTAAGTACTAATAAAACTTTCAATGCTTCTACTGTGTGTATAGTAATGCAGCTCTCTGCTGCATTTCTTCTCCCCAGGTTATGTATGGAGCCTTACTGCCTGAAGAAGAGCCTCTGTGGGCTTTTCATAGTCTTGACTGTCCTGACACCGGTGTTGGTCCAGAACTGTTTGTATCTACTCTGTTACATGATTGACATCTGAACTTTTCACCCTCCCTGTACTCCACTGCACGCACGCAAACACCGGCACCCGGACACTTGCCTGTACCCCGTGCCATTGTAAATAATGAAGCCCCAACATTAAAGATAAAATCATACCCTCTTTGTGCAGCTCTAATCATTGACAGGAAGAATCTGACTGTCTACAATCAATGGCTGGTTGCCTCTGTGTCTCACTTGATTCAGAAAAATCCAATACCGTCTTCAGCGCTTGAGCATTTACATCCAATTTAAGAATAAGAATAAACACTCTTTCCCTTCCACTGCATAAGGCATTATGCTTAGATGAGAGATAGCACAATCACACCATCTTTCTATGTGCTCTGTACAATCGTATTTGAACTTGACAGTCATGAGTTATTGGCGGCTTAGAATCAGAACCACGTAAACATTGTTTGACCTTAATTTCTTTAGTTACAGAACGTAATGTAGGATATTTGTCAGGTATTCTGTTTATGACAGTTGCATAGTGGGAAAAAATAATGTTTGGTGACAGGCTCCCGTTGCTACGAGTGTCATCTCCAGCATAGAGTGGTTGCCACAGTAACTGCCTGCTTACTGGGGGCTCTGCCACTGGTGTAAACCTTTTAATTGAGGAGTTGGCCAAGTTGCTTCAAAAAATCCTTTGAAACATGTTTTACATGCAGGATATCAGTACAGACAGTGTTGGTACTGGCCCGATACCATGCAGACTGAACATATCAGTCAAGATTTGGGTGCTGTGAAATACATAAAACAGAATAAACAAATAATATTTTATTGGAGAACATTTTTGTATAAGTGACCACGGAGTTTATTTAAGTTGACTTTTTAGGCTATCAGTGTCATAGTTGATGTTTGCCCATAACACATCACCTGTAGCCCAACTAAGCCCATTTCAAAACTGCCACAAGCTAATATGCTCACATTTATAGTACATTGGTACAAAGGCTGCGTGGATATTACTCATTTCAAAAGGACAAAGAAGACAAGAATAATAGCCCACCTCAATAATTTCCTTCCAAACTATTAGCAGTGGAATGCTAAAAGAACTTTTTGCTTTCAAAAAATAAATTATATAACATTACAATTAGTTCATGAAAACTTATGATGTACATGAAATGTAAACTTTGAAGAAGAATCCCTGTGGTCTTTCTGAGTTAACCAACTTTTAGCTGTAGATGTAGATGTTTCACTGGAGATAATGAGGTTGAGTACCTTGCTGAAGTAGATTACAGTGCAGAACCTCCTAGAGCTTTAAGCAGCAACCTCCAGGTTAACAGCCTCCGCCTTGAACCGCCTCCCGTTGCCCATACTTAATGAATATGTTTTGACATGCTCACGTTCTCGCACTGAACGGCATCCGCAATACAGCGCTCACCTTTAATCACAGCTTATTTGGTAGGACCTTGCAGATGTCTGTTAATTCTAAATGGATGTGCACCAATTTCACTAATGAGACAGAGACTATAAGCATTACTCGAATCATGTGTAAGTTTGATTGTGAATAGCAGCTACTTCCCTTTGTACTTTGGTTAATTAATGGGTGTCGATAAAGAGCAGGTAGGAAGACTTCTTGTACTGAGTGCTACACAAAATGCCATTTAAATGCTGATTAATATGAACAGCTCCTTGCTTGTCCCTCATGCTGTCGATGCAAACCGGCATTAGTGATATGCAATACTGAATTTAATCTATTTCCCATACCCCTTTTTTGAATGTTATTTTTAGGGACAAGTTTAGCATCCTGGCTATAATACAGCACAGTTTATGAATTCCAGGGCTCCACTGATCATACCCTACCTGCAACCTTTATGCCTCAGTTTATCTCAGCACACTTCTGACCCTTGAAAGGGCCCAGATGGCAGTCATATGCTGGCCTGAGGTTCATATTCCTGGCAGTGCATAAACAAATGTCCTCAGAAAATAAGATTTGTGTTACCTGTACAATACTTCAAATCAGCTGGAGTTATACGTATGAATTGCTGCAATTTTCCAAAGCCCATGAATTAGCATTCGAGCTAGCCTGCACAAATTAAGATACTGTTTTATAATGCAAATAATGCAAACCACATCATCGCAGTAAATGCAGGCCAGTCGCTGTTTGGGGCTATAGTGCTTCTTTACTTTTGCAGAGCATATGAGTTTCAGCAATATTTTAATAACATTGGCCTCATAGGCGAAATTCAACCTTATGCAGATTTTATCAACAACTTTAGGGACACGTTTCATTTGACATTTGGAACAAATCTGTACTGCTTCTCACACTTTCGGCAATTTCACTGTTAAGGGAAAGATGTTTTTCAGAGGATCTTGTTAGTGTTTTATCTATAAGCTATCTATTAAATGGAAATGCACAAATAATTTTGGGAACAACATCAAGTACTATCACCCAAAAGCTGAAAATTGTGCACACCATGCAATAGAGCTTATTTCTGGTGAGTCATTGCTCTTTCAAGTTAAAGGCAGGCAAAATAGTTCAATGAATCTTGCTGAACATAGCCCTTTCCCTGGCATACTAATATTATAACCCCATTATATAACAGCATGGAAAGAGTATGTGTTGAGGGATGGAATGCAAATTTCCACCAGTGACGTGTGTTTCATTAGTAAGATTCAGTCCTTAAACTCATTTTAGGGCAACATGGCATTGAACATGAATTGCTTTAGTTAATTTGCAGCTATGCAAACAGATTTCATTTGATCGAAAAACAAAAAAAGCAATAAATGCATTTATTCAGTCATTACCTTTACAATATATTGAAAGTGCATACATTTACAAATAATATTAATACTTTTGTACAGATACATCAATAACAGATTTTTTCTGTGTAGTAAATATACTTTCTCTTGGTCCTGCATTATCATAAAATGCCAAGCAGCCTTAAATCATAATCTAGTGTTACAATATAGCTTTTATTGATAAGATTGTTTATTTGAGCTGTGGAGACCATCAGAGCATGATACATCAATTGTCAGATGTAGCATTTAATGAAAAAAAATTAATACAGTGTTACATCTTTTTTCCTGCTAGACTGCCCAGTGAGTTAATCAGACTTTGTTGGCATAATGAAGACTGTATTTACAACAAAAATAAAGGCCATGCTTCTATTTTTCATGACAGGAAGTTCAATGTCTTATCAGTTTAATAACGTTTAAACACCATTTGTCAGAGTAATTTCGGATTGACTGCCCGGGTCCATTAACTATAAAGCTTTATTTCTTCCCCAAAAAGATCTATCCTGAAGGAACAGATTTATCTCATTTGTTGCATGGGGTGTCTTTTCAACGTTTTATTTCATAGATTCCACTGGATATTTCTCTGTAAGCTTTTAGGAGAAAGACCCCCTATGGAACCCCCGCCATTGCAATAAATCATATACATTCTTGCTTAGCTTGAAGTGTGAATTGCCCTGCCAGCATATCAGCATCAATGAGAAGATGTTAATGGTGTTAGGGAAGAGCCTTGACTGCTTGATCGGTTGATCCTCCTGCTTCTGCAGTCATCCTGTGATAGGGCAACAGTCCGTTCTGCACCAGAAGAAGAACATCAACACACTATTAATCACTGCTGTCATTAGTTCTCCTAAAGTACACACCAGAAGCAGAACGGGCCTGCAAATGGATGGATCGTCCCTATCATTCACAAGCATCTTAATCGGAATATTAATTGTGTGGCACTGTCCTTCTGTTATCAGTCCCCTTTGAGTAGACTTATTTAATAAAGAGAAAATGACTTTTTGGCAGCCATCTTACTGTGTACTTTAACATGCAGCTCCTTTAATCTCATCCAGGAATAGCTATGTCAGCAAAGAGAGGCATACATTTTGCCAGACTGTAAAAATTGCATGGTACTGTGAGAATCTCTTCATGTGAGATAGAAAACTGAATGAAAGAACATGGTGATGCACTGGGTATCTGATGATGCAACGGCCCTCTGGGAATCCGCTGCACGCCAGTAGGGGATGATCAGCGTGCCGGCCAATGGGAACCGGTCACTAGGAGGGCTAACAGGACAAAGCTGGCGGCCGATAATTTCCCCTACTGACTCTCGGACAGCTATTTCCTGTTTCATGGGAAGCGGTAATCTGGTAGGGAGAACAGAGGGACTTGGTGATGGTATTACAGAATCAGATGGATGACTTCATACTTATTGCATGGCTGGATACCAGGGAGCCTTCAACACATCAAGACCTTCTGTCAGTGATGCCTCATGTGCCAGCAGACAGCTCCCTGGTCCCACATTCAGTGAGAGGTCATGAACATGTCCTCATTATTGCTGACTATGGGCACTTTCACACCAAAGTTCTGCAACCTGGTCTCTGGCTGTCTCACCCAGGGTCTTTAGAAGCTCCTGGCTACTTCTGTATGTTGCTTTCACACTGCACAACAGAACTGGGACCAGTATGCTAAGTAAGGATCGAAGACACAAAAAAGGTCATAGGTTAAACTTCACGCATGATTCAAAACTACACCACCACTCCAAAACAATGGAGGCGCAGGTGTTTTGTTAGTTATTAGTTATTGGGGAGAGCAATTGCAATTAAAATGGGACACAGCTTTATATTTATATTATTCATACGATGCACAACATGTTTATATTTCATTATTAAACCTGTCTGGCAGACTGGTCTTTCAGTTTCACAGAATAAAAAACTGCAATGTATTGTGCTAATAAGCGCTGGTAAGTTTCACTGCTGGCACCAGCAATTTTAGTCGAGTATATTTCTTATCGATTGAATTTTCCAATGCAGAAATATTGAGATGCAAGCGAAAAAATGTATTCATTATATGCAGAAAATGGTGGCCACAGCTAACCGGAAAGTTATACTTGATAAGTGCTAATCTGCTAATTTTAAACCAATAAACCACTAAAAAAGTTTAGCAGAAGCGAACGATAACCATTAACCGCTAACTTTTATTATATTAATTTAGCTTTGGTTTGGTTTTTGGCTCTGAGTGTCCAGAATAAATATGCACCGAAATTCTCTTTCATTCTCTTTCTCCATGATATTCAGTTTCTGAGATATAAGCATTTTGATTGGCCCATGCTGAAATTTTGTCCTCAGTGAAGCCGCTTGGGGACTACAAACATGGCACCGTTTACCCGGAACTGGGATGGAAAATCTCAGCTCTTTATTAGTCTATAACTCTCTCAATCAAAACCCAGAAAATACTACCAGGGGCCTGTATCACAGAGCAGAAGTTCTTGCTTAGCCAGATAAAGTGTCAGATTCAAGGTAGTTTGGGCTAAATGTAAGTGAAAGAAGATAAAGTTGCTTTAAACTCGGGTGCCTAAAATAGGACAAGCCGTCTAGCTAAGAAAGAAATCCAGCTTCGTTTTACGGGCCCCCGTTCTCCACTTATTTCAGGGTACCCAGTTTAAATGGACTTTATCTTTGTTCATGAACATTTAGCTTACATTTACATTAATTTATGGACCAATCACGTCGTGTGTTTACATGTAGACAGCCAACAGCATGCCAGATAGGCTGTTGCAGATACACTCACATCTGACAGGAACAAATATGCGTGATTTTAAGGTTACAAATGTTTTAGACCGTTAAACTTTATTACCTTAGCTGCACAAAATTTAATGGAAGCCAACTGGTCCACTAGCGTGCTGATTCTGGTAAAAAGATTCCGGTTCCTGTGGTGTGAAAGTGTCTTATACTACCATGTACCTCAAGGCCATACTGCTCCATAGGGTCAGCTCAAAGAATGCAGCCCAGGAACTGTTCCAAGTATTCAGGTTTCCAAGGCTAGAAAACCATTTTCATTCAAAACCAGCTTGAAGTGCTGCTAAGGGTCACCATCTGACAAAGGGCAAACTGGATTCCGGAAGAACGCAGTTGAAGAAAAGATCAAAAATGCAGTTGCTGTGCATAATACGGTGGTACCAAGGCCCTTGGTCCAGTCCTACTATAATAATCCCTAAGCCAGTTGTCTTTAATGACTTCTGTAGGCTGAACAAGATTGACTAACTCAACAGCTACCCCATGCCTTATGTAGATGAATTGGTGGGGCGTGTACGTACAGCCCTCTACATATCCCCCCTAGACCTCTCTAAGGGTTAATGACAGGTTCCCCTAAGGTAAAGAAGTGGCCAATGACAGTACAGTGTTGTCCCTTTTTGGGTCCGTGGAGTCCCTATACTCTCACCAAGAATACATGGCGGTGAACTTGACAAAATCATCATCCACTCAAACCTGGGCAGAGCACCTTATTCACCTCTGCAGGGTTCTGGAGTCCATTGAGAAGGTTGGATGGTGCCATGTGGGGCCCGCTGGGGCACTCTGCCTGGTTCCTCATTGGATGGGAACTGCATCCGCTCCAAGAACATCAAAGCTGTCAAGAAGAACCAGGTACAAGCTTTCCCTGAGTTAGCCAGGAACATTCACTTCTTCATGCCTGACTTCCCCTCTGGATTGAGGATACTGAGGATACATCACTGAATGTCTGAGCCCCTTGTCATTAAATGGTCTTCCCATGAGTTTGTGAGGTATTACCTCCTTGGGTAGCCCTTCAAACTCATTATGTACCACACACCCCTGTAGTTTTTAGCTAAGGACACCAAAGACTGAGTCACCCATTGATTCCTCAGTGCAGTGCTATATCAGGCCAACCCATGGGAATGTAGATGGCCTGTCACGTAGGCCGCCTGTCTCCCGGCCCCCCCAGTGTGTGCCTGCCCTCGTTCATCTTGCTCTATAGCCTGGGCCCCCAGTGCGGCATGTTTGGAATGTGTGACTCAACGGTCCACTGGGAATCTGCTACGCACCAGCGGGAAGTGATCAGCGCAACGCAGGCCAACAGTAACACTGACTTCTTTGCCATCAGGGTTAATAAGACATGGCTGGCAGCTAATAATTGCCCCATCCAGGGTGCAGGTCCATCTTCTCGAGAAGAAGGTCGGAGAAAGAAGGAAAGGGCAAGCGAGCTGCATGTGCATGATCTCTGCATGCGACTATTGGAAGATGAGTATCCTGATGGGACC
>JAODJW010000106.1:7542934-7554120 GCA_026777045.1 Hyperopisus bebe | reverse complement strand
CTTGGACTAAATTGCCGTTTCAATGGAGATTCACCATTGTAACTCAAAGCTAGTCTAGGCTTAGGCTTAATCCTTGATTGGGAAACTGGCCATAGATGTTTTATGGTTGAAAACAAAACTGAGAAGTTGTACTGTAGACATTATAACAGCCACATCCAGCCATTCCCATGTAGTTGTTAAAGCCCAGTAAGTGATTTAGCATAAAAAAGTGTGAATAAAATATGTCACACCCTTCATAGACTTAATGATTGAACACTTAAATTAAACAAAAGGGGGGGTCTCCATCAGCAGAGGGCGCTAGTGGGAACACACCCATCGGATTCCAGTCCATCAGAAAGCATGCACACCCTATAGACAATATGAAGTTGAAAATTCACATAACTGCATGTCTTTGAACTGCGGGAGGACATTGGTATGCCTGGAAAATACCTGCAGAGCAACATGCGACCTCTACATGCGCAAACTGCAAACCCTGACCCTGGGTCCATGAGGCAGCAGTGCAACACAACTAAGCAGCAAATTAATAAACTAATTTATTAACTAAATAACCAAGCGACAGGGTGTTTAGTACTGATATTAATCAGTACTAAATCAGTTATTAGATTTAACCCAGACTACGTAAAAGCTGACAAAGTATCGACCAATCACATCTTGTGTTTACACAGTCAGTCAAAAGCATGCTAAATTGATTGTTGCAAACATAATCCATCTGACAGATACAAATATGTATGATTTTAAGGTTTACGAATTTTTTTGAGCATTAAACTTTATTTACATTACCTGCAAAAAAATGATAGCAGATTTACAGTTATTATTGATTTGCAACCCTTGGAAAAATAAATGTATATCTAATGAAACAAACAGAATTAATATATTTTTGCTTTGTTAGTCAAATAAAGGAACTGGATTTTGCTGGCATAAATATGTGTAAGCATTTCTGTTGTTTTGGTTTGATACATTCTGTGATTTGAATTTTGTTATGTATTCATTTTATATCGAGTATAATACTCAAGCAATGTGTTGATTTTGTTTTACAGCAACAGAAAGGTTTATATGATGATATATACATTAAAACAGCAAGTCTCTCTAGCCTGTAATCCTAAGATTCTCATAAACAGAGAAATTGCAGCCTGGATGATTTAAAAATTGTATATCCGACACAAACCAATTGCTATCAATCTAAAGGGTTTTTTCTCAAAAGCAAATTCATCCAAGTTGTCACAGGAGTGATCCTTTTGTACCAGGGAGAATAATGGGTTCATCACTGGGGACCAGTCAGAATTGCTTCAAAAATACACACGATAGCTTAACATAATATTATAAACATATTCCAGTCAATCTGTAAGCTGCCAAAAAAAAACTAATGATTCATCGACATTTTTTTCTTTCAACAACACTACTGAAGGGTATCAGGGAAGTGTGAGATGAGAACATTGATGTGTGTGACTTCAGGGTATAGAGCCCTGAGTAGTAAGAAGATAAGTTCCACACTGAGCAAATTCTCCAGCCTTCCCCTCTATTTGCAGTGCTTGTCAATGCAGCCCCACCGGCCTTACAGCAGATAACGGCTGCTGTCCAGGCATCTCACCCTCAACCTGGACGAGTTTGTCATTCCATCAACTCAGATGGTTAATCTGGGCTGTATTCTCTGTCTGCAGTGATTAATTGCGTGAGGCAGACCTCTGGACATGCCCATATCAGTCAGGGAAGATGCTGTATGTCTAGTTACCAGCTGGGAAATAGGCGAGAAAGAACAAGCATAGCCTTGACACCTATACAGCCTATTTGTGTGCTTCTGCATCCAGGACCAGATGGTCTGGGACATTCCATAAAGTTTACTGCTGAGTTCAACAACCAAAGTAGCCACTATGGACACTGCTGGAAAAGTACTTCATTGCAACACAATCTCAATTACCATTGCTTTTTATGAACTGCCGTAACTGCTGCAATAAATGTGGTAATAAAAACACAGTATTATGATATAGAAAGACTATGATTAAAGATTAATTGACAGTGTTACATGTGACTTTTTCAACTAGAAGCCTTTGAAGCAAAACATATAGAGGAAAATCGGGTGAAAGCGTTCTTACTAAAACAAATAATCTTATTACTCCAGTTTCACTTCCTATCATTTATGGTACAGACTGTTCCTGACTTACAACCTATGTGACTTACGATGACTTTTTCATTCTTACAAATCTTATGAAGTTTTTTTTCATTATTTTGTAAATGTAAATTAATGTACGTAAAAATACATTCTGGGAGGCTGTACACCAGCGCTATGCTACCTACGATGTGTGCCATGTGATTGTTGCTACAGGAAAGTACTGTACTGTACTGTATACCTAAACATCTATGCGATTATTCTATTCTGACATACGCCCATTTTGACATACGCGATCTCTGTCGGAATGGAACCCTGTTGTAAATCAGGGATAGTCTGTAATTTGTTATAGCTAAAAATAACTGAACAAGCCGACATGAAAGCTTGAAATGTAGTTCCATCGTAGTTCTGGGCAAGGAAGCGGCAACATTAAATAAAAATGGGACCACTAGCATCAAGCATATAAAAGGGCACATTGTAAGCTTTGGGGAGGTAATTAATTAACAACAACAACAAAAAGGTCCAGGAACAGAGCTCTGGGGTGCTCCACTCTCCATTAGATCTTCTGCCAGGAAATACAGGGCAACAGCAAGCGTGTATGGGAGGCCCTGAGTATGGGCTGATGAATCACACTTCTAAATAAACTGAGAAGGAAAAAGCAGGATAAAACATTCGACATCAGCTGCAGTTTAACGACCTCTGGAAGCAACAACTGCCTCAACTCATGTGCATATTTTACAGCTAAAGCCCAGAATGACTCCCTTCGTCTGGCAGAAAATGTTAGTTACATTACTGGCATTAACTGCTCATAAATTATGGGTACAGAAGCTCCAGTGACAATGTTTCATTAACATGATTTTTTTAAGGAGGACCACACATTAAACTAACCATGCTCAGCCAGCTATTTTGTGTTGTATAAGTTTGGTAATTGAAAGAAAAACTAGTTGTCTTAGCTATGGTCTCTTTTGCTGGTGGCATTTGCCAAACAGGCGATCATCATTTTGTGCTCTCTTCCGTGAAATATGCTCCACTGCAATTCCCCCAGTTGTCTCTGTTACTGGATGTACATGTTCACCGTAATTACTCAATAATTATAAATGCAGACATTTGTGGTTCTTTGTTCTGTCACAGACATCCGGCATTAATACTGTAGACATTTTGTGTTGGAAAATTCAATGTTGTCAGTGTTGGCAAAATGTACTCATCAGCACTTTCCAAATTCTGAGGACAATAACAATATTATATGTTACATGTTTTTTTCCCTCCCTTTATCCACTTATATCCAGAACAGGGACCCTGTTCCAAGAAACCCAGGACACGAGGACACAAGGCACCCTGGATGGATTCCAGTCCCTCATACATAATTTCAATGCAAATATTTTGACTCTGGGGGGAAACTGTGTGCTATTACATTATCACTTGAAAATGCTGCTGTACATTTTATCGTTATGTGATCATGGATGAGGGTGTAAAGCTAAACTATATTCATGGGGTATTTCAATATCTATGATTTTGTTGTTCTCATTAATGCTGTGGATGGTAGGGTGCCATCGGTCCCCTAGGGCTGTGGGGTCAAATCCCACCTCCGATCCATGTGTCTGTAGAATTTGCACGTTCTGCCCGGTTACATGAGATTCCTCCCACAGTCCAAAGAGATACAGGTAGGCTAACTGATGCCTCTAAACTGCCCATAGTGCATGAGTAAGTTTGCTCAGGAATGGACTGGAATCCTGTCCAGGGTATACTCCAGCCTTGTGCCCTCTGTAGCCTGGGATAGACTCCAGGCTCCCCCTGCAACCCTGACCAGGAAAAGTGATTAGAAGATGGATGGATTGAGTTATTGTCCTATTTGCCTTTCCAAGAAATTCTCAGGGAAGTGAATGCAACTTTGGTTGAAGAATTGACTACAACAAAACAAAGCGCAAGACCATATACTGTATAGTGGGCAAGGACATGTATTCTGAATATCTAACACATTTCAAAGCCTCAGTTACACAGACATATAGTTCTTTTAATTATTTTTTTTTTTGGAAAGAATGTGTTTCTATAATTTATGCAATGCAAACTAAAGAAAACAAATATAAACTGATCACTCACTCTATGAACTTCTGTGGCTTGTGCTTGTAATTGCTTCATAATCTATGCATTGTAAAGAGAAAGAATAATGCCATTTGGTTGTAGCTAACTCTCCAGAACTCAATTTCCATTTAATTTAGGGAATGGCTTCAAGAGCCGCAGTCTGGCAGCAAAAGGTATGAATTTGGCCTTATCTGGCCTTTGCATGCGCAGTTCATCTCCGCCGAAAACTGCCAACAACAGATCTATAATTCATAACTAAACAACCCACATTAATGGCCATTTATACATTTAAAAATATAGTACAGCTAGGGCAAGTTGAGTGCTGTGCGATTTGGCCAGGTTCTGGATGAGGCAGCCTACTGAAGTTGCATGGATGATCTGAGACCCAGGACCTCCCATGGAAGTGGAATTCGGACCGGATCACACGCGTTTTTTTCTTCAAGCACCCCTGGTCCGGATCACTGCAGCCTCCTGAATGACACGCGCACGTGGGCGGCATTTCATTTTGTGTCGAGGGGGGAAAATAACGAAACTCCAGTTAGATTAATTTAAGGTGACATGTTTTGCACAAACAAAATTCTAACCGGGTTTTAAAAAAAAAGCAATCTAAATTAAGCAATGGCAAAATATCTGAGGGTTCCCTGCAAAAAAAAACAATCTTTCCTTGAATAACCTTTCATCCATCTGACTCCTAGCTGCTGGGGGGGGGGGCACAGGCAGCGTAGAGCACCAAGCTGAGGTATGAGCGTGTCAGGTAAGTATCCATTTCGTATTGTAAAAAGCGGGCAGGGCAACCATGATGGTGCAGTTGATCGCAGTTTTGCCTCACAGCTCTGGGACCAGGGTTCAAGTTTGTGCCATGGCTCTGTGTGTGGTGGAGTTTACCCCCACCCCAGTCCAAAAACATGCTGAGGTTAATTGGAGCTGCCAAATTGTCCATGTGAGTGAATGATGTGTCTATCCTGCAATGGGCTGGTGCCCCATCCTGGATTGTTCTCTGCCTTGTGCCTGTAGCTTCCAGATAGGCTCTGGACCCCCTGCAACCCAGAATAGAACAAGCAGTTACAGAAGATGGATTTTCCAGAGTTACACATGATTGATGTGCCATGCAATCAGAAAGCATGTTTGTCACCTGTTTTTCCTGCGTGAACATAGCAAATCATAAACAATGAACTTTCAGTTCTTGCACATCACAAATCTTTTGCACTTCCTCATTTTCATGGCTTATTAAAGTGATTTTTTTAACCAAGAAATACTCTAGAAACTATTGCAATTATACAAAGATACAAGCATTGAAGTAAAATTTGACAATAAATTTAGAATAAAAAAGCATACAACATATTCCAAGAAAAACTAAATACATATAAAATTTTAAAAATGCTAAGAGTCAAGCTAGACTACCCGTTGTCAACCGCAGAAAAAAACAACAGTACCACCAGTCACCTTATTATCGTGGAGGTGGGAAAACGAGGTGAATTCCCTAAAGAGGACAGGTCAGGGCCACAGAGTTATGGGTGTTTTGTATATCCCTCACATCTGACGGAGGCTCTGAATATGAAAGTAAATATGTAGGCCAATGTTTTTGAACCCACTGCTCTGGGATCCCCAGAAGGTCCATGCTTTTACTCTCTCCCGGGTCTCTGCCAGACAGTCCGCATCTGTGCTCCTTGGGAACCGGGAGGGAGCAAAAACATGGATTGTCTGGCGGTCCCTGAGGGCCGGGTTGAGAAACACTGATGTAGGGCAATGAATGTGTATTGAGGGCCTGCCTCCTGTGTCTGCCTTAATCAGAATAGCATTGCCAGGAAGACAGAAGACCCTGGATGAAATCCTACTGCCAAATGCTGACCCGTCTGGGGACTGCCCAGTGGGATAAGACAAATATCAGATGGCAGTAAATATTTATATTTCGGGAAAGTCTCACACAGTCCTTGGAAAGAGAAATCCGCTTCTTTTCCGGCGCCCGACACTGAATTCATACGTGTGAGCATTGACTTCCCGTTGGTGTTAATTATGAAGTGGTCAGCTGCAGAATGGGTCATGGAAGTGCTGGGCAGCCACTGGTGGCTCTGGGGCAAACCCTTTCAGGCTAACCGTGATGGAGGGCCGTGAAAACAGCCTGCCATTATTTAAAAGCAGAACATCACAAACCACCGGTCTTCTAACCCTTCGGCGGCACCTGTGAAGGGAGTGTGCAGATAAAAAGGGCATTTATTTCCAGGAGCAGGCTTTAGTTCAGGCCATTAACGCATCCTCAAGCTCCCCTGTACTTCAAGGGATCAGAAAATCCAAGACGGCCGGAGGTGAATTGCTCGATCACGCCATCAGCGGCTGCTTGGTATGGGTAACTCCTGGGGCCAGAAGTACGTCTCATCTGCATCCATCCATGTATCCATCCATGTCAGGTCAATATCATTGCTATCAGTGTTACAGAGGCGCCAAGTCCTTATGTAGATGAGGCGTGTAAATCAAGAGGATGGAGTAAAATAATCAGTAGTCCTGGCTTTATTGTTTTCTCCTGCAACTATTTGCTAAACTTATTAGCACACAGTAATTAACAGCTAAGGGTGCTAAGGAGTAGCAATTTGGATGGTTCCAGCTCCGTGATTAATAGGGCACAAATGTGGGGGGAGATGACCGATGTCCAAAACAGATATTCTGTGAATTTCACAGTTTGTTTGGGAGGTAAAGGGCATAAAATTTTTATTTCAGCCAAGATGATCCAGGGGCTCTTATAACATAGCTGAACTTCCTGCTGGTGTGTTCAGCATGATTGATTCTGAGTAGCGAGCACTTGTGGTGATGCTAATACATTGAAATGATAGAATCCTGTAATGTGAGAATAGCCGTTGGGCACCAAAAGCTACAGCCTCCTGCACAGTATGTTTTAGGACAGAATAAACCTGAACCCATATCGCAACCAAAGTTAATCAAGTAAGAATCCTGCATGACTTACTATGAATGGATTGGGCAAATGTGAATGTGTGACCAAGCAGTACAAGAACAATAGGAAACACAAAAGGGCCACATGCTACCTTTGATGCGGTAAATGTTTAATTAGACCTCAACAAAGTTGAGAAATGGAAAAAAGTAAAATATTAAATGTTGTGTTAAGTATTACAGGGCATATATGCATGTTTATTTACATGGTGATGATTCAGCTTCAGAGTGGCAGATAATTGATTTCTCTGCTTACATTTACCTAAATGCACGCATGCTTAATTGCAGTGGGAACATAAAACAGAGGCAGGGTAATGCAATGAAAATTGATAAAAACAGAAAACAATGCCTGCACCCCCACACACACACACACAGACAGAAATGCTGCGTTTCATCTTAACTGGCAGGAGCTAAACTGTAAAACCTCACACACAGCTGGGATTTTTCACAGCGTGACTTTGGCTCACTGGAAGGTAATTAATGCCCACTAATCTTCATTTTGTCCTCAGTGCTATCAGCAGCTGAGTGTGGAGTCTGAGGAAGCACAGGCACCCCCAGTGAACAGTATGTTGTTTGTACTCAATACTTAGAATTGGAAGTGCAAAATAATAATATTAATAAGACAGCCCCCCCTCCCATCTAAACCCTACTCCTCCCACAAACCCCAACTTCTACAGCTGTTAGAAGTAGTGGATGGGTCAGCTGTAAATGTCAATAAATGTGTTTTTTACCCAAATGCCCCAAGTTAAAGTTATGCCACATTACTCTGATTCTACACCAATTCATGTATTGTACTTTCAACTTACATGTCAAGTTGTACAATCACACCCCCATTGTGATGTTCTTCCAGATCCAATGTAATTGCTACCTAGATTTTTTTTTTTTTTACTGTACACACACAAGCTCCAGTTAGCTGGCAAAAAAGCTGCCCCACAGGCTCAGTGGGGTGTACATAAAATCTGTATAATATACCATATTATGTACTTTGAAAATAAACATATATTTATTATAATGCTTGATTGGTTGAGATGAGCATGCATATAAATGGGAAATAAGCTGATAAGAAATGAGATGATGTATTCCCTGGATGCCCCTGTTACCCCCCTCCCCGATCTAATCATTACTCCTCCAAGCGTGGGGCTGACGACAAAAAAATGATAAACTTTATTTTAGAATACTCAGAAAATCTCACGCACCACAGATTTAGAATCACTAACCTGTACAACGTTCTTGGGAAGTTTAAAAAAGACTTTCAGATTTCGGATTGCTGTGTTCTCAAGAAGGTATCTTCTGGCCTCTGTTTTCTGCCGCCACCTGTCACAACTATTATGGGACAATTATGGGGTATTTTGTCCCAGGTCTATTACGTGTATGCTGTCAGTAAGAAAAAAAGTACCAGTTTGTACCTTTGCTTGTGACTGAGACTGTACCCTCAAGGAACTGCCAACTGTACCCTAGCTGTAGGAAAATGTACCTTTTAGTCTAAGGAAGAGAAAAGGAATCTGAGGAACATCCCCAAGGTACAAACAACATTAATGTACCCAAAATGATACAAATATGTTCCTCAGAGTCCATTTATGTAACTTAAAAGGTATATTTACCCTTGCGGGTACAGCCCCAGTGACAAGCAAAGGTACAAATCGGTACTCAAATACGTTTTTCAGTTATCTCACTAACAACATCAAGTGTCAACACCATGATCAGTATCTGTCTCAAAGTTTATGTTCCAGTTTGTCACGCATTGAATGCTCCAGCAATGTTTGAAAAATATACATGTAATACTTTTTGAGTTAACATGCGAAAAAATAATGTGAAACTGCGATTTTCTTTCCCATCATTATGTAGTGCTGCTTCAATTTTCAGGCAATCTGTTTCAAAATTTAATCAGTTTTGGGTCCCATCCAGGGAATGTAATAATAATAATAATAATAATAATCCAGTGACTTGAATACTAGAAAGGTTGGGGGGAGACTTTCCCAGACAACACGGAGTAAATGGCAGAGGTAAATCCTGAATGGGATGCTGACCCATCACGCGCTACAGTTAGTGGATCCGCGCTGGTGTCATGGTACTTGAATCCGATCTCGAGTCCACATATGAGAAGATGTGGTTTTGTCACACACTCGGGGGAATTTCTACTTGGAATTGATTCAGACTTGAACACTCGTGACTCGAAAAATCTTCCAGATTCTAGTCCACAGCTTATGTCCCCCACCAATTTCTTAGCTTCAGTAATTTTCAACATTGTGCACGCACACACTCGGTCAAATTGCACCCTCATTATGTCTGATTTGCATACATAAACCATAAGAAGATTCATTGCAAGACATCCAGTAAAAAGCAAGATACTGCAGAATGCAAATATTGCAAATCATCAATAATGGGGTTGTCACTTGGGAAGGAAACGTGAAGTTAGGTAGGTAACTCGGTTTGCCAAGAGGAAATGACTTGCTATGTGTCCAGCCAAAATTTGTTTTGCATAGTAATCTAACGATAGCAATCCAGCTAGCTAGCCAATGTCTAATAATAATTGTTGTATTTTATTAACCCACAAAATTCTCTTTTTCACATTGCAGGTCTTCAATGAGTTTGTGTTTAGCACCCCTGGAGTAGGTATGTTTAATGGTTTTAGGGGAGACTGGGGACAATTGATGAAGAGGTATCTAATTTTTCATAGTGTTATACCGTCCAGACATGGTCCAGCAGTATACTCTATTTTGACAGTATTTTCAATTGTCCCCAGCCTCCCCTTCAAGGGCCTAATGGTGGCGTGATTGATGTGCTGGGAATCAAACCAGCAATTTTTCAGACTGAGGAGTCTTAACTCTCTGAGTTACACACCTCCTTCTGACTAAACACATCAACCATTAGGTAGCTATACATGTCAGCATACAGTCAAACCTCAGATTACGAGTAACTTGGTTTGTGAGTGTTTTGTAAGATGAGCAAAATTTTTAAATAAATTTTAACTTGATAAATGAGCAAGGTCTTGCAATACAAGTCTGCCGAACGTCACCTGATCACAACTGAGTCAATGGTTCTTCTCTCTCTCTCTCGCTACAGGATTGTGGGTAATCATCTCCCATGCTTGGTCTCAGTCAGCGTGCCTCACTCATATAGTCAAAGTTTAGTAGAAAAGCACCACCCAAATAAGGGTGTAGCAGTGTGAGCGATGAATCTGTTTAACGACAATGCAATGTCCACATTTCCGCGAAATCGTAAAGGAGGCAAAAGCGGCTGTCATTGAATAGGTTCCTTGTTAGTTGCACAAGAAGAAAAAGATTCCAGTGAGCCAACAGATACAGTAGCAGTGATTCCGTTAGTTTTAGTGAAAGTCGTCCTACAAAATAACCATTCTCTTCTCCTCTCTCTCGTTTGCCTCACACCATCCACGATTATTGTCAAAGGTAAAGCGCAGGTTAATTTGTTTTATGTATTTTTACTTTATATTATGTATTAATCATTTTTATATGAATATTTTTGGGTTGTGGAATGAATCATCTGAGTTTCCATTATTTCTAATGGGAAAATTTGCTTTGATGTATGAGTGCTTTGGATTATGAGCATGTTTCCGGAACGAATTATGCTTGCAATTTGAGGTTTTACTGTATATACATGTTAAATGAAGTTACTAGAGCATATTTTAAAATCAATGATGGTACCTACTAGGTAGGTGAAAAAATGATGTGATCCCATTGTCATGACACACCACTGTGCACATTTAAGGCATTAAATGCTCACAGCACTTACATTTCTGAAAAGCAGTATGACATTGTTGTATTGTGGAGAGTCCCAGTCATAATACACATCATACATAGGGTAACATAGTTGTGTGTGCACTTTATCTTTAGCTACATTCAATTCAATTTTATTTGCATAGCATATTTTCACAACATTATGTTGCCTCAAAACGCTTTACATTATCCCCGCCCAATGGCCTCAGTCAGCAAATCAGGCAACAGTGGCAAGGAAAAAACTCGCTAGATTCAAGTAGGCAGCAGAGCAGTCCAAATATCTTGATTTTTTTTTTTTTTTTTTTTGGGGGGGGGGCTCCCGGCAACCC
>JAODJW010000106.1:7484441-7497558 GCA_026777045.1 Hyperopisus bebe | reverse complement strand
AGTGGCCAGACTGGTTCAAGCTGACAGAAAGGCAACAGTATCTCAAGTAGCCACTCGTTATAACCAAGGTATGCAGAGGGGAATCTCGGAACGCAGAACACGCCAAACCTTGAAGCAGATGGGCTACAGCAGCGTAAGACCACACTGGGTGCCCCTCCTGTTAGCCAAGAACAGGAAGCTGTGGACATGGGGTCATCAAACGTGGACAATGGAAGATTGGAAAAACGTTACCTGGTCAGATGAGTCTTGATTTCTCCTGCGACATTCAGGTGGTAGGGGTAAACATGAATGCATTGATCCATCCTACATTGTATCAACAATTTGGGCTGCTGGTGGGGGTGTAATGGTGTGGGGGATATTTTCTTGGCACACTTTAGGCCCCTTAGTACCAACTGAGTATTGTTTAAATACCACAACCTGCCTGAGTAATGGTTCTGTTGACTGTGTCCCTTATGCTATATCCCTTTATGACCACAGGGTACCCAGATTCTCATGCTGAATACTCTTTTTAAGTCTTTAACACAAGTTTATGTTAATATTTGGTTTTATTTATGATCCTCTTTTTGTCTTACAAAAGATTCAAATTCACACGCATATACAGCCTTGTATTAACACAAATGATGAAATATATTGTACCCACTACATCTAGCTAAGTGAGCTACAGAGTATTAGACATGAACTCATCGTTAGTGGAAAATGTAAGTCGAAAATGAATATGTTAAGCAAATAACTACTGTCACTTAAGTAAATTACTGTAACAAACTAAATATCATATATCAATTCTCCAAAACCACTTATCCTATTCATGGTCACGGGGTGTCTGGAGTCTGTCCTGGAGGCTATGTGCATAAGGCAGGGAACAACCCAGGATGGGGGGCCAACCCATCACAGAGTACACTCACACACCATTCACTCACACACCATTCACTCACACATGCACTTCTATGGTCAATTTGGTGACTCCAATTAGCCTCAGGATGCTTTTGGACTGTGTGTGTGTGTGTGTGTGTGTGTCTGTGGGGGGGGGGGGGGGTCCGGAGTACATGGGGGAAACCCCACAATGACATGGGGAAACTTGAACCCAGGTCCCACCAGTGTGATGCAGCAGTGCTAACCACTGCACCACCATGCTGCTCCAAACTAAATATCAGTAATTGAACAAGTAAATGAATGAATTCAAGTGTATTCGAAAAACACCATGCAGTACATTGCCAAACACTGCATGAGTGTTCATGCAAGATTGGAAGTGTGGCTGTTTGGATGCTGCCGTTGCACGGCATCTGTAGAGAGTGTCCTCCAGCATATTGCTATCCTACGAACTGATCATTCAAAGTGGACTACTGAATGTGCATCACTATCACATCATCATAAACTTGAAATATCTTCAGTCAAACCATCATAAAGTGAGGAGTATCTGTACTTGCCATACTGACTGTCTCAGACATTCACACATTACTACACGCATGGGCAGAAAAACAGAGTCTATGAAATAGTCTCTCGGGGAACACAATGAACGAAGCAGTGCCGTTACCGTGACTATTTCGTTCACTTAAAAGATTCGTCCGAATAGAACAAATCGTTCCCGAGCGACACAAGTCCACACAACACTGTGAATAATCTGCCTGCTGTTCAGGGCTGTCGAATGGCAGGTGCTGCAGAGATCTTTATGACTAATGCAGGAAAGGGGATTGACGCAGATGCAGCACAGCTCAAACAAGTTCCAGGGAGTGATCAAGCACATACCTCACACCAAGGTGACTTAACGACATCCTGGGCAGAAAAAAAAATCTACGCTATAAAACCCTGGATGAATGATGCCACATATACTGTATATTTTAGCAAATGATGCCTAGCATGATACAAGAACAGGACATCCTCTGCTTTATGTCATTTAAAAATATCATGAGAGCAACCTAGTAGCTTTGGTTAATTTTGAAAAAGTTTCACTGAGCAATGAAATAATGACAGCTACCAATGAAGACTGATGTGATAACTGCTTTAATGTAATTTTACATAGGAAGCTAATTACCTGTGAGTTCTATCATGCTTAATGTCATAAAATGCATGATTTGTGCAAATCAAAGAAACTTCAACACTACCAAGCTTCATGCTTTGGGGTGAAGCCATAAAGCATATTTCCTCCCTCTGTTTCGATTGTTGGGGTCCTTCACAAACACGGCGCAATAACGAAATACAGCCCTGTCTCCCTCGGCACCTGGCTATGTAAACACAAACATGGTCTTCTCAAACACAAAGGAAATCCCTTTAACTGATGGTGAGAGAGGCCATCTATGCCTGCTCTGGCTCAGAAAAAGGCACAGCTGACTCACAGTACAGAATATCCAAAGTTCTGCCACTTAAATCTTCATCACGTCATCTTTTGAAGGGTGCCGGCATATAAATCAACATATGAATTAATTCCTCAACGTTAGCTTGTCACATCACATCACATTATGTGGACTGGCTGACATGTTAGTCCATTTTCCATCTCTACCACATCCTCAGAGGTGCTTGACAGTTCCTTGAGCAGCAAACTTCTAAATAACATCATGAACAGTTGAGATGGCCATTTGAATTTTAAGTTTGTTGAATATGTTTTTATGTTGATTTGAAACAACCCCTTTAGTCTTTGCCATTGCCAAAAAGGAAGTCGGAAAGAACTGTTATTCAAAATTTACTGTTAAAATGACTCTTATTCAAAATTATTCCTGTCATATAATTACCAGAAATATATTTGTCACATCTTGGACAGATGCTCAGGTAAAAAAAAACATCTGTTGGCTCCCACGTACATCGTCTGATACCAAGCAGCCCAACGTGGGCCATTCATTTGTAATGCCAGGTCTTCTGCTCCTCTTCCAGCTCAACACCAATGGGACTTGTCTGCTGACTGGATGGAAGGCTCCCAGATGAGGTGCACAAAAGACAGACTCAAGCACAAAAGACTGGAAAACTGGGAAGAGGATACAGGTTGATAAGACCTGCTTCCTTGACAAGGAGGGTCAACAAGAACCATAGACCCAGAACCCAAATCCAGTAAGCCAGTGATTGATGCTGGCATTGTTAAACAAAACACTAACAAACTAAAACAGGCCCCAAAAACTAGACTCTGAATCAACTACAGCTCTTAGTCCTACACTCTATGAGTAAGGCTCATGACTCTGTTTTAATGAGATTGAAAGCTAGTTACCGTTGGTTCAGAGCAACATCACAGACCAGGCTAAATTACCTGGTTACCAGTCAGGAACAGGTGTGACAACATCACAGTTGAGTCTAATCGCACTGCAAATGAGAATGTAGCTCTTCTAATCAAACTGATTTGATTTGTTCAAAAGGTTGCCCATAATTTTGTCATGGCAGTTTCTATACTATTTCCATACATTACCTGTTTTAATTCCTATTGTTTGATACTGTACTATACTACTATAGAGACCAAAGCTGTTTCACTATCCACTTTCATTCAGAAGATATTCCACCTCATATGCAAAAAGCTTGGGCTGTTGACAGTACTGTAAATATGCATGGAAATACATGGCAGGTAACATAGTGGTTGAGGATACAAACTGATGACCCCCCCAGGAAGGCCGAATCTCCTGTCCTGCTGAGCTTTGTACTTCGAATGAGCTCTCCTGGAATATACAGCTATATGAATGGGTTCATTTATAATGTTTAATCATTTTTATTGTTTGTAAGCAAAGTGTTGGCTAAGCAATAAACAGTAATGAAGAACATGGGAGCGTGGCATGTATTTTCTATTGTAAATGTTAAAGCAGCTTTAATTATGTGCGACATATTTTAATTAGATCATTTGTATTGTATAGTGCCAATTATTTCTCAAAATAAATTCACAGTACAATCAAATTAGAAACAGTTCACAACATTATATGGAAATATAGTAAATCATTTAAAAAGTACACTTCTTAAAGGAAGCTTTGGAAAATGCAAAAAAAAAAAATGTGAAATGTTCTCTGTTGACTTCACTTGGAGCCACCATCAGTATAACAGTGTCTTGGGTGTACTTCAGTTCACAACTGGCTGCTTTTCCCCGTGGTCCTTCTCACCTCCTCTGAAACAATTAAAGTAACTGGACACTTTCCAGGCACCCGCACTCATAAAAGCTACCGGGTGCCGACTCCATTATGAGACTAAATGAAAGCGACTGAGAAAACGAACTCAATCAGTCTTCATCCATGTGGCTTCTGTTGACTGTGGACATATTACAGGCCAGCTGTCTGTATATTCTTACATCAGTGACCCCTTCACAGTAAGGAACAAGGCTTGTGGATGATGTTAGCTGTCAGTCTGTGTATTTTTTTTGCATTATTTAATTGACTGATAACATCTCATCAGCAATTCTCAAGCTAGCTAATGTATTCCTGACTATAAACAGGAGATGTCATGCAATGAAATCAAAATATATCTGTGCTCAGTCATTTTTCTGAGTTTGTTTACCCACAGCTGCGTTCTCTGCCCTGGTTGCAGTGAAGTAACATAATATTAATAAATCTTATCTCTGGCGCCATCTGCAGGTAATCATAAATCTTATCCATTTCATCAGCTGGCAGCACAGCTCTCCGGGCCATACTTAAATCTTTTAAAGCTTGTTTAAATACATCTGATGAAAATGAATTTTGGTGGTCTGTTTTGAAAAGACAACAGATTCCTCGCTTACAGCCCTGCCAGCTTTTGCTTTGTTTTTCCAGACAACCCAGACGTTAGCTGCTTGTAGAACAGCTAATTAACTCCGTATTTACAGTATTGTCCATCATTGCAAAACTTCACCCCCTTCCTTAGGCCAGGTTTCCTGTTCGAAAACAAAAGACCGATTATATTGTTCATAGCCTTTATCAGAATGCCGGATCGGCTGACCAAATGAACTTCACACCAGTCTCAAAACTAAGGGTTCTATCGTAGGTAATTTGTATGTCAGCGAATTGATGTGTCTGAACAAAGTGTGTCCTGCAATAGACTGACAAAACATCCAGGAGGCCCTGGCTTTGTGTTAATGATTTTACCAAACAGTAGGCTAATGTAAGCGTTCTAAGCATGTTTAAGGTAGGCTAGGCTAACCTATGATATTTGTTAGGTTAGGTGCACTGTATTACAAAACATTTTCGCCCATGATATTTACACTAGGTTTGTCAAAAAGTAACCCCATTCTAACCCAGGGAGAGACTGTATGTACCATGTCGTGGTATTATTACCATCTTTTTCTCTCTCATACATACACAGGCGAGCATATGATAGGCTTGTATAGATGTGCGCTAATGGGAGATTTACAAACACAAAAATGTTCTGAGGGCAGAACAAAAAATGATTGGTTCAGAGAGATAACCAATTAGATTGTAGGAGAGGTTGGTCCAAGCAATTAGAGGAGGAGGGACCATGACATCTGATTGGTTGGTCCCTCCTCCTCTAGTTTCTTGGATCCACCTCCTCTGCAATCTGATTGGTGATTTCTCTGAACCAGTCATTTTTCATTCTGCCCTCAGAACATTTTTGTGCAAGTAAAACTCCCATGAGCTGGATGTGCTGCCTAAGTAACAATGCAACTGTGCTGTTCAACCTGACCCAGCCCTATAATAATGATTTGCACATAATCATAGCTTAAGGTAGCAGTGTGACACAGTGACCGTAGTTCTGCTATCAGGGCCTCAGGTCACAGGCATCAGTCCCAGGTGGGACACTGCTGGACAGGATATTTCACTGTGGTGCTGTGTTCCTTTATCTAGCAGAGCAACATTAGAAGTAGGCAGATACCAGTCCATACAATTTTAATATGAATAGTGGAGCTGAGTTATAGTGATGTAACATGATGTTCTACAGCTCATTGGTGGCACTGATAGGTGCCCACGACTGTAATCAATCGCCACCTCCACTGAAACGGCACCGGCCACAAACCGGACGGCACCGGATTCATGTGTTTTGCCAGGGTTCCATTTTGGTGGAAACATGTGCAGGAACAAAGGCTGCAAAAATTGTAAGTGCCGGCTAAGCGAATGTAAGATGTAATGAAATATTGGTTAAAACTGAGGGTCTGTCTGTCAGAGAAAAGGGATTAACATGTTTAAGGACTCACTGTGTGAAATTGATCAGGGAAATTACATTCAGGTTCACTCCAAGAAAAAGAAGTTCAAAGAGGATAAATAAATAGCTATGCAAAGACACACATACACACACACACAAACGTGCTGTGGTTGAGAATAAAAATTAAATTCACTCATGCACACTAAGGTCTTCTTATTATCTTAGCCATGCTGTTGAATAAGGCAGTTTAACTCCCCTGAAGACACCCACATAAAGTAAAGAAACTGCGGCATCCTGGGTAAGATTGAATTTTGTTTTTTGATATCTGTATGGTTCCAGGAAGATAGTAAACTGCTAGACAAAGCGGAGTATTTACACGCAGTAGGAACCTCTCATTCTATTTGTGAGAGGCAGCGTGAGTATGAGGAATCCTTAGTAACATTATTTGTCAGCGAATGCGTTCCCAACAGGAGGCCCGCTGTCCTTAAACCTTAATTGGGCCCGGCCTTCTGGATCTCATACAGCGAGGATTCTCTCTGTCGTTAGCAGCACTAGAGTGGAAGGGAGTAATTTACAATCATTTAGAAGCAGAAAGTAATTTGTCATGCTTTGGAAGTATTTTTTAATCATGGTCTTGCTACCACATCAAAATGAGCTTGATAAAAACATGTTATCTGGTCAGTATTGTGATTGCTGTGGCGGCCAGAGTTTGGACTGCTGGGGGATGCCTCAGATGGGGGTGCGCTTGTTGTGTGATGTGGGGGAGGGAGGACGTGAGGAGGATGTAGGGCTCGTCAGTGGGGCGTCTCCTCTCTGGGCCGACTAGTCACGCTTCCCGTGGTTCTAGGAAGTTGGCGGTGCTGTAGACTCAACCTTTTTGGGCGGCTGTCATCAGGGATGTCTATCATGGGTGGAAAAAACACAAACCATTCGGTCATAACTCCCCTTTTCTGTTGGGTTGAGAGGAAGGGGGTAGCACTGCCTGCGGCCTGTGTCAATCAGCAGCCACCTGCCGCTACGTCTGCATTTCTGTCGGACGGCATTCCCAGCTACCCTTGCAGGAACGGTGGCTGCTGCCCATCAGCATGGTGCTGATCACGCCCCCTTAAGGTCTTAGGGGATCCCTGCAGTCCCACGGAGTCACTCTACTACTAGACAATACAGCAAAATCTATAAAATCTGTTTTTTTTCCTCTCCGGACTTAGTCCAAAGTAGCCTTGTTTTGAAATGCAGCTCTTTGTGTGTCTGCTGAGGCATGTCTGTGTGCTAATGCACAGAAAGGAGGGTTAATTACTATTCTGACCTTTCCAAAAGCATAAAGCAGCCCTCTGTGTACCTTGGTGATCGCCTTTGTGCACATATCAAATCGTTACGCTGAGTCAAACATATAATGTAATCCGTAACTATCTTTACAATGGAGCCTTATTTACCTCGGCATAATTTATAAAACATTCCAATAAACTTGGCTCAGATGATAATTTAATGGCACAAGAGCTTCAGATTGATTTTGGGACTTTGATAAAGCGTCTATGCAAACTGTTTTTCTGATCATAACACCTAAAAGATTTTTGTGGATGGTCCTGCCCACAGATCTTCCTGAGAGATCTATCTGTCAAGGGAGACCCTCAGCAAAATCCCACATCTTACTGATCCCTCTTTTTAAAAAAAACTTCTTCTAAGATGTTTTTTTCCAACAATAGCTCACCCCAGGTTAGCCGTGCCCCTATTTATGTGTTCTTTTTTAGCTTAAGTCTAGTCTCATTCATTTCATGACATGTGAATACCTGTACACTAAGACCACTGTAATTAGTATCACTTCATGTTAAGTCCTGGTAAACAAAAATACGCAATGACACACATAACAACACAATGCATCACTCCAATTAGTTGTCTGTTGAAGTAGAACAAAACGCAAAGTGCCCATTTAGTGCAATGTAGTCTGTAGACGCAACTAAGTAGAAACTCAAACATTCCTAATGTCCTCTTAGGTCATCACAGGCAGTATACTGTTGGTATATTGATAAAGAACGATGAATGGGTTGACTGAATGGAAATCTGACTAAAATTTGAGCTTGCTACTCTGTAGGTGAAGTGGTCACTCTGCGACAAGCGCTCTGTGCCAGCAACTGGAAAGTTGTTAGTTCAATTCCTGTGAGTGATTCTATTCTGAGTGATTCTATTCTGTTGGACCCTTAAGCAAGGCCCTTATCCTGCAATTGCTTTTTTAAATCTACACTCAGGTCCTCCAACTTATAGGGGAAAACTTGGTGGCAGGATTGACACTCCAGCCACCAGAAAAAAAACTAACACTGGTCCATTTGGACTAGTGTGGTGCTGAGGTATCACCTGCCACATGGCTGCACTCAGGTTCTCATCCCTGAGGTGGCTTTGTCTGGTGGGTGTGGCAATGTGCTGTAACAGTGCATGCTCCTTACCTGGTCCTCTTGTTTGTACATTAAAGTAATGGTTCATGCAAGGCTAGACCTTTGAGCCAGTTTCCTTCTCAGGTGCTGGTTTTAAGGCGAACCCAAAAGTGATGACCACATGAAGCTTCATGAATGATTTTCTGTATTTTTGACCCCAATAGATGGAGCTCTTGGTTTGCTTTGGTGCATAAATTGAGCCCTTTTTAAAATAGAGACCGCCATCTAGTGGTGTTACAAAATACAGCAAATGGTTCATGAAGCTTCATTTGGCCATCACTAGTATCTAACATAAAATGTGCAAGACTATTCCACATGAAATGGAACCAAACATATGGGATTTTCTGGGATACTGAGGTCTGTTTTCAGATGGCTACCTGAACTAGACTGAGTGTTTGAACAGACTGGCTCAAGGTCTGCAGATTTCCAGCCCTTGGTCCGATACCCAATTTTTGAGGAAATTAGCATGGCTTAAATTGCAGTGATGCCTCTTATCCTTGCACTTTAAGCCATGCTAATTTCCTCAAAAACTGGGTATTGGACCAAGGGCCGGAAATCTGAAGTGAAGACCGATCCATCCCGGCAAGGAGTGTGTCCCCATACACCGTTAATAATCAGTCATCGCTTTTCTTCACCTGCTGTGAGGAGGCAGGATGTACGTGAGAGCGATCGATCACATCAGCTCTGAAACACCGCTGTTTTTGCCACTGCTACCGCCGCTCTAATGTAATAATAAGTATTCGATTTTGTACATCAGTCTCAATTAACATGGGCCGGAGCCGCTGTGTTTCTTAGAAGCTGGGTTCTTGGTAAATATAATCATTTGCCAGGCTATTGTTAGAAGCAGAAGCTAAGATAGGAAGCCATGAACGGCAACGGGCATCGCTTCTCCGATCTTCGTATGCGGGGGCTGCACATGGTAAGGTGTGAGAGAGGCGGCTGAGTTGTGCCAAACTTGGGCCCAGTGCTGGCTTTTTAAAGGCGAGAGGTCCCTAGAGCATCCAGGCCCCGCTGCTGATGCCCGCAGTGGGGAATGGCTTTTAGCGGCTGTGTGCCATCTGCTGCCCGCTGCCACTTAGTGCAGAGTCTCTGTTGACACTGTGCCACACCTCTCAGGCCTCATCACCTGCTCCCATTTGCTTACCCCCTCCCCACCCTGCATCTTTATGGCCGCTCCTTAGTTACACACGCAGAAACATACAGCCCTGCACAAATTTGCTCCTTCATCTAATCTGACAATAATCTGTCCCTTCTATTCTGTTAATTAATTGAGCTGGCAGTGAAATTTAACAAATACTGTACATTTTTGACCAAGGATTGGTTTGGGAACCAAAGTGCTGTTCTACTAGCCATCAGTAACTTTTCAAAGAACAGAAGAAAATCATGTTGTTTTATTGTGTAACTGTTCATATGCACATATTCTAATTCAATTGTTTTTCTTCCGAGAAAATGTACACTCACTACCAAAATAAATAGCTTTAAACATTTTCTTTGACAGCCTGCAACATTTGGATAGGATAACTTGTTAAATGTGGAATTTAATTTTGTAGGACATCCCCACAGGTTTGATTTTTCAGGTTTGAAAATCTCTGTGGGGATATTTTTCAGAAAAATATCTCTATAGATTAGAAAAAAACATGCATACCAAGCACTGCATCCTTGAAGCAAATGTTCCAGTACTTTTGTGCAATAAAATGTTCTAAACGTATAATAAAGTTGACAGCTACCGATCTTTAAGGCAAATGCCAGGATCTCCACCCACTGACAAGCACACAGAGTCCTAAGTTAGGCTCTCATAATGTCCCGCAATGTGGAATGGAAAATCCTAGTTTTGCAGTGTCGGTATATTAACATGCTCTTGGCGAAAGGCACAAGTCCCTGTGAGGGGCTATGGTAGCCATTTCCATTACCGTGTATCCCCCCTCCAGACAAACCTGCTCCCAGTGATAACGTGATTGCTGGGCCATATTGAAATGCTCTATCTTCTCTCCTCCTCCTGTATTTTTTTAAGTATATCATGATGCAGAGGCCTGAGGCAATTCCTTCACACGCCGATACGCTCTCTCGGCGCAGCATCTACATTTTTCAGACAGGCAGGAGAGTCCAGGCTGCTGAGATAACAGGAATGGGTAACCTGTTCGTTCCACAGGCCCCCGGCAAGAGCTCCCAGTGTCAGAGCAAAATAAATAACATCCACAGCTCTATATACGGGAGGACTTCATCTGAGGCTGCTATTTGATTGATGCCAAAGTAAGGTTGTCTACATAGACACAGTTCCAGCCCCCATGTTTGACTAAATGCACCCCCCCCCCCACACGCACACACATACAAACACACATATACACATACGACTAGGGACTTCAAAATAAAGGTGACAGGTAAGGGATCAACACATCTTCAATTGCCAAGGGTGGAAGGCATCAAAACAAAGAAGGTAAGAGGGTTTTCCCTGGCGCCCGCTGGCAACAAGAGGAGCTGAGGAATGTCACTGGGTCAATCAATAGACAAACTCAAAGCACAGGTCCAGACATTGCCCTTTAAAGTTTTTTTTTGTTTTTCCGGGAATGGCACAGGGGTGAATGCTCAGGTGACACATCACTCTGTCATTGACTCATGTTAATGGTATCCCAGGAAACAAATGACACACATACTCAAGCCAGCTAATAGTCATTGGGAGATGGCCAGCTGTCTCAACAGCATATCTTAGTCAATGAGGACCATTTTCCAAAAATCCAGTGTCCCCATCCCCCATCTCAGTAGTAGACAGGCATGCAGAACATTCTTCCACCCAGCCCAGGCCATGGGGGCTGAACAGCCATAACATTAACACCACTGCTTGGTGTAGTGAATGACATTAATGATCTTGTCACAATGGCACCTGTCGAGGGTCTCATATATTATATATTAGGTAAGTTCTTGAAGTTGATGTGTTTGAAGTAGGAAAAATGGTCATGTGAGCATCAGAACTGGACCATGGAGCTGTGGAAGAAGGTAGCCTGGTCTGATGAGTCACATTTTTTGTTACACCATGTGGACAGCCAGGTGCAGGTGTGTTGTTTACCTGGGGAAGAGATGCACTATGGGAAAGGGGCAGGCTGGTGGAGGCAGTGTGATGCTCTGGACAGTTCTGCTGGGAAATCTTAGATCCTGGCATTCATGTGGATGTTACTTTGACACGTACCACCTACCTAAACATTATTGCAGACCAAGTAACCCTTTCATGGCAAGGGTATTCCTCCTGCCACACTGCAGAAATTGTTCAGGAATTGTTTGAGGAACATGAAAAATAGTTCATGGTGTAGACTTGGCCTCCAAATTCCCCAGATCTTAATCCGATCGAGCATCTGTGGGATGTTCAAGACAAGCAAGTCTGTTCCATGGAGACCCCACCTTGCAACTTACAGAACTTAAAGAATCTGGCATCTTGGTGCTAAATACCACAAGACACCTTCAGAGGTCTTGTGGAGTCCATGTCTCGACGGGTCAGAGCTGATTTGGCAGCAGGAGGGGGACCTACACAATATCAGGCAGGTGGTTTTAATGTTATGGTTGACTGGTGTATACATTTAATTAAGGTCAGGTTCTCTTTTGGGGAAAAATAGCTTTTCATTTCTAACCATAGATTAACAGAGCCTCCGATTTTACCATCGATTAATGGAGGACACTAGTTTTTTTTTTGTCCTTTCCAGTGGTGTGTTGCTGCAGTCTTCTGCTCGCGTGCTGTGAGGCTTTTCACACGTCGGCCAGCGGAGGGGCCTGTGCAGTCCCATCTCCATCAGCCCCCCAGGCTGCGAAATCAGCTGCAAACCCAGGGTTAACAATTTAAACTGTGTGGTGAGAAAAGGAGGCTAGAGACTGCCTCACGCCGTATGGACTGGGCGTGTCCCACAGCAAGGCTGAGCTTTTTCAGAGGGAGGAATTAAGTACATCAGAATGAAACTTAAAAAAAAAACAATGAAGATTAAAACACACAGCAGTAAGGTTGGGGAGGCACGGTGGTGCAGTGATCACCTCACACCTGTGGGACCTGGGTTTCTTTGACTGGGTTCCATAAGTGTGGAATTTGCTTGTTCTCCAGTGTTAAGGGGTTTCCTTCAGGTACTCCAGTTGACCCCTCCTCCCCCCATAGTCCAAAAACATGCTGAGGCTCATTAAAGTTACCCAAATTGTCCATAGGTGTGCCCTGCAATGGGTTGGTACCCCCTCCTGGGTTGTTCACTGCCTTGTGCCCATCCATAGGCTCTGGACCCACCTCACAACCCTGAATTGGACAAATGGTTAAAGAAGATAGATGAATAGCAAAACAATTGAAATCTTCTATTGTGTTTAATTCAAGATTTTTTCAGGTCTGGATGGTGGAGCAGTTCCTCTGAGACCTGGATTCTAGTCTCTGTCAGGGTTCCGTGTGGGTGGAGCTTGTATGTTCTCCCCAAGTCTGTGTGAGGCTTCCTCTTTGTTCTCCAGTTTTCCCCCACAGTCTAAAAGCATGCTGAGGTGAATTGGAGTTACCGAATTGTATGTGTGTGAGTGTGTGTGTGTGTGTGTGTGTGTGTGTGTGTGTGTGTGAGTGAGTGTGCCCTGTGATGGGTCGGTGCCCCGTCCAGGTTTATTTACAGAATAAGCACTGGACCCCCTGTGACCCTCAATAGGATGAGTAGTTGTAGAAA
>JAODJW010000106.1:7448879-7477097 GCA_026777045.1 Hyperopisus bebe | reverse complement strand
TGCTGTCAAACGATTAAAATTTTTAATCAGATTAATCACAGGGTTGCTGTGGATTAATTTTGATTAATCACGATTAATCACGGTCATTCACTTTTAATCTATATTAATCACATTTCATTTTGCATGAGCAAACAGAGTCAAGAAAAAAGGGAATATATATGCACTTAACATGTTTAACATCTTGAACATGAGTCGGATGCATTCCATCTGCCACAGAAGTGCAATTCCATGAACCCTATCAAAAAGCAAGATTTTTTGCTTAGCAGGACAACTTGTCGGAATTAAGGTACCTCAGTTTAAATGGTCTTTATCTTTGTTCACTTATAATTAGCCCGGACTACCGTAAATCCGAGAAATAATCCAACTAATCATGAAATCCAATTCTAGCCCAGTTAATTGCCATTGTTTACAATATCAGTTGATAACACATTATGCGCGGTGCTTTACATGTAAAACTCTGTAGCAACACGTCCACAGATAAGTTGGACGGTATAGTGCATGTGACCGATTAATTAGCTACAAATGTACAAAAGTAGTGCTTATAGTAGTAGTTGTTGCAGTATAAAACTACAACTTTCCATTATGTTGATAAAAGGCGCAGCCATCTTGGATTCTGAACTCAGGATCCTCTGTCACTGTGCTGCTCCGAAATTCTCGGATCTCTGAGAAACGGGAGCGGGCATGCCGTCACTTCCGGCTTCAAAACTCTGGATCTGACTCGGAATACGAGTTCCCAGGGCAAATGGAACCCACCAAAACTGCCCGAAATGGGTTGACAGAGACATTTCGGGGATTTTGAGTCATTCTGCGCTGCAGATGGGTTAATTGAATCAAAAATTTTTATTAGATTAATCATGATGATGGATTAACCCGCGTTAACCCGTTAATTTTGACAGCCCTAATATATATATATACTGTAATACAATACAAGAAGCACTGTATATATGTTTATCGTTTAGATGTTTATCATGCTGTGCCCATTTTGTTCCACAGTTCTTTTAATCAATCCATTAATTCCAAGTTCAGTGTTCCCTACCCAGAAAATGGTGTTGTTCCGCTTCCAGTGCTTAATGACATTTTGTTGGGCCTTGTGTTGACCTTTTGTCCTCATCTGTCATTTATTTTGTACACACATGTAGTCGTGGTGGATTGAGCGCTGGAGCATCGCGACAAGAAAGACACAAAAACATGGTGCCTGGACCTGATGCTAAGATGCTTGATTCTGTACAACATGAAGGAGCACCATTAAGCATCACTTTTCCACTTAGTGTTTCATTTGGTATGTTACACCCGACTCAGGTAAGGTCTGAGTTTTAATCATCATTGTTGGTGAGGGCACTTTTCACATGAACAGCGAAGCGCAGAATCCCACAATCTGAGCAACAGTAAAGTGCTATAGGAGAGAAAAATCAATGCTTGCTAAACGCAAATATCAATACAGAGAGCAAAATGGGGGCAAGCACAAAATCACTCCTCATAATAAGTTTTTCTTAATCCGTTGAGCCCTGGCCTCAGAGATGGAGGTCAGCTGATTTAGCGCTAAGCTTATTTTGTTAATAAAAAAAAATTCTACAAGGTAGCAAGTTCATTACTACCTCTGCTCAAAGCCAATTAATTAATGCTGTGCTTCTTTCCTATTACCAAGGGAAATCAGTGCAGTGAGAGCCGTAAGGAACTGTTTAGAAGTTGCTCCCTTAAAGGAGTAATGGATTAGTGCCCTTATTAGGGAATCAGAGTACTTCTCCGCCATAAGAAAGTGTGTCAGGACCTCTCTCCACTGCCTCAGGTCCCTTGGGAAGTAGGTGCACATTAGAAAACATCATTGCTGAAGCATCTCTGTTCTTCCTGAATAAAAAGATTCTGGGCTGCATCCATGACATTTCTTTGACTGTCATTGGGCTGTATTCCTGGTCGCATTGTGTTCCAAGCCTTTTCAGACCTATGTAACTTTATTTGAGATAGGTAAGGACTTTGGGTAATAACCAAATAGAGGCAATTTTAGTACAAGATATTCCCCCGTTTTAAAAAGCGTCATCTTGATAGATGGCAGTGTTCACATTTATCTAATTGCATATCTGGCATCAGCAAACCAGCTCAGATATCTGTCACGACACCTGCCAACTTTGGCTGTAATTAATAAGAAAAACTAGCTATATGCTATACATTCAAACATGGTTGCTCTTTCTCACCATCACACTTACTACATTTACATAAAATTACAACTGATGAAGAATATATTCCTGCTATCATTCCTCGCAGCTACCTCAAAACCAGATGGACTGAATAATTGACCAGCTATATCACACAGACAGCTGCTAGCTATATAAAATACAGAAGTTTTCATCCACACCTCACATAAGTTTTTTGATCCTACACCAGGAGCGAAGGTCCTGCTGTATATACTGTCTAGTAGATTTTCTACCTAGTGTTGAAAGATGATGAACATCCAAAAGCATGTGACCTTAGTTTTATAAGGGAGACTGTCTCCGCCCCAGTTCATTAGTATGACGACATAACTGCCCAGCTACTTTAAGCACCACTCAATCAGCATCCCTTTGATCTTAAATTTCAGGCTGGATGATTTTTCTCGCCTTTAACTCATTTCCCGTTGGATCTCGCTAGGATCTCGGTGAATCACAGAAATTGCAACATCATTCAAAATCCAAGTCAAAATCAAGTAAATATCATCAGAAAGTGTGGTTGTTTGACCAAAATTATAATTCATATGCTCCACTAGGGGTCCCCATGTTAACTTCCTTACGAAAATAAAATTAAATTCAAAGACAACTTTTAATATAAAATGCACACTGTGTAGGAAAGGAGGCCATCCTGATGAGGGACTTCACACTAACTCCACTTACTTTCCATAGAAGCATGGCGTAGAGCCACAGATTACATATAATTAGTAAAAGCCTCACCTAATGGAGGTATTTTTTACATTCTAGTCCAAAATTCAGAGCAGAGATGGGTTTATCTGAAACAAACCCTTATAGGTATAAAGACTAACGCTAAATGAATTGCTCTAGTTCCACTTTCCCATGTTTCATATATCTGCTCAGCTGAATTTGGGAACTACAAACAAACCTATAATGCTCAATTATTTTAACATACATAATGATACTGAGTCTGGCACACCTAGTATATTTCTAGGGAAAAAATCTTTATAATAGCTTTATAAATGAAAGCAGTAAAAAAAAATTGTATCAACATGATTCATGCATTAACGTCACTTAATCTCAGTTATTCTGAGATTATAGTCACTAACTCCAGTTTCCTTTGCAGAACTACAGCAAACCTGGCCAATAAGATCATGGACTCTTTAATTTACGTGCCAAATGATATTAGCAGGAATAACTTCCTGCACTGTCATCGTAAAATTCATGGCATCAGACTGCAGGTTTAGCCAATAGCTATTAATTCAACAAGAATCTTGGATCAAAGACTGTTAGCACTGTTTTGATCATTTATATCTAATTAATTTAACTGAAAAAAAAAACTCCAAAGACCTTTACATTACCTCTCATTCCAATCTACATATACGGCCTCTCCCCAAGTAACGATGGGGTAACGTTCCGATAAACCTATCATAAGGCGAGAATATCGTAAAGTGAAAATGCATTTTAATAAAATACACCTAACTTAACAAACATCATAGCCTAGCCTACCTTAAACATGCTTAGAACACTTACATTAGCCTACAGTTGGGCATTAATACAAAGCCTATTTCATAATAAAATATTGAATATCATGAAATGTATTGAATAATGTACTGAAAGTGAAAAACATTTACCCATCGTGATACGAAATATCGTAACACGGACCATCATAAGCACATCCTTCTTTCTAGCCTATTCAAGGATGGATTTCACTTCAGCTTTTAAATTTTCCTTCAAAAATTGCAAACAGCTTCCTCCCAACTTAAGACACGTGCTTACCTTTCATTCTCGCTTCGATCCAGGCCACCGCAAAGGACCTGTTTTAAATGGGCTCCTAAATGCTTGGGCCCAGCAGTTCCGAAAATACTTCTTCATTACATACAGTTGAATTGTCCGTTTCCCTGTGTGGACCTGTCCTTAAATGGTTATGCTCTTAATTAAATAATTACCATTGCATTCCGGAATCTATTAACTGCACTGTGTCGCCATTGTAATAAGTTAAATATGGAGAGTCCCACAGGGATTAGGGCTGGGACTTCTGCTACTCTCCCTCCATATGCGGCAGCTTGGGAAGATCATGCGAAAGCATAAAATTAATTCTTAGTCATATGCTGGTGACACGCCACTGTAACTTTCAAACAGAACAAACAATACTCTCTTCATAGTCTCATTAGCAAACTGTTTTAATGAAGAAATGGAAGAGTGAAACTGATCTGCGTCTGCAGCATAAAAATTAAAGGTTATGTCACCTAGATGATACTGATTCCTTTTTAACTTAATGGCTTAAAATTTTGTTTTGCCAAGTCGACCTGAAACAGAGGCGTACATAGAGAGAGAGACGGCCTTCCTTGTACATGCCGGTCTCACCTGCGCCCGGTCAGTTCTCCCAGCAGCCACACCCAGCCAGACCACCCTAACATTTCTGAGTGCCAGACACACCTGTAGAATATTCCTTGATAGAGGCAAAGGTGGCATGTCTCTAAAGAATATCTCTAAATTATAACCCTTGTCAGGCATTGAGCTTGCCCCTTGTTGAACTGCATTGACCTATTAGCAGAATCTCGACACTTTTCTGGGCAGGCTTTTAATTTGGATTTAGAGTCGTGTAAGTATCACTTTGGATAGTTCTGACTTTTTCTTCTTTGACCTGCGGTTTCCGAATTACAATTTGCGCCTGTTCTCTTGGAGTATGATTAACTGAACCCGCTTACGCTGCACCTGCATCACAGACCTCTCTCATTACGATGCCAACTTCCTTTCCAAGACAGGCCCCCCTGCAGCTCAGAAACCTGACAGCAGATCTAAGGTGAGATCTTACTGCATCATACAGGAATACAGACACATGCATTTGTTTGTAGAGCATTAACATACTGCAATGCCTTATTCACGGAACATGAACTCTACAGACATTTCAAAATACTGTAACAGGAACTGCAAGTCGAAGTATAAAGTATGACATCTTTGCATCTATTTGTGTGCCTCTTCACACTCTGTGGGGCTCCTCTTAAGTTAACGATGGACTTCAAAATTCGCGTCACTTTTAAGGCACAGCAAGGTCAGGTTCCTGCTGTTCTCAGCTGATTAATATGTATCCAGAAGGCAGGGCATCTTGTAATTCCTGAAATAAATAATAAAAAATGCTTCACCTACAGGGCTTTTAGTTTCTGGAGCAGCCAATGTCAGGGATGTCAGTCTCAGTATTTACATGTAACCGGGGCACTGATGTAACTTGCTATACCTTGTGTTTATTATGGCTCGCTATAAATAATGTTACTGCTGCTGCTATACATGCAGCTGTACGTCTCATTTGCACACTCATGCCTCCTGTCTGTTTTCTCTCTCCCATGTAGGGGCCCTTTAAGAACTCGGAACTCTAGCTAACACTGCGGATGGAGTGACATCCCCAGACTAACCTTCTGGTGTTGATCAGCCTGACGGAGGGCAGAAGATCTGTATGACAGAAAAGTTATAATAGAAGAATTCATACCCCAGTTACAGAAATTCTTATAATGTGGGTTTGTCTGTGCATAGGGGTCTGGGTAGCCAGTTGACTTTGGAGCGCCCCCTGGAGGTTTCATTTGCAAGATAATGACAGAAGGGTTTTTTTTATCTTCTATTCTCTATCGTTTTGTTTGTTTGGTGGTGGTGATGATGATGATTGTTTTGATCTAATGATTTCTCTGTGCTTATTATACACTGTCTAAGCCCCTTGGCTGTGGACCTTCAAGCAAGGAGGCGTTTCCTAAATGCTCTGCTGAAACTCACACTTATTTCATTTTCAAATGGTCCAAAAGGGCGCGACGGTACTCTAAATAAACTGTAGGGGGATGCATAAGGTGACTGCCCCAGTATGATGAAACACCACAAGTCTCATCTCACCATTTTATGTGGAATTAAAGCAGACTGAAGAGGCCCCTATAAAGGGAAGCACTTTGGTCTCTTTGTGCAGACCTGTACTCTTTTGTTTCCAGCTGTACCTCAACTGGAGCTCACAACACGGCCACAGTGCTGGTCAACATGGGATACCCCAGGTAACATTCCCATAAGGGGCCCATGTCGGAATGCTACCTGGGACCTTTCCTCAGCCAACTTCTCTGTCAACATCCGTTTCTTCTAATTCTACCTCTGTACATTTCCTCTGGCAAATCGATAGGGGTAAATAAAGACAGAGAAGCCTTCAGTATAATTGAATCCAGTGGACAATAAGCGCATAAACAAGCGTGGCAGATACTGTGCGTTTACACTGGTCACGTTTAGAGAAAAATAAGGATATTTGTTACCGCTGCTGGGCTTGTGTTTTAAATTTACAAGCTTTCAATTGACATTGCAAACATTCCATACAGCCTGATGTATGTACTGCAGCTCTACCTTGAGATGTGTTCACTACTGGAGGAAATTAAATCACAGTCTTCAGTGCAGCACAGCCGCGAGTGGAAGCTTTCCTGTCACACACAGAAAACCGGGCACTGGAATCTCCTTAGGCATTACTGAGCATTATGGGGTCTGCTAATGAGACAATTTTCTATTCTGTGCACATAAATGTTCTCCTAGAGACAGGGGGGAAAAAAAACTTTCCAAAATGTAAAGAAAATGTAATCTTAATGTTTTCACTACAGCACATCCAGATGATGCTTAAGATTTAAGGCAGTTTACCATCACAGGACATTCACATACATGTATACATGTACATATCCACTGTACATATCCAGCGCATATTTAATTACTATTTTAGCTACTAAGCAGTCATTGAAGGATCATCCATAGAAGCTCTGCACAGGAAGAACTGGGGCAAAATTCAGCCACACAACCCTGAAGCTATAAGACGACAGTGAGACCCACTGAGACGCTATTCCACTCAGTAACTATGTAATCGTTTAATATTTATATGTCCAAAAGAATTTGACATCTGTACTGATACAAATTAAAAGAGAGACTGTACTGAAAATTTAAATGCAGTGAAGCTGACTTTGAATAAATGCGTCTTTTTCATTATTGATTTAACTGTAAAAATGTCAGCTACATAATGTCTTAGAATCTAGCTACTAACGTGCAAAATGAAGCGCAAAGTGATCTGGCTTAATGGGCGGAATGCAAGCTGTTAAGCATAGTTAGAGCCTTGAAGGGTTCCTGGAGCTTTCGGTTCTGGGGGAGGCTGAGCGTGTGCCCTGCCGAGGGACTCACACTCAAAAAAAGGACGATATCACACCTCTGGGGAAGAGGGCAGTCACACTAGGTATGCATAGTTAATACCACATCGCTTCTATTTAAAAAGTGAAATTTTGAGCTGCATTTAAAAAGTTTGCACCAAAAAAAAAAAATGGAAATGTTTTAAAAACTGAAGTTTTTGTAAACATGTAACTAAAAAAAATATCTGGGACATCTCCTTGTCACTTTTACCTAACGTAACTGGCCTCATGTAAGCCACATTTCAATATGTCTAGATTATCGAGTGAAAATGTTGAAAAAACAAATCATCTGCTGACTAAACAAGTAAGTGGCTTGGACAGCTGGTTAACTGTTTGATCAGTGACTCTTCCTGATGATCATAGGACTCGGTACAGCAGACAGTTTTTTTGATCAATGTTGCTTTTAAGTGCTGGGGGTTGGTCTAAATGCAAATGAGGCCGAGGGAGAAATGGGCTCTGGGTGGCAACGGTGCCAGTGGCAAGTAATTCAGAAGGTAACAGTGCCAATCGTCAACCTCGCTGAGTGACAAATGAAAACCTTACCCTGAAGGGGAAGAGCAGCAGTGGTCTTATTTACTCTGACAATTCTGAGTTCATTTATCAAACAGAGTCGTGTCGCAGCAGTCCAACAATTTATTCTCATTTCTGTTTTGCAGTTCAGAGCAAAACTGTTTAAGGGCGCATGTAAAAAATAAAATTAGTGAAATAATAATTATCCCTATCTATGATCTCCCCATCGCTGAACCTTGACTAGTTAGTCAGTCTTTGAAAAACAGGCATCAATCTTCACCTCCCCGTGGCTGTTTTCTTGGAAAGTGAATTTGTGATAAAACAAACAGAGGTGCATCTGACATAGCAGCCAGGCAAAAAGCCCTAATTGCCGTCCAGAAAGAGAACGACGGTGATGTAAGCCTCACCCTCGGTGGATATGAAACACAATATGCAGTTGTTACCATAATATAAGATATAACGATTATTCCATTGTTCATTGTTTTCACTCAATGCGTAAATGCCATTTTTGAATAGGTTTCAAATCAAATGTGTTTCCTTAATGAGTTCATTTTGACATAAAAAGCATCTTTTTTATTTTTGGAAAATTCTAACAAATGCAAACCATTCACGTTAGTAAATGGCGGTCAGTGTGAAATCACGATTTAATTATTGAGAATCATTTTCTTTTTTTCTCTTTCCTTTTTAACACCCTGCACAATCCTGGTGGTTTTCATGTTTATTTCAGCGGGGGGGGTGGGGGCCGTTAGCAGTTAAAGGTTTATAGACATTTCCAAGTATTTCTGGGAAAAAAAATGACTTGACACACTTGTCACTGTCTTTGATAAATCTGCTCGGCTCTGCATTCGCCTGTTTCATAGGATGCTCTGTGGTTCACTGCCAAGCCGGCCATGATTACATGCACATTGCACTGCTCCGCTACGCTAAAGGTGGCTCTGCCATCATCGTACTCATTAGCTGGGATCTGCACAAATGCTCTGCGAAGGCACGGCCCGTGCTATCGGTACTCATCTGCCATCCTCACATCCTGCGGGGGGGTGGGGGGGGGGGTTCCCTCGTGCTCAGCCGTCTGCCGTCGTGCATTGCCTCGATGGTGCAACGCGGTACTCTAATTAAAAGTGTTGTGTGAAACCCCTCATTTTCCCATTTCCCTGCGTGACGCTCTCACATCCCCCGGCCCTCAGAATAAAATACGTTTCAGGAGTGTGGCACCTTGTAAGGAGCCTTTCAGAGCAGCATCCTGATAATTAGTCACCCTGGGGATTGCCAAGTTTAGGAAAGCAGATTAGACAGTCTATATATTCTAATCAGCAAATTTGCCTGTAGCGATCTCTATCTGTCAAGGGGGGTGGCGTCAGGCCCACGTAAGTGATCCCAGGCCACCGCTTCTTTCCCGCCCGTTATTTATGTGTTTGTTCTACAGTCGGTGCAGATACGGAGACGTGAGCTGATACTTGTAAAGGGGACAGGGACATTTGCTTCTTAGGCCCTCCCACTAAAGGAGCTGCACAAGCTCTGTCAGGCGTGCTTTCCCTTTCCAGGCCTCAGCTGTCCTACTGGCCAAAGAGGAGAAAATCACGGGCAATCACACCGTCGCAGTCTGTGAAATGACGCTGATGTGGCGATATCAACACTGGGCCGGAGATGTTCAAGTAGGCTGATGCAGAATTACAGCACTGTATCCGTTCCATTCAAGGAAAACTGTAAGCGTTCAAACTAATCATTTTTACAGGAGGACAACATAAAGACCATTTGGAGGAACCTGAAGAATAAAGCTGTTAAAGATGTTAAAGATGTTGCTAATGCATGGTGGCCTGTAAACAGACTCACCTATTTACATACTGCATGCCAGATGTTAAATGGTTCATATGCAGCAAGCCAGATGCTTGCTGTGAGGATCCAGTATCTTTAACTATTCATGAAATCTGGTTTGTTAGCTAATGTGTGGGTAGTGGCCCATTTGTGTTTGAATTACACCTAATTATCGAATCTATCCAGATTATCAATGCATATTGTCTGTCCTGGAGGGAATGGCTTAAATTTCACTAGCGCGAAGTTCAGTGACTCTGAAGCTGACACCAATGCTGGGCACCAAGAATCTCAGAGCGGTAATAGGGATGACATCGAGTTATCACAATAAGCATAGCCCTTAGGGACAGCTGTCAATGAAGTCATTGACTTTTCTGACAACATTGTGTCAGAACACTCCTGCTTAGTCCCTCAATCAGAGCTCATCTTTTGGAGAATAAGGGGCCAAATCCTTTTGTCTTCTTTTTCTATATCATGTTGGAGACGCCTCCAAAAATTATGGAATTCAGTGTAGCATAATTTCTTTATGATATTAATTTAGCATACATGTTCAATGCTTTAGTGCTTGTAATACATCTAATGTGTTCAATGGTGAACATTTTCAGGCGCATGTCCTGTGTTTGTGACATTTCTGAATAGCTGAGGTCTGCAAACCTGTTATGGCAGGTCAGCTGATAATATTAATGTGGTTTTTCAGATACATTATGGATTTTTTGTAACCAGTCAATTGTTTCTGTATCTCTACGAAAGGAGAACAGTCCTGAGCAGATTTCTTGGTGTTAAATTCCTCTTGGTGGTTTCATCATTGTCCCAAAATTTCATTGAAATCTCTATAAGCCAATTTTTTTCAAGCAATGTAGAAATTGGCAGTGATTAATCTACATATTATTGACCTCTGTTTTAGTATTATCTGCCAAAAAAATTTTTTTTCTTCCTTGAGCATGTCTCAGAAGCAGTAAGGTCCTCTTTCAGGATGTGGTATCACTGTGTCTGTGTTGTGCTCTTTAAACTCAGCTTATTTTACCATTTCACCACAGGCAGCCAAACCGCTGTAGAGGTACAGCTACTTGAGTGGCTATATTGTGGCCAGTTGTACATTTTACAAGTGTTTTTTGCGGCATTCAAATCGAACGCTAACGCTGCCCTTCAGTCTTTTTTGCTCACTTCCACATGCAGTGACGTCATGGGAATACCTTTCGCAGTAAGGGGAGTGTAAGATAAGGCGTGATGATCTGGGAGTATTTTATGCTTTCAACAGAAACCAGTAGCACAGTGATTTGCAATCTTTGTAAAATAAAGTTTTGAGTGGTGGACAATCCCATTTAAAGTGCACGCAACTGCGAGACAAAAAAAGCAATGGATGATCTTTGAGTCGCTAACCTGGACTGTTTTGCGAACTCGATGCAGTTAGTGATACAAGAGGGGCTGCCATCGCAACAAAGTGTAACGGAGCTGACGCCAATGGGAGAAAAATTGGGATAAAATTTGAATCATTTGCCACTTGTGTATAATTGCTTTTAAGATATTCATATTGAACTGCAAATGCCTCAAAAACGCTTAAAACAAGACATACAAACGAGGTGGAACAGTACGTTAAGTATTTTTGTAGTAGTCTATTTTTTGTCATACATATTTTTTCCATCTGTATTTACTAGCTTAAAAAATGAATATATAAAGTATAACAAAGTAAAAAAGAGCTCTTGTATCAGAATCTGTATCAGTATTGGCAGTTGTGTATCGGAATCGGAATGGAACTGAAAAATTGTGGATCGGCCTGTCCCTAATACCTGTGTCAGGCATGGTCATGGCCATACCCAGATGGGTCCAGATGGTATCAATCAATAATCATTTAAATCTGCATTTGCATCTAGCATTCTATTAACCTATTTAAGCTCCTTCCTTGACTGGTGAAGTCTTTGGTCACATTGGCCTGTTCAGTCTCGCCATTCTTGGCTTCCTGGTTCCATTTAGCTTATAGATTTTGACTGATTCTATCTATTCCACTTGTGATGTGAGCTCTCTCCTCTGCTTTCTTGTCTAGCTTAGCCTCCTGGATACTGCTTGCCTGACCCTAATATACATTTCGAATCTCGTCTTTGGGGGCTCCTGTTTGGCTTGAGTCCAACCCCGCCGTCTCGCCTGCCTACCTCGCAGTCAGCAGTCCCAGTTCTTGTAGACCAACTCGTCAGAGAAGCCAACTGGCCAGACAGGAGAGTTGATATCGTGTATGGGTGCAGCATGGGGTGGGTCCATTTGTCAATGTCTCGTTCTTAATTTTGTTAGACTCATACCCTGCATTTGATTATCTCTCTCCGAGTTGGAAATCGGATGAAAATCGAAAAACGTCACTTCCCGTCAGAAACACGCCTCCTTTCTGACATTGATGGTGGACCGAATTTTCGTACATGCTTACACAGTCAACAGTAATTAAATTTTATAAATATTTAAAAATGTTTCTTTTGTTAAATGTATTAATAGTTATAAATGTAATTGCATGTGGTCGATTTAGAGGATACCATATCATGACCGTAAACAGTATCCTAGCATGCAATATCAGATTTTTACCAGTTAGTGTCCTTTGTTTGTTTGTAGTTTGCTTGATTCTCGAAAAAACAACTTTGCTATGGATCTACAAAAATATTGTAAAGCTTTTAATGTGGTTTGACTAGTTTCTTGTTTGTTTGTCTCTCGGAAAAAAGAATCTGGTAAAATATAAAGCAACAACACACAGCAGCCTGTTCATGGAGGCAGCCATGTTTGTTCTGAGATGCGGTAGCTCGAACAGAATGTCGAGAGTTTCGAGAGATACTCGAGAGAGATACTCGAGAGAGATACTCGAATGCAGCAATATATACGTAAATTGCAGAATGATATCCATTTTTGGAACTTTACACCTGACCCATCTGTAAATGTCCCCTAAATGAACAGCCATGCATGCTTGAGACCCTTCCATGTTTTCATAACACGTCCTTGTATTTGGAGACTCTTTTGCCTGCAAAGAGATAAATTCTGACGATTTATATTGTCATTGATTGATTTTATTTTTTAGCGTAACCTCTTTATCAGAAAACATTTACAGATACATCATAACAAGGTCTATTCTTGTGCATTATAGGCTCCAGATTTACTCCAGCCTCCTGGTGACCCTGAACACAGTTAGAAGATGGATGGATGGATTATAGCATTTTTTTTCCTACTGTGGTTCAATCGACACTTCACATTAAACACCAGCCAGAGGATAAAGTGGTACATCTGGAATTTAAACTTTAAACTTTTAATAAAAAAATAGTCCTGAACTAGAACATCACATATTGGCCTAATTAATGTTGCTAAAAATCTGTAGGTGAAACTTTTTCTGCAGATTCTTTTTTTCCCACTGGCTCAAAAGTACAAAGAAGTCCCAATTTTTAAAAATAAATCATTAACTGCTGCCTAGCAAGCAGCGGAGTCGGTTTGTGGAAGGCGGAACATGCCAGTGGATGGGGTACAGCACAGACAAATGCAAAAATGTTGTTCAGCCATCGTGTCCAAAGCTCTCCACTGACAGGTGATGCCGCTTCACTCAGGAGGGAAACGGCCCTGGCATCTCCAGGGAGCCCTGTCTTCTGTTCTCCTGGCAAACAGCATCAGACAGCTTCTCCCGTGTTACTTCCCGCAGTCGATATGCTCCCCACAACCCCAGCGTTTGATTTGTGTGTGCCTCCAGCAGCCGCTGTGAAGGGGGTGCCCAGGTGAGTCTCTGGAGTTCATAATTCGCATTCCGGAACAACTCATTATCAGACCTGCCGTCTCGCACACCCATGCAGGTACACGGTCCGCCCTGTCGGGAGGCTTCCCGATTCTTGACCCTAATGAGCGACGACAGGCCAACCCCCCACCCCCACCCCCCACAATGCACTGCCTCACTATCAACCCGCAGCTGCCCATGAGATCTGCCTGCATCCTCGTGCTCAAATGTAGATGTAAAATGCTCTTCTGTTCTCGGATAAATATTTGGGCACAACAGTGAATATGCCTGCCAATCATGAAGCAGCACATCCTGAACGCTCTTTGAAGACACTTGCCAAGCTTGTGTACACCCCCCCCCCCCCCTTTTAAGGAGCACATGAAAAAACTTCCGTCTGCCAGGGGCTGTCGGGGTTAACGCTCCCTTTCTCAGACGCTCCTGTCCAGCAGAACAGAGAACGTCATTTTCAGTGGCCCCGCTGTGAGGTCAGAGGTGCTGTCAGAAAGCTGAAAGATGCCCGGCGTTCATTTTCAAAAATGCCCCACGCCTGGTATAGCACCTGACCGCGCTACAACGTCATATAACCACATGGAACCGAAAACTGTCATCGCCTGACACTCATGTCACTCGCTCATGTGCCATATTTTCTCTTTATTTCTAAAATACAAAAAAAAAAAAGAAAAAACTTTGAAAATACAAAAACCTGTAATTAGTAGAATTACATTTATTCACAGTGTCTGTTTTGTTCACTGTGAATATCACTGGGACATTTATATGAGTCATTTTTAATTATTTCAACCCCAATGTCATGTAAAAATAAACATAAAATTTTGAAAAAAAAATAAGTTGGCTGAAGTTTCAGCCAATAAATGGGGTCACCATTTTAATGAGCCTTCCTGAATACCGTCAGTGGCAGGGTGGCTTCTCTGATTAGCACTGTAGCCTCAAATCTCCAGGGTTCTAAGATCCGTTTTCACCCACAGCTCTGTGTGTGTTTGCAAGTTTCCCTCTGCAGTCCAAAACCATGTGTTTAGGTAACCAGGCATCTCTAAATTGCCGCTAGAGCGTGATTGTCTGTATGACCATGCAGCCTCTGATGGGTTCACATTCCACCCGGGGTGTCTTCTCAGGTTTGCTGGGTTACACTGCAGGCTCACTGTAACTCTGTACAGGATAAGCATTTAGAAGATAGTTGGATGGATTTCTGAATGCCTAAATCAGCTCTGTATTGTTATTGGTGTAATAAATCAGATGTAGAAATTAAAACACGGGAATATGGCAAATCTTCCCCAACACTCCCACAGCATAGTAAGCTGGTGCAGGCAATATCAGAGGGAGATGTTCTGAAATAAACCTTGTTATTTAATAGTTCCCTCAATCTACCTCTGTCACTTTCACATGGCCTTGTAAATCCACTCACAAGCTTCTCTCCATCTCATTTTCAGAGAAACACAGGGACACTGAATCTTTCCATCAGCCTCCCCGCTCCACCCAACATGAGGGCCATCTATCATCTCCAATCACCCTGGTCCACATCTGTAGAAAATGTGCTCCAGTTGTTCATCTTGCTAACAAAACACGGATAGCTTTCAGCATGCGGGCAACATGAGCTTTCATCTCTGTCAGCGCAGCCGTCCTAATCTCCGCCAGAGCCCACTCGAGCTTTACAAAGACATAACTCTCCTTAAGAACTCTCAGGAAGTTAGTTAAGTGTCTCTAAGCAATGGCTTTCACTGTTGACAAAGTGGGGACGCGTCTATTTATCACGAGGGTGTGCATATCGCTGCCTCCCCAGCAAGGCGATGTTTAGAGCGGGGTAACTTAAAGCCGATCCCTCCTGACGAGCCTCCATTCCTCTTCGGTGATGAATCTTCCTCCTCCTTGCATCCCCTTGCTCTTGGGCTGTTCGCCGCACGGACGGATTACAGCGACTGTCACGTTACCTAGCATCTGAGCCACAGCCCTCCAAGCACCTTCTGTGCCCAACTCAGCAACTAACAGATAACCGGCCTGCGATCTCAGGTTGGCTGCCTGAACTGACTCATCCGAGGTGTCAAGCTGTCGAGCCACTGATCCGCCGGCGGGACATGGAATGACCGGTCCCTGAATCACCACTAACCTGGCAGCGTGACCTTCAGACCAGATCAATAAGCACCATATCACTTCATCTTCAGAGTCTAGACGAAGGGACTTTCAATGGAAGCAGAGCCCGCTAACATCTAAATCGGCCTCGTCATACCAACGGGCCGAGGTCAGCGTCTGCACATACGGTAATCCCATAATCCCACCTTGTGCTCTCCAAAATGGTTGCCTTCTACTATCCTTAAGTCTCATTCACCACCATTAATAAAACACTACAACTTTAATTGAGTTTGCATTTCACTTTCACTTCAAATACTGGAAGCTTTTAATGCCAAGGTCATTTAAGAATGCATATTGTCGGCTGGGGTGACAATTTCTGTTCAGTCAAACAATAAAGCATTTTCCTGGAAAATGTATATGATACTGTGATTTTTAAAAGACACATTTTTTCCACATACTTTATGTCAATATAAAAATTAACTTTAAGGAAGAACATGATGCAGATATAGAGTACATTTGAGGAGATGCTTGAGTAAATTACTTTTTTGTACTCTCTGGCCAATTCGTGCTCAAAACAGAAATACAAGAAGCAATAAAAAAACAACCCATAATTTGCAAAAAGCCATCATTGTCTGTCAGCCAGGATACCATTTTATTTTCATAGTGAAGCATTACTGTAGAAAAAAAATAAAGATGATTTCTTAGTTCAGACTCCATTCAGTTAAATTCAATCTGTGTTTATCCATTGCAAAGTCATATTATTAATTGTAGTTCTGGCCCCTATAATATTAATCTCTAAACGATGAGATCATTTTAAAGCTTTTTAAAGCTCTACATAACAACAAAATTGAAAAAGTACAGATCAAAATCAGAGGCAAATTTGTCATTAAAAAATCATTACACACTGTGACATACTGTAAGAACATAAGAAATTTACAAACGACAGGGGACCATTTGGCCCATCAAGCTCATTTGGGGAGAACTTAACTAATAGCTCAGAGTTGATAAAATTTTATCTAGCTCTGATTTAAAGGAACCCGGGGTTTTAGCTTGCACTACACTAGCAGGAAGATTCCATACTTTTACTACACACTGTATAAAGAAGTGTTTTCTCAAATTCAGTTTAAAATGTTCTCCTGCTAATTTCCACCTATAGCCTGGAGTTCTAGTATTTAAAGTAATATTGAAGTAGCCATTTGGCTGAACAGCATCCAAACCTGTTAGAATCTTATATTCCTGGATCATGTCCCCCCTTAATCTCCTTTGCGCGAGGCTGAACAGATTCAGCTCAGCTAACCTCTCCTCATAAGTCATTCCTCTAAGACCAGGAATCAAAATATGCGTGGAACCCAAATGCAGAGTCAATGGGTGTTTAATCAGAAAAGCAAAACACAGTCCAAATTCCAGGCAGGGGAGTCAAATGAAGGTCAGTCTGCAGAGAGCCAGGGCAAAACACAATCAAATCAGGTAACTGAAACAAGTCTAAGAAACCACACGGACTCTGGCGAAGGAGACACACAATACCTCAAAAGACTTCAGGTGAAAAGTAAGTCTTCATAAAGATGACAGAAAGACATATGTGGGAGTCAGATGATTTCAATATTCAAGGGAGGCTGGGAAGTGGAGAACAGACAATTTTCAGAGCAGGGTGGAACTGAAATTGGTCAACCTGACAGACTCTCTTTAGAATTTCACTTCTAGTAAGCGTTTCTTTTTATTTGCTTTACAAACACTTCGGGGTGGGGGAGTCTGGCCAATATAGCACCCAGTTTCTTGTTTTGTGCTGAAGAATATTGGAAATCCATTCACTGCATTCACCCATTTATCGTCCACTTCAATGCAAACAGCCCTTTTGATTCTTGCTAAAAAGCAGGCAAAAGTATGAACTATGAAGTATGTACAACAAACTGTTTAATATAAGTTTGAAAAAACAGCACTGTTCTAAATTTTTAATCGAGCGGCAGAATTAATAGTGAAAACTATGCTTGAGAGTAAGCTATCATCAAGAAGGATTCGTTGTTAATGTCTTCTCACTGTCTTGTAAAATGTTAATTCACAAATTAGTTGAGATTAGCATGAGTAATTTGCTTTAATTAATATGTTTAAACTTGCCTTTGTGGTTTTGTGGATGGAAACTGTCGGGTTTACAGTAATTAACAGTATAGCTGCTCAGCTTCAATGTTTAATAGACCTGGGTCCCACTTGTGTGACAGCTGTCTGTTTACTGTACTGTATATGCTGGCATAGAAACTCATTGAATTTCATGTCTTCAAGTCCAACGTTATTTCATAAATATAAATAAAGTTTCAAGAATCAATCCGCCCATCACCCATACTGCTTATCCAGGATATACGGGGCACAAGGCAGGGGAAAACCTCGACGGCAGACCAGCCCAGCGCTGGACATTTGGGAATTTTTCAGACCATGCAAACTTGCCCAGGAAGTCTGAAACTATAGCGCCAACCAACTGGTGAGACACTCGTCATTCAAAAATCCTTGCTTAAGAAAATTAAGAAACAATGTTTATTACATCCTCAATGAAACAAAGCAACCATTGTGCATATATGTATAAGATGCTATATAATTTCCTGCATGAACACCCACCAAGGATAAAAAACAAATTACTTACAAGTTTTGATCCCCGGTCCTGTGTGTTGTCTTCCCTCGGGTTGGGGGGTTATGAATATAAACCATTATTAAAATGATTTTAATGAAGCGTAATGCATTTTCTACCTCAGCCATCTCACAGCTCCCCACCTACCTTAATGGTCCAGTTAATAGCCAAAAGTAAGCTTTTTATGGGCTGTTGGCTCTCTGTCCTCTGGTCTTCGACCATCTGGGATGAAACAGTGCTCCGTTCTTCATGCTGCAAACTTTCCAAGCCCCCAGAGAAAAATAATCTCTAATTGCCAATTGTCAGAACTTCATTAAGAGGATTTGAAGTTCTGTAAAATTAGAATTGTCTATTGCAGCCCCATGAACCTGAAAATGTAGTCCGTATTGCACTGATTTGATTTATTTTGCACAGCTAATTATCCAAAGAAATAAATACTGATGACACTGGCATTTCTCAAAAGTTATTTTTTAATAACTTTTTTTACACAAAATTAATTTGGCAAGGAGATCCTTAGGATGACAAGTGCACAGGATTACTGTGTGCCTGCATGTTAATAGCAACAATTATAACATGGAAACGCTGTGAGCTGGAATCTGATACCGAATCGTGATCCAAATGAAAAAGTTTTATGCCAGAATTACAATGAAGCATAATAAGCTACCAGTCATTCACCTTACGGGAGGCAATCAATCTGTGATTATAAAAAAGCAATGGCGTGATGCGTATGTAATAATAAGCCATCCATCCAGGTAGCGTATAGTAATGGTAATAATAATGTATGTAATAATAATGTGTCCAGGCGTGAAGATGGTCTGGAGCATGCTGCACAGTCATGTTCCATCTCCTGGTCACAGTCACCCCAGTACTGACAGCGGCACATCCTTCTAATTACTGACAGCTGTAATGGATGAAAGAAGCTATAAAAACAGCGACTGACCAGTCTGCTCACTGTGGGGGACTGTTGACTAATGTCATATTACTGAGTGCTTCTCTGCTCTGCCTTTCCCCTAAGTGCTTGAGGTCCCTTCCATGTGGTTGTGTGTGAGTGTTTCTCCCGATCCCCAGCTGGATGACTGTGTGTGTCTCAATCCACTTCCCAGTGTCAGTGTGGGCAGTCTGCGTGCTCTCCCTGCGTATTTGTGTGGGCTTGATTGCCGCCCCCGGCTCTGTGTGTGGAGTCTGCATGCTCTCCCTGTGTGTTTGTGTGGCTTTTATTCCCATCGCCACCTGTGTGTGAGCAGTTTGCATACTGTCTCTGTGTTAGTGTAGGTTTGATTCCCGTCCCTGGCTCTGCGTATGCAGTCTGCATGCTCTCCCTGTGTTTGTCTTGGTTTGATAACCATCTCTAGCTCTGCGTGTGCAGTTTGCATGCTCTCCTTGTGTTTGTGTGGGTTTGATTCCCATCCCTGGCTCTGCGTGTGCAGTCTGCATGCTTTCCCTGTGTTTGTCTGGGTTTGATTCCCATCGGTAGCTCAGTGTATGGAATCTTCATACTCTCCTTGTGTGTGTGTCGGGGGGGGTGAGTACACTAACCTGATCTTGACCAGGAAAAACTACAAAATTCAGTATTAGGAGTGAGAACTTGTCTTTTTTTCTTCAGGTTGTTATAGTTACTTGTAAATGAGCTTAATCATCAAAACCTCCATTGTGTTCTTTGATTAATTAGTCATTCAGATCCTCCAGCAGCCAGTTGTGGGAGACTCTTATGAAACCTCTGAGCTTCTTTAATTCTCTGCGATAACAAAAAAGAAGCGCTTTGGAAGTGAAGAGGAAGATGATTGGACCCTGGTGATTCTAGAGAGGTATGAGAAAGGACATTCACCTATCCAAAATTTTAATGAATAATTAATTCCTCTGCCTGAGTGATATATTAATGGTGAGTGATAAGATTCTGCTAATTCCTCGACAGAAGTTTTGTCATGGCCGATAAGATTGCTTGGTTTTCATTATTAATTGTTGAAGTATTGTGGATTATATGTAATATTCATGGAGGGAACCAGGGCAGCTGAGAACTGCATAGTCTCATACTGCAGCAGACATTTTTTACTATGGTGAGTTCGGCTGTCATGTAAAATAGATGATGCAGATTTCCAGGAACCATATGACTGGGTTGAGCATTTATTTATTTTTATTTTTGTGTTATAGATTAAGGCAAAACACATTCAAGTTATTTTGACTGTATAAAAGCATATTTAAATGCATCATATATGTGTACAACCTGTGAATCTTTAGTGCTTCATGAACAGGTTCAGACATGTGGGCCCACCTGTGGTAGCCAGACACGTTAGCCAAGCCATGTGTTGGGATGTCCTGCTTGAGCCAGAAGAAAACACCCTGTTTTTAAGCAAGGTACCTTCTGCAAAATCTTCACTGTCGGTGCTTTATAGCTGAATTTGAAATAGCAGATTTTTAAATTCGTCAAAGCTAAACGGTAAAGTAGAAGTGACTGAAAGTAGACTGTAGTGTGGCTGGGGTGCATTAAAATGGTGGTGGGATCTCATGGCTTTGTCCGTGTGATGGGGGGGGGGGGCACGTTGACGCATCGTAATGCTTTTCTCTGTGAGTGCTTGCCACTTAAGCGCTTAGACCATGGATATGCTCCCAAAGGCCAGTGAATAAGTGGAACAGATGGCAAAAGATTGACAGGGCTGTCCTTTGTCTCGGAGTGGAGGGAGAGAGCAGCAATTGGACCTGCGCTTCACAGAGAGCAGTGGTACTTTTCACTTATGAAAGTATGGAGTTCATTCTATCATCAATAGTATTTATTACTGCTCATTTTCATTCTAAATATATGAATATGAGTATAAATGCACATATGAAGGAAAAATGCTGCGTACTAAGCTTCATATCTTTGGATTGTTCTGCATCTGCACATCGCATGCATAATGAGGAAGACAGAAGCATCACAGAGTACATGCATTATGTCACTGATGCCATACAGTGTGGTAGAGTAAGACCCCAGTTAATACTTAGGATTCCTTCCTAGAACTTAAAACATGAAACAAAACTGGTCTATTTTAACTTTATGCAAAAAGGAATAGGAGGAAGACTAAGTAGAACAATATTGAACTTTTAGCCAACATAAGCATAAGCTTACATATGCATTCATAATTTTGTATTTTGTATGAAGACCTGGGCTGGTTATTCTAACATCTTCAGCTTCTTGGTGATGCAGCCATCAAGGGTCGATTGTCATCCAGTTTTTTCTTATTTTTTTTCTTGCTCATGCAGTAGCTCTTGGAAATTATTTCCATGACACCCTGCCCATCTCCACTCATTATATCAGTCATTTTATATGAATTGCTTCATTTCAATTGCTTTAATACTTAGGAATTATGGGTGAAAAAAGCAGGAAACATTTTTTAACAATACAGGCCCTGCTATACTTAGTAAATGAACATGTATTTTGTAAGATGAGCATAAATCAAGCAAATTCTGAAAGACTGAAATGCATCCAGTGTTATCTCTTGAAGATAAGTGAAGAGCACAGGGATCTATTAGAGTCATCTCTTTTCAGGAAATAACATGACACATGAACTTAGGTCTCACTGTACTCCTGTACTCTCTATTCTACCCTGTACTAGCGATGTATTCATGATCACCTAAACCGAGACAACGTCATTACCGAGACCAACATTTTATCAAATGAGACACACCTTATTGGCTGCGTTTGAACTTTTAAACAGGACATTTTACACCCAATCACAGTACTGTTTCATTGATGATCTTTCTATGTAATGCTAAAGATCTTTTTCCACCTATATACCCTATGAAATTTGAGAAGGAAACTTTAAGTCGCCATTTTAGCCTCAAACAACAAACCAATGCTGCAGCAGGTCTTTGTGTTTACATGGAGGGGTTCAGGTTAGGCGTGTTCTTTTTCCATGTTTTAATGGAACTCGACATCAAACATTCATATGTGAATAAATATTGTGAAAATATCAATTGTCTTCCTAATGAATAGAATGTCGCGTATTGTTGTTAATTCTAGTAGAACCCCAGCCCATTTTTGAGTGTTTTCTATCCCTTTATTATAGGCTTATAATAAATAAATTTAAAAATCAATATTTTTTTTCACAGGAGGGTAGTGTATGGATCATTGTGAAAGCAAATATACACTTTGTTATCCAAAGTCTGCAAAAGACCACGAAAAGTCAAGACTAAGATCAGCCTCGAATACTACAACACTACCCTATACAAGTGTCAGGGTCAGCTCCTGTTCCACTCTGTGTCCCTTCCCCGTTTGACCAGCAGGTGTTGCTGGTCATCCCGTCCCTCCTGTTGTCTGTCTTTGTGTTTTCCCTGCTCCCTGTTGGCTGCATAGCTCAACTTGTTGAGCATGTGGTTGTCTGTGAACCTTTCTGTCCCATGTTTCCCTGTTTCCTTGGTTAGTTCTTGGTTCCCCTGTTCAGTTCCCTGAGTTAATTAGTTCCACCTGTTGCCCATTCTTGTACCTGCCCTTGTGTGTTTTCCTGATTGCTCGTTGTCCTGCACCTTCCCCTATTGGTTAACTGTCTGTTTCCCTCCTGCTTGTCATTACCCTGTTCAGTTTTTGTATTTAAATTCCTGCCTGAGTTTTAGTCCCTAGTGGTTCATTGTTTGTGATAGTTGTTAGCGTAGTTTTGGATAGTCTGCCTGCCTGCCTGACCGCCTGACCGCCTGACCGACCGACCCCCTTTGTAAATTTAGTCTTTGTTTATCCCTTTTTGTTTTTGACCCCTCGTGGTCCTTTTGGTTTTGTTGTGTTCTTAGTGTCTTCTGTTTTGTTAAATAAACCCCTGTCAAGTGAGCCGCAAGTGGGTCGTCCACCATTTCTGCCGGCACTATGCCTCGTCCCCGGTCCAAACCCGCCCGGATCCATGACAACAAGTGCCTTAGCCAAGCAATTTCAATACGGATATAATGAACCTTCTCTGCATCAAAATGAGTGCCAAAATTATTTCAAACTTATTCACTATATCATTTCATATACTACAGCCATATATGCCATCTGCTTATCTTGATCATGGTTGTGATGGGTAGAGTTTATCCCAGGCAGCATACAGTACGCAGCAGGAGTACAACCTGGACAGGATTCCAGTCCATTGCATAGCATACACACAAATACCATGGGTAATTTAGGGACACCAATTAGCTTAATTGCATTTCATTGGGCTGCGAGAGGAAACTGGAGTGCATAAAGAACCTGCACGACATACAGAGAACATGCAGACTCCACAGAGTGAAGAGTGGAGGTGATATTTTAAATGCCAAACTCTGTAGGTGTGAATCAGCAGCCCTACCCACTGACCCACCACACCACAAATCACATTCTTATCATAATAAATTGATAGTATAATCATTTATTTATAGACAAGGATAAACAGTTTATGAAAATACACATAGAATGCCATACTACATGTCAAAAGCTACACTGTATTGTATCTTTAGAAAATAATGGTTTATTACTTTGCACACTGAAACTAACACACTGCAAGGTTGCTAACTGTCACGCATCTGGTATGACACTCACTCTGTCAGACTCTCATTCTCATGCAAGACCGTAAAATCTATATTATTCCATTATAAAAGTAAAATTGGCTGCATCAAAAGCATTGGGGTAGTTTACAATCCCTACAGACTATTTACAAGGTAATAAAACTGTTACATACATGTAAATGCATGTGCATGTGTGTGCAGACCTGTCTTAATGAAAGTCTCACTCCAGCTAGCTGGCTAAGGTTGTCAATCTTGTGATGTCACAATGTCAGTATGATGTTACAGTCGTGTACACCGCATGGAAATTGTAACAAATTTGGTAATTTTTGGTAACTTTGAAAACCATTAACGGCACCCTAAAATCATAAATAGTTGTGTCTGCAACAGTTTATATGGAACATTGTTGACTGACTACAAGTACACACCACAAGTCATGGCTGTTCGATAACTTGTTTTATTTAAGGTAGTCTGGGCTACCACATCACAAAGTTGGATTTCTTGCTTAGCCAGATATCTTGTCAGATTTAAGGTACCATAGTTTAACTGGACATTATCTCCTTTCACTTACATTTACCCAGTTAAATCTGACAAGTTACCCCACAAAGCAAGAACTCCTGCTTCGTAATACAGGTCCCCGGTTGTATTTTCTGATTGATAAAGCTATAGACCAATAAATAGTTGAGACCTACCTTCCTACTTCTGGGTAAGTGGCGCCATGTTTGTAGTCCCCAAGCGGCTTCCCTGATGGCAAAATATCAGCATGGACGAGCTGTGAAATAGGGCTTCTCTGACAAAACCACTTATATCTTGCAAATGGAATATCATAGGAAGAAGGTTTCAATGCAGATTTATTCTCTACGGACTCCAACCATAACCAATTTGTTAAGTCATAAATATCCCCTGGTAAACTCCAACAGATGGGACTTCAGTGTTAAACAGATTGAAATGTTGAAGCTCTCTGGGAATGTTTTTAAGGGTTTCAGAGTCAAAACCCAAACCAAAGCTAAATTCATATAATATAAATTAGTGGTTATCATTAGCATCAGCTAAATTTTTTAATGGTTTATTGGTTTAACGTTACTGAACCGGATTAGCGGTTACCGAGGCTAAGTTTTTTGGTAGCTGTGCTTTAACAATCCTGTAAAACTTAATACCATGTCAAACTTCTGTAAAACTCAAATGGTGTGATCATTGTGTACAGCTCATTGTAATGTAACAAACCATTGAAACTCATTACAATGTCATCACTGAAACGTGGCTGGAACATTAGGGTGTGGGTCCATAAGTAAACATAAAAATTATTTAAAGTAATTTAGCTTAACCTGTTTTTGTATGTTTAGGTAACTTCCTCATCATGGCTGACAGCAGACCAGTGCCATACCAGTACCGTTGTGGAAAGCACAGTATAAACAGAGCGGCAAACATTTTTGCTGTTTATGTAACTCAGCTGTGTGTCTCTGGGAGACCTGGAAAAAGCATGAGATCAAAATATATTTTTTAATCAAACTCAATACATTGGACCTCAGAAGCACTGACATGAAATCTAAAGTAAGTCATGTATAGAGTGACTCATTTCTTGGAGTAAATGAAACAGAAAGGAAAACAAAAAAAAGAAACATTAAAACATGAGTTAAGTTTTAAGCTATATCGAAACCCTGACTGATATTAATTTTATCCTATTAAGAATGAAGATTCAAAGGAGTGTTTCTTTGCAATGCAGACGCAAAGTACACTTGCCGAATAATAATAATAATAATAATAAATAAGCAAAGCTCCAACCACCTATTAAATACAGAGATGTTTGGCGTCTGGTGCCCAGGAAACTGGGTGCAAGGCAGGGCACACCCTGGGCTAGTGCAGCGGGGGGGCACACTGACAAACACACTGACACACTACTGACAATTTATAGACTCACTAGACACACATCAACTCCGGTCAAAAGCAGAAAAAGAGCCAATATTGATTTGCAACATTTCGGCCTGTGAGGTTTGCCATGTTCTTTCAGCCTGTTCAATCTGTGGTGTCGTGTTAGATCTCCCGTGTGAAAAACAGCTCATTGAAATGGATGTTTAAGCAAAGTGGGCCAGGAATCTGTAGCCTGCTGCATATTCATAGATTCCGAACACTCTATCGCAGCCAAGAGAGGTGCGGATTAATATGTTTTTTTTTTTTGCTTATAAAAGACGAAATGATGACAGAAAAGGTCTTTGGACTAAACCTCATGAACCAGCTTTTTTCCACATCTGTTCAGTTTATTTATCAAAGGGAAGTACCACAGCATCCGATCAATACTGATGCAACAAGGACAAATGTCCTTGACATCCCACTCGCCTGCCAGAGGGGTGAGGGACGTACTTGCTACCCTGCAAGCCTCCCAGAATGCACTGCTCCGCCCCAGCAAGGGCAGAGTCTCTGCGTTTCCTTCTCCAGCCGTTGGACAGACCTCAGCTGCATGGTGCCGGCTTCCCGAAAACGGAAAGACCCTGCAGCTTCAGAGGATGCCCCTCAGTGGCTGGATCCCACACCGTGCTGCACTGCATCACCACAGCTGCCTGCTCTGTCACACAGGGTGATTAATTTGACAGTACCATTTCCTCTTTGGCTTACATCAATATCTATGCACTATTCTGTCACAAACTATAATTGAGTGCAAGCTTCAGAGAGAATGTGCAATTAAAAACAGGACGTGCACAATCTGCTCGTTCGCACTAGGCTGTATCGATCCAGGCTCAGGTTCCAGTTGAGGAGCAAGTTGTATCTTCTATGCATGCCACAGTAACATCTAGCCAAGCAATGCATCATCCCCACAAACGGTTGCCAGTTAATGTCTGTTTTTCATCACAAGAGGTGCAATTTAAATCATCACCATACAAATATGATTTAATGAGGGATGTCTGAGGCATTAGAACACTCTCACTCTGGCTGCAATTCTCTGTATTTAAATTTCTGGAAAGTATGTTAGGACGTCACATAAAATAATCCAAAAACAAACATATATACTGGAATGGAGGATTTTTTTTTCTGATTTATTCATCTCTCAGAAGGGTCTCTTATCTCCAAGCTGAAGTTATTCCTCTTTTTATAATACCAAAATAAAACAGGTCTCAAGGTTGTTAGTTTTTATTTGCTAATGTATAATCATTCATGAAAAATTTAGGCACAAAATGCATTAATGTATTTTTTGATTATTCAGAAGTGTTCGTGATAGAATTGGGTGACACATAGGTAATAAAATAGGTCTGTAGTGTTTCTAAAAGTTGTTAGATTAAAATACAATATGTATTCAATCTGGTGCAACAAAAACAGACTTAATATCGCTATGTCATTGTTCGATGAAGGAGTTTGTGTTTCATTAAGTGTTGCCAGTTTGTTTTATACCAATCTTTGCCTTCTGAAAATAGTAAAAAGAATGCCTTTAGATGCACAAAGTGGTAATTGCAGTAAGCATAAAAATTTCAGAAAAAGAAGTTTTGCCTCAGGGTTTTAAATGAGCTGCACATAAGTCTGCAGACACTCGACCACCATAGCAATTTAATTTAATGCTTACTTAAAAATTGCTGAAATGGCATTACGTCATTTAGCTGTGAAACATATTCCTTCATCCACAGCAAATTATACAGCTTACAATTTTACATTTTCTTCCTTTATATAGTTCAACACTTTAAGGGAGCAATTAATGTAAAGGGACCTTTCCAGTGGTACAGCTTCTCAGTCCCTTCCAAATTCTTGACTCACATCTGACCCATCTTATACCCAGCTCCTTATACCCAGCTCCTTATACTCCGCTCCTTATACCCAGCTCCTTATACCCCGCTCCTTATACCCAGCTCCTTATACCCAGCTCCTGCCTACATACACCACCTGTTTGCAAGTGACTGTCCTGCAGATGATATAATGAACCGAAAGTGAACGAACTCTAAGTAGAGAAAGTACTTGTAATTAGAAAAACGGGCTGGTCCAATAAGGTAACCTTTCTGTGAACATTGAAGATGTCAAGAACTAGTTACCCATCTCTGATGATCCTGAAATACATTTCTTTCCCCAAATACAGAAAACATATAATTTTGGAAGGCAATGGCATTTGGGAAAAGTTTTACAGGAGATAAAAAATCATTACATATCATATTTACATCCTTATTACGATATATTGGATAAAAAGTTGGCAGATAGATTAAATTATGGGTTGTATTTAGAATTAATACATTTTATTGTTAAAAAACCTAAATATTCTGCTAATAAATACAGAAATAAAAATGCATGAATTGCCTTGTTCTGCTGACATGGACTTCAAGTTTGTATTAAGCTCCACATTTTTTAGGTAGGTATGTTCTACAGAGCATTTGGGGCGTATTCAATCACCTTCACTTTTTCCAAAATTTATGTTTCAGCCCTGTACTAAAATCATTTATTTTCATTTTTCCATCATCAATCTGCACTATAACAGTAACAGTAACTACGTAACGACAAAGCAAAAACAGAATTTTAGAAGTTTTGGCAAATTTATTAGACACAAAACACAGCATTCACATAGGTATTCAGACACTTTACTCAGTACTTAGTCGAGGCACCTTTTGCGGTGATTACAGCCTTGAGTCTTCTGGGGTATGATGTGACAGGCTTTGCACACCTGGATTTGGGGATTTTCTGCCATTC
>JAODJW010000106.1:7416255-7439381 GCA_026777045.1 Hyperopisus bebe | reverse complement strand
GCAAGGCGCCAACCTGCACACTGGGAGCAGTTTGGGGTTCAGTGTCTTGCTCAAGGACACTTTGATGGGGACAGGAGGAACCCAGGCTTGAACCAGCAACCTTCCCGTTGCCAAACGATAGCACTACCTCCTGCGCCACCATCTTCCTGAGTAGTCGTAGTTTATACCAAAAACAGAAACTATTTAGAAACCTTCCTGTGATTTGACACTATATTAAAAATATAGATTTTCATTTAATTGACCCCTGGTGACATTCATGTGTCTGGTGGCTCTTCCTATGAAGTCAGCAAATGGATTAGGACAGTATGGGGGGGTCATGAGGTCACTGGAAAGGGGGGTGTGGCTCCTGATATCTTTGTAAGAGGACGAAGGTCCAGGTCTTTAGAGTCCTGCTGCTCCCTTTCTTGCTGTATGGCTGTGAGACATGGACATTATCCAGTGAGCTGAGATGAAAACTGGACTCCTTAGGTACTGTGTCTCTTCAGAGAATCTTTGGGTACCGCTGGTTTGACTTTGTGTTGTATGCATGCTTGCTAGAGGATCCCGAATGAGGCACATTACCTGCATTGTGAGGGAGTGTCAGTTACGGCACTATGGCCATGTGGCGCGTTTCCCTGAGGGTGATCCGGCTCGCAGGATCCTTATTGCTGAGGACCCGAGCGGCTGGACCAGGTCAAGGGGACGCCGAAGTAACACCTGGCTGCAGCAGATGGATGGCCATTTCTGGAGGGTGGGACTGGACCATGTATCTGCCTGGGGGGTCGCCAGCCGGGATCCCGAGGAGTTTCGCTGTGTGGCGGGTGTGGCAACGCGCTGCATCAGGTCATGCTCCCCAACCTGACCTGATCTGATTTCAACTTGTAATATCACATTTCACATTTTTAAATTAATTTGCTTTAAGAGTATCCTACAGCACAAATATTAAGTATTACCAGATAAAATAGCTTTGATGTAGTTTTTTTGCTTTTTTACTGTAACTTGTAATGCAGGTAACTACTATATTAAAAGAGTAGCTTGGGTGTAGCTCAGCTACTTTTAATAACAAATAGCTCGTAGCTTGAAAAGCTACCATTTAAAAGTAGCTTCCCCAACACCAGGGGTGGGCAATCTTATCCGCAAAGGGCCGGTGTGTATGCAGGTTGTTGGAATAACCTTTAGGTCAGCTGTTCAAACCCAGGTGTGAGGACTCTTCAGCCAATCAGCCCTCTCTACTTAGGGAGGTGCAGTGAAAACCTACATGCACAGTGGCCCTTTGTGGATAAGATTAACCACCGCTGCCCAACACTGTGTATAATAATGTACGTTACAATGTACTTAATAATTACTGTATTTAATGTTGGTATTGTATTCCAGTGCATAATTTATCAATTAAACTTTATCATATGTATGTACAGGAAAATCACGTTATATATATGGGCAGTAGATGGTTCGCTCTTATCCACAGTTTCGGCTATCTGCGGTAGGTATTGTAATGTATCATCACAAGCGGTTTGTCAAGTTCTGTTATGGCTGCAGCATAAAGGCAATAGCAGGTGCATTTTAATAATGGGCCGAAGCAGGTGGTAATCTCAGTTTAGTTACTTGTTATGCCTGTGGTTATTGCCAAAGTTTAATTGGATGGAGAAGTCTAATGTCCAACAGAGATACAAATGAAACCCTTACCAGGGTTCAAACAATGCAGTTTTGATCTCTGCATGCTGTAGTCACACTGTTAGAATAAAGGAGGCTGTTAGCACTAAATAATCAAAAAGGCTTCATCACATATATTGAAACCAATTAAAGGGTAAGAATTCAGGATCAGAGCTCCTATTGTCGATGTATAATGAGCCCAAAGAAATGCAGTTAAGGGGACTGAATTTGTTATTTAAGGTCTCATGTGAACATCTTACATATTGTGAACTTAACTGGAGATTCTGAATGCAAAAATAAAAATAAATGTATGTTTAAAAGTTCTTTTGGGCAAAAGTTTAGTGCTGGAGGCTAATAGCAATATTTGTAATAATATACAAAAGGATAACACATAAGCTTTTGTACCTTCAATTTTAGCTGTTATGTGGTTGAAAAATCCTATTAGAAAGAATAAATCACTAGTTTTGCACAAAGAATTCAGAGCTACCCAGTGCCTTATGCAGTGTAGTGTACCCAAAAGCGGGTACATTTCAGCTAAATCAACAGTCATAAATGAGGTGTTTGTAGAACATGTATTTTAATGCGTATTTAAAATGACACTAAGGGCGTTTTACCGGTGTAGGGTAGTCCAGGCAGCATAACATAGTAGATCTGTGGACAGTGACACGAGTGTTAATGGTTTGGTTCTTTTTTCCAACCTTGAACATGAAATGACACAATGACTAATGGGCTCTAATGCAAAATGTCAGCATTAATTTGTGAGTATTTTCACCCACACACTATGAACTGCTTGGATATTACGTCACGTCGCATGCTTTGTTTACACTGATCACCCCTTTCGTCAGGACCTGGACAGCTGGCCCACAGCAATTTCTTATCAGAGAGGTGTATTTGAATTGTCAGTCCATGCAAAGGAGAGCTGTCAGAGTATGTTATTCATTACTCACTTTGCATTTAGCATCTGACAATAAGTGGACCAAAGATATTAATGTGACATTAGATGTTCAAAGAATGCAGTTCATTTTGTTATTGTTTACCATGCTTCAGTATTAATGTATTATGGTTAAATAAAACACACTACTAGATTACTTTTAATGTATTATTATTATTATATTATTTTTTTGGCTTGTTATTCTTGCTGTTTTTACATAAATTCAAGTATTTATGTGCAGAAATGTGCTTTGAAAATGCAATATACGTGGATCTTGCAAATATGTGATATTGAAGTTGAATCCAATAATGGTTAAATATTCCTGACCTTCTGTACAGTCTTTTATGTTTTAAATATCTTGCTTTGGAAAAGTGCAGAAAAAGGACTCCGAAGTTTTCCTTTTAATATCAACAATTCTTAATTCTGTATTTGTTCTTTCAAGACATCTCTCAATTTAAAATAAGTTATTGCATTTTTTCCCCCAGAGAATATAATCACTGTTTCAAAGAATAGCATGTTATCTTGTAAATGTATTGAAGTCTTTTTACTTGAAGTTCATTAAAAGATTGTTGGTTAAATTTAATTTTAACTGGCATTTTTATTAATTTTTTTGTAAATTATAACATTGTGATCTTACCAGAATCTTAACATAATAACATTTATATTTATTTGAAAAAATAATTAAAATTATACATATATAACATTTCCGCAGTTACGTAAAGGAAGACCAGTTCTGCTGGCCAGTATACTTAAACAGTTTGCTTACAGGCATCAAGCCAGCTTCAAAAGACATTTCTGAAGACCACTTTCTGAAGATGACTTTCTTGAAAACCACTTTCTGAAGACCTCTTTCTGAAGTGCAATGTCTTGACTGTTATGCCCAAATCGTCATGATCATGATGTAAACTGACTTGGAAAGTCACAAGAACATACAACATCTATGAAAGTTTTTGTTGGAATATACAATCCTCTCTTGTCTCTGTTGGCATCATCACTTATGGAATCTTCTCAAATATGCCACAGAACATAATAATTGCATGAACTAACTGAGCAATATGAAAACTCTTAAGTTTGCCGAAAAACTACAAAATGGTGCTCAAAAATTCAGAAACAAAAAATTAGAACTGCTAGGTCTATCACTGGTCTCTGGACCCTGTAGTGTCGCATAACTATCCACAGCAAGAAAATCTCATTAGCGTCAGATGTTTAGGCTATTGGGCAAAGTGATGGCTCTGATGCAAGAGAGGTGTTCCGGTAATCGGAAGGTTGGTTTGAATCTCGTTAATGCCAGAAGTGTTTCCACTGCATTGGGCGCTTGAGCAAGGCCCTTACCCTGCAACTGCTTCATCTTGGGTGTGACGTTGACCTACATCCAGCCCTGCAAGCAGGTCCTCTAACTTACAGGGACAATTTGAGGGTTGGTGACAGGATTGACACTGCAATCACCAGAGAAAAACTTCACACTGCTCTATTGCACTGAAACTAGTGCGGTGCTGAGGTATCATCCGTACCACAGCTGCACTCGGGTTCCCATCCCTGGGGTGGTTCATCGTGCGGTGGGTGCAACGACACGCTACATCAGCACACACTGCTTACCTCTTTATGCTATTTGTCCTGTCAAGTTTCCTATTGCTTAGTATTGATCTTTGGCTGAAGATATAATACCTAATGTAAGAAGGAGAATGTGCTAATAGCATTTTGGCTGCATTTCAAGTTAAAACACATGCAGAACTTTTGCAAAGTCGGGGGTCGCACACAGAAACCACAGAAATGAATACCCTGTGATCTGGGGCATCAGAGGGGCGTGGATGCTCTGGCAGAATCAGGGGGCTCAGTGCCTCACAGGGGCCCCTAAAGACGAAACATAAACTATATGACTGACCAGGGGGCCCAAGATGACATTTTGTCACAGGGCCCTGAATTTCTAGGTACACCCCTGCCTCTAACCTGCTTGTAAGTGGAGTCCTTCTATATCATTCAGCTTTCCTGACCGCTGTCCATAATCATTTACCTAAGGATTGTACAGAGAGGTTAAATATCATGGACATTATTAGACAGCACTGTTACAGAATGTTATGACTGACAGTCATCAGAACTGGAAGATCATAACCCCTGAAGCACAGTGGTATAATGATGTGTTATGTATTTTTCATCATGGCAAGCCTTCCCTTCCTCTAAACTACTTAAATGGTATATTTTTTATATCAAAATATCTGTGCATATATCAGCTCTGATTCAAATAAAGTATTGGCTCAAGGGTACATTTTAATGAATATTGTCTTGCGGAAATGGCCATTTATACAATTTCTATAATTCTCATTTTGCTTCCAAGCAAACAAAAGACACTCCGCAACCACACCTAAAAAGTCCTTGCCAGCTAAAACAATAAAGACAGCAGCCCTGAATGTTAAATGATTAGTATAACAATAAAAATTGTACATTTAAATGAATAAATTGGCCTAAAGGCTGATGGCAAATGTTCACAATGTGCTTCATTCACATCACTATTATAGAACAATTTAAGGCAATATTTGCCTAAACAAATTAAAATTTACTGCCCCAACAGACACGTTGAGGCCACAGAGTTAATGTATTAAAAAATACCCAATTTAGTTTTCAATCATCATTCTTTCTAAAAACAATATCTGAACATTAGTTACTGATAACAAGGTTGATTGGGTCCAATATTATTCATATATTTTATCACACCATAAACAGAAACAGTATTGAAAGAGCAAAAATAACGGCAATAGGAATATTAGAGTGCAGAGTAGGAGGTAAATTAAGAGCAAGAGGCTATATAAATAATGAATACATCGCTGGAGGGCAAAGAATAAAGGTGCCAACCTATGTGAACAGGGGTTGGTCTTAGTGCAGCACTGCTACTCTGTTCACTCATTTATCAATCAGAAATATCTTGCTCTTAATTCCCTTTGCAAAAACCACCTTAGGCCTAGCAGAACCTTTTAGTATAACCTTAACAATTTACACACTTATGTCGCAATACAAATTTAACAAAGTCCCAAATAAAAAAACTTAAGTCATCTGGAGAGTAGCACTGCCCGCTTGTCTGAACACCGTCACATTCATTTATTCAGCAGATGCGTTTGTCCAGAGCAACACAAGGGACAAACGGTGAAATCACTCTCAGCCACAGGATTTGAACCACTAACAGTCCCATCAAAGACACGGGGTCCTAACCTGGAGAGCCAATCACACAGCATCCCCATTAGTGTGACACCAAGTGTTTCCCAGCCAATCAATGTTGAGGATGGTCCCTGTGATCTTGTCCCAGCTTGATCCTGGACTCTTTCTCTTTTCTGCTCATTTCCTACTACCTGTCTCCAGTACATATCCACACCTGAGTTTCCCCCGCATGTCGTACTTCCTGCAATATCTTCCTCCCATAGATTCTGGGATTGTTGAACACCTGGAAATTGGGGGGCCTTGTGGTTACCTGACCTGACCTTGTGTTTTGTTAATACTTGAGTAAAACAAGAAGAGTTGCAATAAAATCACTGAGTCTGACACAACAATTGGAATTTGTAAAGTATTAATAATGTCATAAGAGGTATGCATGGTGGTATAAGAAGAACACATACTCTCAAATACCCAGGTGAAAGCATCAAGTTAATAATATAGAGGAATAATAAAACATAACGGAAGAAATTAAACTCAATAACAAATGATTTGTCATTGTTTTACTTTACCTTTTGTTTTTTTTTCTCATTACATATTCAATAAAATACTTAAGTTAATTCATTTTAAAAAGCCCATTAGTAGGATCTATCCTGTACACAATCCTTGGCAACACAAGGTAATTTTTATAGTATGGCAACTATACTGCAGAATGCAAATATCCTTACAGTGTACAAAATCCTATGAGGCATAAATAAAGCCCGTGTAACACTTTGCTATTAGTGATAATGCAGTGTGAGAGAGGGCAGGGGGTGCGACTTGGAGGTGCGATATGGGGGGCAGGGTTTTTCATGTGAATTCATTCTACCTGGCACTGGCTTTTGACTGAACATATAAATTGGTGTGTTATGTGCTTTTTTGCTCCAGTGAATTAGAAGAGATACCTGGATCCTGCTACAGTCACCTTCAGTTTCTCACCCATTGAAATGACCACTTATCTTTGTGTCTCCTTTACCTGCTGGCTGAATCCCATTCTTGGTCCATCCCTATAAACTCTATGTAAGAACAGGACTGTCCCTATTCTTTCCTTGTGTCATGTGCATCTCTTACCACCCCAACTTGAGCACTTTGTACATACTGGTTCAAGACAAGGACATACAGTACAATAGCTGGAAACTAATTATATCAGAGGATAAAAAATGAGAAGTGCCCAGGATTTGAAGCAAGACTTTTTAGCCATGTTATGGAAACGTATTTTCGAGGTTCATTAAAATCAAGAATAGATCAAATCAGCAGAATGATCTGGATGACCTCATTATATGCAGCTGTCTTTAACCTTAGAGCGATTCTCTTCATCCATTTCCATGGCTGTTGTGCACATTGTACTACAAAATGGGTTGCATTCCTAGTCATTTCTTTGAGCAAAATGTATTTGAATTTTCAAAATGGGACAGATCACAGGCTAGGATTCACTGTCTAACTTCAAAGTTAAACTGCTCAGGTCTTGAAAGATATGAAATGATTATATTTCCCCTGCTTCATGTACCTTTCTATAGTCAACAACACAGAGTTAGTCATACAGTACACTGCTCTAATGATATTAATGAGATATAGTATTCATCATGAACCTCAGTTTTTCATTATGGATATACTGTAGCTTGTTTGTTTGTGAATTTTACCTTGGCTAACCAGCACCAGAAACTAGAAACAAAGATGTTGTGAGTGGCAATAAAAATGATGTATAGAGTTGGTGACAATTTAAAAAAGTGACGGATAACTGTAAGCAGGGCAGAAGATGCCTGACATTCTTCTTCACCTTTCGGTGTGATTATCTTTGTGCATCCAGCCTACCAATTCGGCTATTTTAGGTTCCCTTACTTTTTGCCAGCTTTGGTGATTGCCCCATCCCTACACTAAACTCAGTCACCCCAGAAAAGAGCAAATCCCCAATAAACCTCTGGTTCGCTGCCAGGCCCTTGTGTCACAAGGTGTCACCGCTGTCCCTGTCAGACATGCTCATTAGCAACAACAGCAGGTGTTTCTTGCATTGCTACAGTACCAGCAGCATGAGACTTCATGGTTGCCTATCAAGGTTCAAGCAAAGGGTAGAGCAGCTGTCCAGTAACTACAAACTAGACAGATAGCACTATGGTATTGGTAAATTAATAATAATAATCATAAGATGGGCACTTCTTGTTCCCCATTTCTTCTGCTCAGGCAGTTGCCTTCATTCTACATTTAACTCAAGGTAAAAAAAGTAAAAATACACTACTATACTACACTATACTATATTATGCTTAAGACATGCACTATATGGACAAGTTTTGGGACACCTGACCATTACACCTACACAAACTTTTATAACACTCCATTCTAAATCGAAAGGCATCGATATGGAGTTGGTCCCCCATTTGCAGCTATAACAGCTGCCACTCTTCTGGGAAGGTCTTCCAAAAGATCTTGGAGTGTGTCTGTTGGAATTCTTGCCCATTCATCCAGAAGCACACTTGTGAGGTCAGACACTGATGTTGGATGTGAAGGCCTGGCTCACAATCTTTGTTATAGTTCTTCCCAAAGGTATTTTATGGGGTTGAGGTCAGGGCTCTGTGCAGGCCAGTTGAGTTCTTCCACACCAAAATCACCCAACCATGTCTTTATGGACCTTGCTTTATGCACAAGTGCACAGTCATGCTGGAACAGAAAAGGGCCTTCCTCAAACTGCTCCCAAAAAGTTGGAAGCATAGAGATGCCCAAAATTTCTTGGTCTGCTGAAGCATTAAAAGTTTTCTTCACTGGAACTAAGGGACTTAGTCCAACCCCTGAAAAACAACCCCATACAATTATCCCTTCTCCACTAAACTTTACAGCTGGCATAATGCAGTCAGGCAGGTAAAGATCTCCTGACATCCACCAAACCCAGACGCATCCATCAGACCGCCAGCCAGAGAAGCGTGATTTGTCACTCCACAGAACACGTTTCCACTGCTCCGGAGTCCAGTGCTTTGCACCACTCCATCTGATGCTTGGCATTGCGCTTGGTGATGTGAGGCTTGCATGCAACTGGTTGGCCATGGAAGGCATTCCATGAAGTTCTTGGTGTGCAGTTTTTATAATGGGGTTAATGCCAGAGAAAGTTTGGAACTCTGCAACAGACCATTGGAGAATTTTACGCACTATGCAGCTAAGCACTCAGCGCCCCCCTCGGTTACTTTGTGGCTGAGATTCTGTTGTTCCTAAATCCCTCCACTCTTCAATGATACCACTTACAGTTCACCAGGGAATATCTAGCAGGGAAGAAATTTCACAAACTGACTTATTGCAAAGATGGGAATGACAATACTACGTGTTCACTGAGCTCTTCAGAATGACCCATTCTTTCACAAATGTCTGTGAACCGGACTGCATGGCTAGGTGCTTGATTTTATACACCTCTGGCAATGGGTCTGAACGAAACAACTGAATTCAACTACTAAGAGGTGCGTCTCAGTACTTTTGTCTATCTAATGTATAACACTCTTCAAATTATCTACTTTCTGAAAGAGTCCCAAATTAAATGTAGTTGACCCTTCTGCATTGCAACGTTCTCATCACGATTGTCATATATCAGGGGGTCAGAATAAGAATTTAAACGGGAGCTTTTTTTGGGAGTTTTGCGAAACCGCAGACAACACACAAAAAGTTTAGCAACTCAGAAATACATAACATATGTGCAGTGGTGGTTTACAGCAGCCTCTGACGTGATATCTGGCGGTGATCTCTTAGAGATCTTTGTATCACTCAGCTCACTGAGTAGACCTAAGCGTTTTACGTGGTTTTTCCAGATCACACGGGGCGTGGCCCCTAACCACTGCAATGTGGAACAGTCAACTGTAATTCATTAACAATGCGTATGAAACCTTAGCTGTTGATTCTGATAATGGGCTACTGTTCTTCCTCTTCTGTCTTTCCTTGATTTCTAAATGAGCTGAACTGATATGTTTAGATGTGTCTGAGGAGTTCAGAATTCCTGACTAAAATTATTACTTTTTCCTCTTATACATAAATGAGACACAGCGTTTTGATTATCAGTTCCACTTACATGGTGTCATATAATATTTATGAATGATTATAAGTATAATCTCACAGTAAACCTGCAGTCTACAGTATATTTGGAAAGCTTCTCAAGATTTGATTTTATTTCTTTGATGGAGAAAAATATTTGTTTCTGTTGCAGAATCTTAATGATTTCTTTCTCTGCACAAGAGTTTATTTTGTTTTCCTAAGAGGAAAACATAATTTATATATAGTACTGTAATTATTACAGTAATAAAGCATAATTGCAATATAGTCATATTGATTTTTCTCGTTGCTTAAAATTTTTTAACTAATTTAATGCTGAGAATTACAGCCGGAGAGGCAAAGATTACTGAAATAATGGATACCATTTCCATATCCTGTAAAAAACTATAAAAAGTTGTATAATTCATTTACTTCCGCTTGCCACAATTAATTCAGTGCCACATACTAGTCGCAAATTTGTTTTGTCATTGATTCCACAAACTTTTAACATACTTAGACAAACAAAAAGCAAACTTATTTAGTTCGGACTTATAAGCTGAGTTTCCTTTGTGTTATAACTAGGCCCATTAAGTGATTATTATATAAAATTCCAAATTCACAGCTGTCGCCCCAAAAAATTATTAATAATGACAAGGAAACATAAATATCATCTGTGATATATATAGTAATTTGATTAGATAAATATAGAAGACCATACAGGTTTTCTATATACCTTTGCACATTAATGTACAGCAGTCATCCAATTCTTTTCAATAATATTATCATTTATATCAATGTGAAAAGGTGCAATAAACAGGAAACCATTCTTTTCTTATTTTTTGTCCACAAGCAGAAAAATGAACACATCATAAAACCAATTATCAGATAAGGAATAAGGTACTGCACCATTCAACCATGCATTGGTAAGTCCTCATCGGTGTCTGTCTGAATTTTTTTAAATGACCTGTGTACAATTTACTGCTTTGATAAATATTATGAAATGATATAGTCATAGCAGAAGCAGCTCCCGTCCTGGCACTGTGTTCCTGTTCTTGATGACAAACTCCTGGAGAAGTCCTCTATCTTATTTTATCGTTAATCTCTTTCAAGTCTATCACCATTTTCCCGACTTCAATGTTGTCATATCGCACATTAGTGTATTAGAATTTCATCTGCATTTATCCCATTATCGCCATCAATCAATATTTTCAGTTTTTATTTTATGCCTCATTTAGCATAGTCATTGAGACAGAGGGCTTTGTGCTGACATGTAATTACAGAATGTAATAACTGCAAAACTGAACATAGAGTAGGACTTTTAGTACTTCTGCCCTCAAATCATGACCTGAGTGAAAAGATTACTGTTTGTTCCCTCAGTGATCACTGAGTACTGGAGTAAATTGAGATCGCCTGTAAATTTTAAGTAAATTCTCTCCTCTGAAATCCATGGGCTGCTCCTCTGTTACTTCTTGATCAATCTCATTAAAGCAGGCAGGTCAATGAATATTAACACTGACAAAAATGTAACACTAAAGAACATCTGAGATCTGGTCAGACAGGACTTTAGTCAGCTGGGAATTAACAGTCCTGCTAACAACTGCAATAGAGTGTGATTTTTATTTCCATAATTTACAGCTAATTTTCTGCTGTCAATGGCAATTTAAAAACAATTACACGGCAAGCTATAGTACATTCCCATGAACACTGATGAAAAGCTTGCAAATATAGTTTTGTGCCTTTTGTGTTGTTCAGTCAATTATTTTAATGGTTCTCTTTATCTATCGCAAAGATGCAAGAATGGTTGATACTGGCCATGACGAGATTGAGGGTCAGGTGACCAGGGTGTTTGCATTCATTACTTCCACCTGTTTTTCTAATTCTTGAATTATTTCTCAATGTGTTCTGTCTTGTTTTGGTCACGGACCCCAGCTGTATATCACATGCTTTTCTTTGAACTCTCTTCCTGTGGTTGGGCTTTTCATTTGTTCTATTTCGCCAGAACTGCATTTGTTGTTTGTTTTCTTGAAGTTAAATTTGTCTTTTTACATAAGAACCGACAAACAGGGAACCATGTCTCGATCGCTAACCTCTGTGACATTGTTCTCCATTCCAAACAAAGGCTTTCTCACAAATTATTTACATTTAGGTTAGGTGAAACATCAAAATAATAAGACAGAGAATACAGAACAGGGTCAGAAACTATATATTGCTTGGCCAAAAAAAAGGTACCATTTGAATTTAAAACGGCAAGTACTTAAGGGCCAATGACTGGATCATTATTACAGCTCAGCAATGTTATGCAGCAATAAAGTGAAGTCAGCTGAGTATTGAATGGCCAGATTATCCCATCAATGGATTTTTTTCTTTCCTAAAGGCATGGACATATTCCTGAACGGTGATGCCAAGATTCTTGAACTGTCAAAGAGTGGTTTAGGGAGCATGAGGAATCATTTTCACAGATGATTTGGCCACCACAGGGTCTTGACCTTAACCACATTGAATGTTTTTCGGATGTGCTGAAGAGGACTCACCTATCATCGATACAAGATCTCAATGAGAAATGGATGCAAATCTGGATGAAATAGAATGTTGAGATGTTGCATAAGCATGTGGAAACAATGTACTGACGAATGTGCACCATGATCAAAGCTAAAAGTGGCCCAACGAAATATTAAAGTGTTTGACTTTTTTCATCTATGCAGTGTATATCACAATTGCAAAATAAGGTTTATACCTCACAGCTCTTAGGTACGCTACATTCAGGCATTAGAACTGCAGTTTCTTTTTTCCTTGCAATTTATAAGAAATTGCAAGCATTTTCAGGCAAAAGAAAAAAAAAATCAAAGTTACTTAGCTCAGTCAAAGCCCCGCTGTTATTTTTCATTTCAGCATATCAAGTTTTCTGCAGCAGGTCATCTTATTAAACTGAAATTGACGTGAAAGCAAAATAATGTTCATGGGGAAGAATTGTTTCAGACGGACAAACAATTTGACTGGGTCAGTCACACCCGAGTCGCTCTGATGTGGGTTTGAGACGATGATTCAGACCCTTATCCTGCTAAAGGAGGGATTCCAGTTCACATTTAGACCTTCAGTATACAGGAGCAGGCGATCCTCTGAACGTTACCTGGTACCTTATTCCTTGAAGCCTGTCAGCGTCTTCAATCCCCATTTAAGAGAACGGTCTCTACAGCAGGGGCGTCAGAGGGGCCCGGATACCATGACAGATTCGGGGGGCCCAGCACTTGGTGGAGGCCCCACAATACCCCCTGCTCAATAAAACCAACTGAGTGATTGGAAGCGCGGACCAACACAGGGGGCCCAAGGTGACATTTTCTCAGAGGCCCTAGGATGTGTGGCTTTGCAGCACAATGAATCAATGTGGCGTCTGGCTGCAGCAGTGGTGGTGGCAGTGCGCCAAAGATAATCATTACATTTGCATTAAAAAGCCGCCGTTTGGTCTTACCTGAGACCAAACTGTGCACTTTACTGCAGACTTCAGTCTGACTCCCGCCTGATCCGGGCTTTTTAATGGCTGCTCGCTCGCTAATTGGATGACTTATCGCTGAGCTTTAATGACCCCTGATTTTGAAATCTCTTTGGTCTCCATTGTTGAGTCTTTGCCGGGAATTCGCTGCTGTACATGGACTTCCACGAAGCCACTTCTTATAGTGAAAAGATGAGAAACTTTGCTGCTACACTGAGGACAAGTAATTGTCTGGCTTATTAAGGATAATTTTGTAAATCTATATTAATTTAGGCTTTTCATGGATTTGAATATAGTACTTTGATCATGAAGTTTTCATTTTTCTTTCATGTTTCTTAATTTCAACTATTTTTTACTTTGAATATTTGAAGCAGGTTGTGTATAACAAATATTATGGTCTACTTCAAAGTGTTATTGCAACAAAAATTGCAGAGGTCTGAATACTTTTCCTTGTCAGCTCATGTTGCATCTGATATCTGGGTACTTTACGACTGAATACTGCAGTACAGACATCGAAGTGGGATACCTATACCAACTTCACTGGCATTGTTAATAAAAGCTGCTGTTAATTATTAAGATGCAAAACGTGAAATAACAGAAAAAAGATGTATCCATCTTCCAATAGCTTATTCTAAGCAAAGTCACAGGGGCCTCAAGCTCTACCCAGGATTTGCATATCACGAGGCAGCGGTTCACTCTGAGGGCCTGCTACAGGTACACAGGCACCCCACACACACAGAGCAAAGGTAGGCCTGGAAGCCCCAACCTCGGCTTTGCAAGGCAGAAAGGGAATAATACTACCACTACTACTAGTACTACTAATAATAATAATAATAATGATAACAGGAAGAAAAAGAAGAAGCATATTAAGGCTTAACCATACTTGATCTGAAGTATAAAGATTAATAAGATCTTTCTAACTATAGGTCAACATAACTGCAAAATAGATTATTATAAGAATATAATCTTATTGCAGTACTTTCCGAAGTTTATTCCTCTTTTCCATCTCTTGGGTTGTTTCCCCACCTTCTTTATCTTACCTTATTGTTGACATTCTTTCCTGCTGTGCCATGTTTGTAAGGCTTTAACTGTTTCGTAGCCCCTAAACGCATCCATTTGTTCACTGGTTCGGCTCCATTGTTAGCAGATTGATGGTGGTTTTGGGGATCCCGCCATTTCCTAGGTATCATATCAATCATCTGGCGCGCAGCAATTTCACAAGCTACAAATTTCAAGTTACAAGGCGCTGTTAGAAAACCACATTGATCAAAAGGGTGGGATTGGACAAGCGGATATGGATAATGGATGGATGAATGGATTAAGTGTGTGATTTATGGACCAAAACAAATAAATTCTGTTTACATTAAAAATGTAATTAAAAAAAACAGTAATTAATTGGTTGCAACATTTGTGCTTCTGGCTTGTCATATACATATATTATTGCACATCTACTTGATACATCAGGTAATAAATAATTTAAATACTCCATTATCTACTGTCTTTAATGTCTTTAATCTATTGTCTGAACCAGTGTGGGTTAGCCTCATAAAACATTGTGTTTTGATTTTTAGGCACACTGTTCTTATCCACTGTCCTCTGTCATTGTTTATGTACTCGGCCACTTTCTCATCCTAACACATCATTTTTACCAGAAGCATAGCGATGAGGAGATCGAACTGCAAAGCAGGGTATCCTAATGATCCAATCCACAATCTACATCCAGAAAACAGAGGTCAAAACCAGGCATGCCGACAGTGTAAGCTGGAATCCAAACACAATTGATTAACAAGAACTGATTGGAAAGCAGGCAGTCAAAAGAACCAGAATCAGCAAACATAAACAGAGCTGTGAATAGGCAGTAAAGGACTCCAGACAAGACTCCGTGATGGCAACAAACACACAATAAACTCACAAAAGTTCAAAGGGAGGAAAAGGTTATATACTGAGCTGATGTTACACCTGGATTCCCCCCTCCCCACCCTCAACAAGCAGCACACAATGCTCACTGTCTCCTTGGGAGCTAACCTTGGGGTCATGGACTTGAGGCACATTGTGAATTTCATTTGTGAAGGAAAGATCCAGAACATCTCTCACCAGCACCCAGGACTCCTCCCAGCCCTACTTGACCTTTCTTTCAGCTAAACTCCAGCAAAGCCCAAGCTGATGAAGTGGGTTCCTCATCAATGTCGAGTCATGGAGGAGGCTTAATGTGTGCTGGAAGGAAGATGCATAGGACTGTAGTGGACGGATTACATTAGGGAGAGGTGAAAGGCGGCTGGCAATTGACGCTGAGATGGCAGTTGCAACAAGTAGGTTAGGTTGATGTGTTGGAGGATCTGGAAAGAGTAGATGCACCTTACAGTAGGCAGACTTTCTGTGGCGGGAAGCAAAATTTGACGTCCCCAGTACACAGCAAAACATGTTGACCTGGGTGTACTAGGGAGTTCGCTGACATCTGCAATCTGCACCTTTCTTTTGGATGCTTACGGCTTGCTGTAGTTAGATGCTGGAGGTTTCTCACATCTCTTCACTCCTTCTGAACCAGCCATCCACTGCACAGACATCCGTTGGCTCTACCTTATAAGGAAGGTTGAGGCAGATGGCCTGCAAAGCACTGGAAGTAGGATCAGAGGTATGTACTCGTGAGAATTGAGCGCACTTGGCCCAGGCCAGATACATACTTTGGAAATACGAACAGAAATATGAGCATTTATGAAATTTCTGGCAGCCCCGGAGTTAATTAACCGGTATCGAGGTGGGACAGGGCCATTGAGATAAGACAGCCCCCACTCAAAAAGCATTCACTTCTACTACAATAGGGAGTTCTGGATTGGATTGTATAAGGACAGAGCCCAAAGTAAACAGGGGTTTCACCTGAGAGAAGCCTTTCGGTGCCGGGTTGACCAGGTCAGTGTTCTGTGTGAGGGGTTCCCAACCTTTGATCCCTGGACCAGTATCAGCCCGTGGCCAGTATTCCACCAGGCCCTGGAACACTGGGGGGTTTCTGGAGGGGTTGATTATTTTTCCAAAAATAAATGTAGATCAGTCCACGAACATCAAAAGCCTTGAACTTCTTTCTAGGGGATTTCCTAATCAGTGATGTGAAAGGTTCAGCCACATTACTAAATTCCCATATGCGCCTCTGGGGCTAGGATGTGACCCAGGGAAGGGAATGTCTCCACATGGAACTCACATTTTCAGCCTTTATGTACAGCCCATTGTCCCCCCGAGACATTGGAGCACCTGTCTGATGTGGTCTTGAGGTTCTGCCAAATGCATGGAGTAGATTCAAAATGTCATCTATGTGCAGGGGCATAGCAACCAGATGGGCATGTACTGTGCCCCCGATATTTCAACTGGATTCATTCATCTTCCCAATAAGTAGACCTTTGTATATAAATTTTTAAATTGTGTGCCTCCCACCCCCCAATATTAAAATCCTACACCATTGTCTATGTACATTATTCAGGTTGTTCAATCATATTTCACAAACTGGAAGACAGAGGGGGCGTTAGGGAGCTCATAATATTGCCAAATATTCACAGTGCCCTCTAGTGGTGATAAAAGCCACTCGTTCATAAAAAGTGAAATGTACTCCTGAGATGCAACTTCATGAATACGGTAGCAGCTCAGAGCTCAAGAAAAATGGGTAACGATACTTTGCTATGACATCATTGAGGGTTCAACAGTCAAGGCAGATGGTAGAAGCCCCCAACCTTCTTTTCTGCAATGAAAGTTTTGGAAACAAAACTTTACTTTGGAGACAAAGTAAAGAGGTGGATTACACAAGGTCTGGGGGCTTCATCAATACACTGTTCAGGAGCCTGAGATCCAGGACGAGACAATGGATACATTTAGCTTTGAGGAAGGAATGCACCAGGGAGCTGTACAATGGAGCAGTCCTGGGTCGGCGTGCAGCGTGCGATGCCGCCTTTATTTCACAGAATACCTCTTGGAACTCGATTCTGGGGTTGATATTTAGGGCTTTCCACAAAGGTAGCACAGCATGGTAAGATTAAGCACTGGGATCAGCAGAAGTGGCTCCACAGTTAGCTTTTTCCGGGATATAGATGGGCCATGCTGGCATAGCCATGCGCGTCCAAGAATGAGGGAATGAGTGTGTGAGGACAGCGCAAGCAGCTGCCCTGCTCGGTGAATCACGCCTACCAGCACAGGCAGAACTCGATGGACAATTTTCCCAATTCCCACAGGCCGGAAAGTAATTTTAAAGGGGCGGGGGGGCGTTTGATGCGTTGGTGGCAAATACCTAACCGTTCAGAAGTATGAGCGTTCATTAAATTTTCGGCAGCTCCTGAGTTGTGTAACACATCTAGCATCGAGGTGGCAAAGGGCAGCTGAAGGGCATGTATCCTGGACCACTGGGGTGCGGGCAGAGCCACCGTGCGATATCTGCCCTGCATGCCAGTCTCGACTTTAACAAGAAGCGCAAAGAGATATATGCCGGCTACATATACAGTATATATCACTTTTATACAAAGGAAATTTTAATGCTGTGCTTGACTGGGCAAAAAATGGAGTATATTAGCTGTTAATAAGTATATAGCCTGTAGGGTTTTTATCTGTTATACTTTATGGTTAAACAGCCAACAAACTGGAAAAGTAGTTTTATCTAATTAAAAATACATTCCTAGACTAGCCCCTTGGCAGATTCATTATTATTTAAACAGTCTGGCCTTGAGAGAACATCGTCTTTTAAAAGATACATATCATATTCTAAGGAGGTTAATGATGCACAACAGAGATGCAAATTTTACAACTGGGGTATTCAATGTCTTTTGTGTTACATATACAAAAATGTGTGTCTGTCTGTCTGTGTGTGTATATATATATATATATATACACACACATACATACATACATATATACATATATATATATATTGGCCAGTATATTGCAGGACTAAGCATTTAAATATTTCCCTTTATATACACTATATTACCAAAAGTATTGGGACACCCCTCCAAATTATTGAATTCAGGTGTTCCAATCACTTCCATAGCCACGGGTGTATAAGGTCAAGCACCTAGACATGCAGACTGCTTCTACAAACATTTGCAAAGGAATGGGTCAGTCTCAGGAGCTCAGTGAATTCAAGCGTGGTACCATGATAGGATGCCACCTGTGCAATAAGTCCATCCATGAAATTTCATCACTACTAAAAATTCCACGGTCAACTGTTAGTGGTATTATACAAAGTACAAAGTAGATGCAATTGGGAACAATAGCAACTCAGCCACGAAGTGGTAGGCCATGTAAAATCACAGAGCGGGGACAATGCATGCTGAGGCACACGGTGTGCAGAAGTCACCAACTGTCTGCAGAGTCTTCACACTGGCCTTCAGATTAGCTCAAGAACAGTGCGTAGAGAACTTCATGGAATGGGATTCCATGGCCGAGCAGCTGCATCCAGCTGCACCCAAGCCTTGCATCACCAAGTGCAATGCAAAGTGTCACATGCAGTGGTGTAAAGCATGCCGCCACTGGACTCTACAGCAGTGGAGACGTGTTCTCTGGTGTGACGAATCAGGCTTCTGTGTCTAGCAGCCAGATGGATGAGTCTGAGTTTAGCAGTTGCCAGGAGAACGACACTTGCCTGACTGCATTGTGCCATAGTGTTGGGTTGTTTTTCAGGGGTTGGGCTTGACCCCATAGTTCCAGTGAAAGGAACTCTTAATGCTGCAGCATTTGAAGCCATTTTGGACAATTTCATGCTCCCAGCTTTGTGGGAACAGTTTGGGGATGGCCTCTTCCTGTTCCAACCTGACTGCACACCAGTGCACAAAGCAAGGTCCATAAGGAGATGGATGAGGGAGTCTGCTGTGGAGGAACTTGACTGGCCTGCACAGAACCCTGACCTGAACCCGATAGAACACCTTTGGGATGAATTAGGGGGGAGACTGCAAGTCAACATCAGTGCCTGACCTCATAAATGTTCTCCAAAAATTCCCATAAAACACTCCTAAACCTTGTGGACAGCCTTCCCAGAAGAGTTGAAGCTGTTATAGCTGCAAATGGTGGGTCAAGTCCATATTAAAACCTGTGTATTAATAATGGGATGTCATTAAAGTCCATGTGTGTGTAAAGGCAGGTGTCCCAATACTTTTGGCAATATAGTGCATATCAAATTATATAAACATAGTATTTCAAGCAATACCAGTGACCACTCACTTTCTAAGTCTTTGCATTCCATTCTGTTCCTAATACTTCAACCTTGTGAATAAAAATAATTCACTGACGTTAGATTATTGAATTGTGGGTGTTAGTTCATTCTTTCAGTTAATTTGGCCAGACTGTGGTGTATGTGGCTATGCTTCAATTTAACTGGAAATTTCTCTGTTTAACTGAAAGATTACAACAGAGTGGGGAGCAACATAGATGGTCGAAACATGTAGACCTACAAAGTAATCTGATGCTTCATCCCATCCATCTGACCATCCATCCATCCATCCTATAATCTATCTCATGAAGTATAAGGCATTAGGCAGGGGAACGTTTTGGAGGGAATGCCAATCCATCGCAGGGCAGACTCATGCATACATTCACAAATATGTGTACACACAGAAGCACTGGGACTCAAACTCCCAACCCTAGATGCATGTGATGCAACGGTACCAACCACTAAGCAATTATACCCCCTAGTGGTGGAAGATGTTCCTACATATTCTCTTCTATTCAAAGTCCATGCTTCTGTTATTTCACTATATGTAGGCATTTTGTACAATGTAGAATGTCTAGTACATTACAGAGTGTTTGATAAAGAAAAAATGGTTACTCTACACCTAAGAAAACAATGAGAGCAATGGAAACACTACATATATTTTAGTTGTTATGGAAACACAAAGCTATGATGTAAGAAGTGTTGTGGAACAGTAAACACTAAGCACACATGTATCGATTTGGGGCTTCAGTTATCTCTAAAACCATGACATCTCTAAAGCAGCAGCCTTCCCTGCTGGGGCACCATGATAACGTGGTCTCTGATATCAGTAGTATCTCTACGGGCTGAGCTTGAGATCAGGCCTTAGCTTCACAATAAACATAAATCTGGACAGACGTCTCAGAGCACAGAGCTTCTTCAAGCCGTTCCCCAAGAAGACTGAGGAGTGCTTGCTGAACGAGGAAGGCTGTCCTCAGCTCGGCCTTCAAGCCTCCCTGCCACGCACACAGCCAGTAATTAGACCAATGGGAGCTCATTTGGTGCTGTTTGTAGAAATGAACAGCAGCTTTCAAATTCCGTGTTGTGAAAAGACAGAGGCATCACACGGACGACAAATTCCTTTGTGTTGCTACATAAGCATAGTCTGTTGGGGGGAAGAAGGTCATTCCCTTTTTTCTGAAGGCTCAATTATAGTTGACAAGTAGAATATTATCAGTAAAATCACGCACAAAGCTGCTTCTTCATTTAGTGGTGCGTGTCCAAAGCTCATTGTTCCCTGCAGCATGCCTGGAACCTATAGTAGCCGCGATCTGATTGGAGCCCGTTTCAGAATACCCACGATGCACGTCTGCTTCTGTCACGGTATCTTTTTTCTTTGACTTACTTGGCTTTTCTCCAAATCAAGTGGGGCTGGGTTGCAGCTCAGACATTTGCAAACTGAATATGCTTATGTGTGAATTCTGTAAAATGTCGTGTTTATACTTATGTCTCAGAAAAAAAATATATAGATGTGTCGTACTTTTCCAGACAGATACTAAAAATACAAGCGTGGTCCTCCGACTTCTAAGTGACAGATGTGAGATGATTTATCACCGTTCTTCATCAAAATGTGCTGAATTTAAATACATACATCTGTCAGCTTTACCCATTCCCTCAGGTCCACTCTAGGCCTGTAATCTCCACTGACCATATCTAGGTGTTAAGCCCAGCATACAACAGAACATTTCCCTTGAATTCAAAAAGTGTACATGCCCTTGAGAGAAATCAAGGAGCTATTTTATGAAAAGAAATATACTTCTTGTTGGCTCCCGGTACATTTGACGCAATCTATGTCCTTTTAGAATTTAACATCTAAAACGTTTTGCAAGTTTCAATTCCCTTTGTATAAACGCCCCCACAAGAACCCTGAGGTACACCTTGGCTGTTCTGCACATGCATACACACGCACACACATACATACACACGCACACACATACATACACACGCACACACATACATGAACACATGCCCTGCTGAAATTATTATTAGCAAAATCTTTGACCTGTGTAATTAAGTTTTCACATGCTTACCCTCTTCAAAAATACACAGAAGACATTCATTAAAATCTATTTGTATTATATTCTGCATTATTCCTTTGCAAAAAATATGCAATAAAATGCTGCAGCAAATTTTATTAATGATATTTGAATACCGATGCACATTTTGTAATATTAAAATTAATGAGAACATTGCTGCATTGGATTCCCTGCAGTAAACATGAAAGTAATCCAGATGAAATAAATCCAGCATACCTGTAAAAAGCTCCATACTGAAACTGAAAAGCATGAAATTAATATTTACATTTAGGGAGAAAATGACAGAATGCAGGGAAATGCCCAGCAACACAGAAGAATAGTTTCCAGGGGAAGATGGAAAATGTGCAAATGCAAGAGCAGCCATCGGTGTGGAACACCCACTATAGAGCAGACGGAAAAGGAACGATTTCACATCAAATGTATTGACCTTAATTGGAAAGCCAAACACCTCCAGCCATTAAACATGTGGAAAAAAATATATGGATATTTGAAAGAATTGGAAGAATCGAGAATCGATTTATTGCCCAGATTATGGGACAACTGGGATACTGATCAGTGGTCAGTAGGTCAAAAATTGTACCGTGGGATGCAGTCAGTCATTCATTTTTTACTTCAAGTTCTTTGGTAATCAGCAAACAATTATTATGTCCACCTTTGAAATATATTCTTCTCTTCAGCATTTGGCATCCATTCCAAGTTTTATCCCTCCTGTGTTTTCCTATGCTGCCTGGGATGGGCTGCAGGAACCCCCAAACCCCCACCCAGAATAAGCAGTTGGAAGATGGATGAATGGCTGAATAGATGTTCTCCTCCATTTTGTCTGCTACTCACACAAAACCGCAATTCTTTACTAAGAGTCTGCACCTCAATCTGACAGCTACAATAAAGCTGTAAACTTCTAAGTAAATCAAGACCAGTAAGAAAAAGATTTTAAATTGTTTGAGTGAAAAAGAAGGAATGTGTTTTTTGAAAGTGCTTTATCTGAATCACAAAGCCTTATCTTCCCATGTTAGACGTTAGAAGCGAGGACATAAAAGCGCAAACTAATTACGAAGCACGTCAATGAAGCTTTACTTCTAATTATGAAAATTTCAGGCTCGGCAAAGTCCGATTGCCCAATTTGGTGTGAGGTTAATGGGGTCTCATAATGGGCCTTTTTCCGCTCAGAGTGGCAGCTTTCATTAAATAATGCTTAGGACACAACAATCAGCTTCTGCTTAATGAAAACGAAACAGGAAACCATGCCCAACTGTGATTGGTGGGGGGCTTTGAGCTGGGCTAAATCATCAGGTACACCTGCTCCTCCAAGTGATAGTTATAAAAGGAAATGGAAACTCACCGCTTATGTGCTCATTATATAAACAAAAATATGTTAGTGATCTCTATTCATCTATTCAATGAATTATGTGCCTTATACATCATAAAATAAGGTTATCCCCATGGCTAGCCTTTATTTTAGCATTATGATGAATCTGAGTGACTCCTCTTGACATTGCTAAACCTTATTTAGGTTAAGCAATTAGGTTACTACAACCCCGTAACACACTGTGGCATTATAACAGAAATTTCATTATAAATTTATATTTTTATGCCATTATTATTTTATTAACATTGTTTATTATGTGTATATTTCAATATTAATTTGGCAAT
>JAODJW010000106.1:7398685-7410421 GCA_026777045.1 Hyperopisus bebe | reverse complement strand
CCACGTAGAATTAAGGCAGTTATGAAGGCGAAAGGGGGTCAAACACCGTATTAGTATGGTGTTCCTAATAATCCTTTCGGTGAGTGTATATATTTTAGCTAGAGTTTTAAATCCTTCTTTAAAAGTGATTTGGAGTCCCCAGATCCTTGTGCCAAATCAAACCCCACATGTACCCACATCCCCCATCTGGACACACACCCAAAGCCAATCCGAGCTCCACAGTGCAACACAAACAGAACAAATTATCAACCTCATGTGACCCAGAAAAAGAAGAAGTAGCAGAAAGCAGAGACACATGGAGAGACACAGAGGCACCACTAAAGGAAAGAATTACAAAGTCTCTCCATAGGGTATTAACTCACAATACACCAGCATTCCTCCTTGAGAAATTCCATGATTTGGTGTTTTTTTTATGATGACGATGATGATGATGATGATGATGATGATGGTGGTGGTGGTGGTGGTGGTGGTGGTGGTGATGGTGGTGGTGGTGGATAAACTCTCCGAAGCACTTCACCATAATTTCACTTTGCAATTACTGGGACTCCCCTGGAATGCAGGTTGAATCATATTTCAGTTCCTTCACATATTTTTTCCCAAAAGTCACAGACGAAAACACATTATTTAAACTCAGATGCACGGACTGCACTGTCACCATGTCAAAGCTGTGTTCACAGGGCTTGTGGCTCCCTTTATGAAAGTGTAATTGTAATGATTTCACAGATTAGATTTTAGGACATTATCCTGGTTCAAGCAAAATCACTTGTTTTTCCTATTATCTTTTTTAACTATTGGGGTAAAATGCAATATGAGTACAATATATCAGACAAGATGCTATGCTTCATTATCGATAAATAAATTTGCATGTGAATGCAGCAATACAGAATAGGCAATATAGTTTTATAGTACTTAATGCAATAACTTAAATTACCTTAAATTACAATTTAATTGACATCAAAATTCTTTTTAAGATATCGCTTTCCTTCTTAACAATGAATGAATAGTTCCCATAAATAAAATGTTTCTTAGCAGCATGTTTTCCCATAATAGGAGAATTTAGCTTGGTGCATTTATTTACTTTCATAAAGCATCATATTTGTTTGTCTGTGGAGTTTGGCAACCTGCTGTCTATGATAATTTGGAATCAAGAAAATATAATAATATCAGCGACAGGCAAGAACATTTCTTACTCTGTTATTCTGAAATTAAATAAGAAAAATGTATTTTAAAGTAGGTTAGTTTGGACTGTGAACGTCAGCTTTCCTCACCTCACTTTACTTAAACTATTCTAAAGTGCATCTTTTTTTTCCAGGGATGCTGAAGAAGGTTGAAATCAGAGGAATGTAACACTTGCTATTCAATCTGTCCTACCTGGGGACATTCCACATTTCTGGGCCATTTCTAAGAGGTTTTTTAAATTACCCATTTGAGTGATAAGTCCCGTTACTGGTGTCCCTGCTGCCAGCAGGGAACATTCCCATTAACTGGGAGGCGCAAAGGTGTGGCGTAATGTCGCAGTTTCAGCACAGCAGCTGGACGCACATAGTAAACTGGGCAGATGATGTTATAATGCAGGTAGAAGCAACCTTAGAGTCTTGGGTTACTGCGGTGCTGAATTAGGAGGAGTGATGGAGGGAGGAAAATGACAAAATCCTCTGAAGTCTCTGATCTACATTCTGAATTAAATCGAAAACATGCTCTTGAAGCCCAGGGGACTGATATGACCTGTCAGCTTAAGGCATGGGGAGTTTGGTGGCATGTCTTCACCCATGACACGGAGAGGGGTAACCCTTTCAGCTCACTTCAACAGGCTATTTTCTTTGATTTTCACAAGAGAAGCACAACAGAAACTGGGCCTACTCTTGGTCCGGTTGCCCTGTACCATGTCCGAGCTCAATTGCTCTGCTGGTGTACGCTCACATTGCACTTAACGATCTGGACACGAGCAAGCTTTTGTCATCACTGTGCGAGAAAACATAGGAAGAAAAACAGAATCAGATAGCAGATTGGAATTCATGATTAATGTCCTAATTTTGTGGCTTATTTGGAGTCATTTTGGGGCATAGTGACACACATAGATTTAGCTAGTATTCAACACAGTAATTTCTATTTATTCATGCTGCAAGTTTAAGAAGACAGTCTTAGTGTGTTCCTAAATATTCACGTCAGATCAAATTTCCATCAAACACTGCAGCTCTGCCATAGACCAAAGTGATCTTTTGCCACCATGTTTGTGAAATGTTTGTCGCTTCCCAATCTGTACACACCATTTTTTTCTCGCAACACAGTTTTACGAAAAAATAAAATTACACTGTGTGTAAAGCCTACCCAATCTGTTCCTTCTGGCTCTGGTTCATGTTCAGTGCACATGTGGGCATATGAGTGTGTCAGTAGCATCATTGATGTCATGTCTGTGTTCTGTTTCTGGGCACAGATAGTGATCACACAAGATGCATACCGTCCCCGAGTCTGACTAACCATGCTCAGGCCAAGATGGAGTACAAAGCAATCACACTGGTCAAATGAACTAGACTTTGGGGATCAAACATGCTCAGGCATATCGGCTAGTGTGAGTACACCTTAAGAACAAAGGCAAAATAGGTGTGGTGAGCATGTGTTGACAAAACTTTAAAAAAAAAAAAATTGAATCCATCATTAATCTATGTCAATAGTGCAGCAGCACAAGGTGTCTTCAAGGTGGTGGTTCGATTGCTGCTATTGGCTAGGTGTATGTGGAAGATTCTTCTAGCTATGTAGGTTACCTCCAAGATCTTTGGTGTACTCCTGCAGTTAAATAACTACCACTTAGATGAGTTGGTGTTTCTAAATTGCCATTAGTGTGTGTGTGACTATAGGCCCTATAATGGACTGGCACCCTACCCAAGGTGTCCTCTACAATGGACTGGCACCCTACCCAAGGTGTCTTCTACAATGGACTGGCACCCTACCCAAGGTGTCCTCTACAATGGACTTTTTTTCTGGGATAGGATCCAAGCTCAGTGTGACCCCTTACTGTAGAAAGATTATGATAAATGGATGGAAAATGAGGATTATTCTACATCAAGCTGCTTTTTAAAGGCCATTGATTTTTTTGTGCAAATTTTGATACATTCCAAACCATTCCTATCACTGGTTTCCCAACTGCGGGAGTTTTTTCTTTTTTCATTGGTAAATGACTTTTGTCTCCTCAATTTTTTACAAATGGTATCTGTTGCCTGCTCTCTGCCATGATTAAATATTTTTAATTCCAAAGACCTTTGAAAGTAAATTAAATGTGTACCCAAAGGGATTAGGCTCATTTATCAGTCCCCAAGGTCTGAGGTCATATACATCTATTTTAATCTTATGACAGTTCAATGGAGTGGAATTAGAGTATGTACTCTCCCTTCTTTTGTCATGTTAAGCACACAGAGAATGTTGCAAAGGCACAGACACTAGGGTTAAATTCAGGGCAAGGTCCTAGATTTTCATGAATATAGCTGCAAACACTGAGTCACCTCATTTTAACAGTAGGAAGCTTGTGCCACTGTATTTGCATAGTCTGTGTTGATATTAACATGATAAATATTACAGCAAATAATATGGGAGAGGGGTGTTGAGTGCATTTTGTTATCCCTTTGCGGTAGGAGGGGAGATGCAGAGTAAGGAGGGACTGTCAGAACGCCACCCTCAGCCTTTCAACAGAAAGTTTTCTTCAGTCACACATGGTCTCACAACTCATGTTTGCATGCGCTTCTGGGATTTTCCGCAGCGTGCGGGAGGAATGCCATATCCGTCTCCCCGTTCATTAGCGGAAAGCCGAGCGTGGTTCTCTGGGTAGGAAGGCTCTTCTGGGATCCTGCTTTTTCTACTGTGAGGGACTAGGGCTTGTTGGCAGGTCTTTGGCTTGGATTACTAAGGCTCTTGCAAAAAGTGCTGGCTTGGGGGAAACAAGTTGAAAGAGGGCCATGTTTACCACTGAGGACTTACACCTCAGCTGAGATAAGGGTAAAGATTTACCGTGGCATCCTAAACGTCTTGTGCATGCTTGAAAATACTAAAGTTACGTCAAACACCAATGAAGCCTTTGTCTCTGCAGTGGTGGCAAGGCTGTGGTGCTGTGTGACGAGACCCTGGGGGGAGTTCTGCACATGCCACATGCACAGTATTAGCTGTGCTGCTGGTGCGAATGTTTCTTTCCCAGAATTTGTGGTTCATGCCATGTGAACGCAAGCCGCGGCGATTGATCTGCCACCTGGAAAGCGGTGAAGGTGTCTCAATGCAATACGTCAAGTGAGCTGGGCTTTTCACACATTTAACAACACAAAAGCAGTTTCTGAAAAACTGTAAAAGTACTGAAATGGAAAAGCTATACATAATCACTCTATTGGAAAGGCTAAACTTTTAATATACTGTAGTACCTGCTTGAATTGGAGAATAATATTCCTCTGCGAATATTATGCTTCAAACTACCCCGTGATATTCTTATTTTATTGAGCGAGACACCAAAACAAAATGGCCCCAGCAAGTTTTGTGAAATAAATGTCTGGATAAAGTGTTGCAAGTGTTTTAGACCCAGAACAAATAAAGTGGTATCAAAAGAATGAAGCTTTTCACCTGGGAGCTGATGAGGCCCTAGTGGCTGATGTCCTTGGAATGCACAGGCACAGAACTTCAGACGCATGGCTGCAGGTTCCAAAGACAGACCTTGTTTGATAGAGATGTGTTTTGCCTGAGAAAAGAGGAGCGAATGAAAAGAGAATCTCTGCCCATTGGTGGCCCTTTTATTCTCACCAGACTCTGTACATCTCTGTACGAGCTTACCGTTTGACCTCTGATTTAAGAAAGCATAAAAAAAGAGACGGTCTAAGGATGGCTATTGGTTCTTTTTTTTATTATTCTTTTTAGTCCTTCCCAGCTTTATGTCTCGGTTGCCAAGCATTTGTGATTTTTTTTAAGCGTAGTTGCTATGGTAACCAAATTTGCTTGAGATAATGCCGTAATTGGTACATTATATGATAATGTCAAGCTGTGTCCATAAAATATGGTTCTTGCGTTCATACATGGTGGTTGAAACAGATGGGGGGAAAAATCGCTACTTTAAAAGCGAACCCTTTTGATGATTAACATCCTCCATTGTGAACGTGAGGCTGGGGGGAAGCACGTTTAGCGCCAAATCAGGACGGTGCAGTGATATTCCAGGAAATGAGGTTAAATGTCAGATTTTTTTCCCCCCTTGACAGTAGTTTAAGTCTGTATGCTTTAGGCCTGTTTCCATTCTGTTTATTATTTTCCCAGTCTGAATTTAAATTTTATAGCAGAAGAATATAGTGCCCCTTCTATCTGTGTTACAATGAAATTCAAAGGTCTGTTTATGCATGAAAGAAGCACACATTGTTATGCTTAATATCTGCTCTGAAGAGTTAGAAATTGGAATAGATACACATCCTTTATCTCAATGCTAGCAATTTGCTTCTCCCTTGATGTTTTTTATTTGAAGATTTGAAAAGACACACAAAAATCAACCAAGATAATGTGAAGATCTGGTATTTGAGCCTAATTTTTATAAAGGATCTAAAACATAAAAAGCAAAAGGCAATGACTAAACGTGACAAAAGTAATATAGAATATTTAAAATTGCTAAGAAAATGATAGCTAATTCAGGTAATTTTGCTGCTCAGTGGAATTTCTTGAAAGGTGTTCTACGACCTGTTAAATTAGCAATAGATTGCCAGAGTCAGTCATCTTGGAGAAACTTTGACAATTAACTTGTTTGAAGTATAACTCAATTAGAAACAAACATCAAAGATGTGCACAGCAGACTGTGCAAATGATTATCCACTTCAGCATAAAAGCTTTATGAAAACAAATAACCTGATACATGAGCATTGCCACTTAGGATACTATTATTGCATACATGTAATAGCCATTTACAATTTATACGGACATCATATATAACTTCAGAAGACTCAGTTCTGGAGACCATTTTCTCTCATTAATGTCAACTGAATCAATATTCTGCTTACAGCAGATATCAAATTAGACAAGCAGCTACTTACATGCAATAGGACAGACACTAAAGGTCCCCTTTTAAATTACAGAACATCATTGAAGAAAAATGATGCTTCGGTACCAATTGTGATTTACAGTCCCGTGACACCCTTTATTGATGTTGGGTAGACTTCACACACCATAAGGGTTACTGAGGAAGCTTTTCTTCCTATGGACCACAATACTTTTCTTCCGGCACATATTCAGCAATCTGTGAAAAATAATCAGCAGGCACTCAAGATACAGCAGTGCATTTATGGTGAAATGATTGCGTCTTCATCGTGGTATTACATCATTTCACTATTTTGGTCTATCTTATTCTCATTGTGAAACTTGTATCCATATTTCATGACATGTAACTCAGAACGAAACATTTCAGTGACATGAGGAAATGCAGGATTTATGATTTTCAGATATAAATGAACATTGCTTATTTAATACTTTATATATCGTGGCCAAGGGCAGTTACACCAGGAAATATACGTCGAGTTTTACAGTTTTTCAATCTTCATGAATGCCAGACTACTACATATTCATGTTAACTAAAGCAAACCATAATTGCCCATAACTTGTGATGATCATAAATTCACTCCATATGACAGGCAGGTGTAAAATATGAAGGGCTTTTATCATGAGATCGGGGTAAAATAACAGATATTACAATAAACGCATATGCTTTCATGAATTTCAAACCATGAGAATAGCAAACACTTCATTTGGAAACATAACTTGTAATTTGGAAATAATTACTCTGATTGGGAAACAAGGTTCATAATTTCAGAAACAAGACTGTTAATTTGGAAACAAGGACTCTGATATGGAAATGCAGGCTGTAGTCCTGGACTAAGACCCAGAACATTTTTTTTTGGTTTTCTTTTGTTTTCCTTTTCTCTTTATTTAAGGTGTAGTTAGAAATGGCATTTATACATTTTTTTCTTTATTTTATTTTCTTTTATGTCATACCTGCTCAGTTATTGGTCCAATGCAAGGATTTCCCAACAAGGAAAAAAAGGATTTTCCCAGTGAGCTTGCTTTTTATAGTTGTATAACAGTAAGTTTAATTTATGCAGGCTTTTGTTTACAGTCCAATTCAACACTAATTTTCTCATGTGGAGTGCACTTGGAAAAAAAAAAAGCTTCCCAATTACACCCTCTAAAATGTCGATTCATTTTAATAGGCAGACTGGAAGCTTGCCATTGTGACTGTTGACATAAAGAGATAAATCAGAAAGGTACAGTATCCTAAATTATTTACAATAGAATACACTCAAAGGAGTTGACTGTTTCCCCATTTAAGTAGATTAACAGAGCAAAACGGCAGAATATCTTGGTGTCATACTTTTTATTGTTTCAGGAGAGCTGACACTATGAATAATTCCTTTTTCATATTTTCAGCCACAGCCATTTTTTTCAGCCTTCTTGCTTAGAAAAAAAGGGAACGAAAGCATTTATTATCTTTGGTGTTGGATGGCTGTGGTTTAATGAATTTTATCTCTTAGAGCGAGGTTTATCTCCTTCATTCAAATTCCGGCACAGCTGCAGTTTTAAAATAGGTTTCTTTAATATGTGATATTTGAAGCACAGTGCATAGTGTCCAACAAAGATAATTTTTTTAGAAAAAAAATGTTTGATTTAAGGAAGAAAACATGGGTCTGTCTAGAGGGCAATATCAAAGGAATAACTCTGTGAGCCACACACATCTCATCAGTGCCAATGAAGGGGAATATACACTTTAATATTCTTAAAAATACTTAAAAGAAATAAATCGCATTGTAACATTTTCAGTAATGCTTTACTTGAGGGGGCACAAGTAACTCAGTTACTCAGTTACTACTCAAGTACAAATCATGAACAAATATAGTAACTGTATAAAATACATGAACCGATAGGATTGATTAATGATGAACGAACTCGAGATCCAAATGTAACTAACATTTAGTTTCTTAATTAATGCACTAAGTAAGTGTGGCCTACTACAGTATCTGTACCCACTAAATAAAGTGTTACCCATTCTTCTTTGAATTTCTACATGGTGGGTGGAAGTGAGGTGAACAAATGCGATTTGAGGCATTACAAATTTTCAGAAGGGCACGATTAACAGAACACAGTAGGACCACTTTTGCCTGATTCTATTTTAAAAGTAAGCAAATAGATTATGGCATCTCAGCTCATCTCACCTGTTTTCAGCTGCCAACAAACTTGTCACTTGTACTGTTGTTGTTTCCACACATCACATATCCTAACTAATATTTCTGTCCTGTTATAAAACAACTTCAAGGGCTTTCACAACTCAACAGCGGAGGAAACATGCGGTGATTACTGATGAATAGGTCTAATGGGTTTGACGCTTTAGTGCCAGGAAAAATCATGATGCTTTTCAGCCTGTTTTTCAAAAATTTTAAAGTAGCAATCTGCTAAGTATACATCATCCTCTGTAAGTACCTATGAGCACTGTATTTAATTTCTGAAAAGCATTATGCATTTCCATGACCACGACAAAAGAAACTGGCTCATTTGGTTCTTAATTGGGCTTTTACCAGTGAAATGCACATTATTCAGTTTACACAGGCAGAAACAAGAGACCTTTTAGTGCTAATATATTTCTTGTGCACTTTCTTTGTGCACGCTTACCATTGTAAGGTCAATGGACACAGGCAAGCTCCTATAAATGTAAAAGTCGGAAGGTGGTGAGTCGGCCCACTGACCAGTATGGCCTCCCAGTGGTTGCAGAGATTTCCTGCCGCAGTCCAAATACGTGGTTATGGAACGGTGTCCCTGTAATGGTGTGTAGAGTGAGCAGCCTGCGAAGGCCTGACATCGTGTCCAGGTTGTTCCTTTGCCCTGCTGCCTGGGGGGGGGGGGGGGAGAATGGATAAGCAGCAAGATGGATGGAGTGTATTAGGGCCTTTTCAAAGAACCTCAACAAATGGAACTAGGCTTGCTACAGTATGCTAGGTATTATTGTTAAGTTACGTCTTCTGTCATTTAAGTTTTTCAAAAAACTTATACAAAGAAACATACAAAGCTGCCCATTTTCAATTTACTGATTTGTAAGTTATCTGTGCCTCTCTGCATATTACAGAGATCACTGGAGTAAAAGCTATTTTTGTTATTGTCTGAACTTTTTCCAAAAGTCTAGTTGATAGAAATCTGTCCCCATATTCACAGAGTATTTTATGTTACCACTGAGTACTCCTAAATTGCACTTGCATTGAGTTTTTTCCTAAAACCGATTCACAAAGTGGCTGAGACCAACTTTTAGTTAGGAAAAGAGCCAACTCATAAGCTAAGAGTCATAGTCAGAAGCTATGTCAGTTCTCATGCATGAGCTTGCCTGCAATAACCGTGGGGATTGGTGGACAAGAGGCCAGTATGTGCTGGTGAGAATGTACGAACAACATGCCATAATCACAAATACAGTGGAAACTGCATATAGTTATCAAGGTTATAGTGATCGACTGCTTATATGGATCAAAGAGCTTGGGACAGAATCATTCTTGTACAAATACTGTTTAAATAATTTGCTTGTAATAATTCGCGTGTAGTAATCGCTTATAGTAATTTTTGGTGTTTTTAAACATGACAACATGGAAAAAATTAAAACTACATTTTTTCCCAAATTTTTCTTTTACTTTACTTTGATCACCCTACTTTGCCTTGTGATAACCCATCTGCGTCTGGCTAGCTACCTGAGGCTAATGCAGCATGCAATGCAAACAGGAAAAAGAAAGCCATTTTTTCTCAGTGACAAATATAGACTGATCAAAGCTTACGATAAACTGCCAAAACTGAGCCAATGAGATGCAGCAGCGACATAAAGAAAACGAAAAAAAAAATGGCTTACAATGATCACTGTAAGCGGTTTCCACAGTGTATATATGATTGGATTGTTTCGGTTTGTTGGAGATGTTATTGCATCCTTCATAATCTCCACAACAATCATTATTTCCTCCCAACTGAGGCCGCATCCTTTAAGTAATTCAGCGTCATTTAATGTTTCCAAGACATTGCAACAGGGATTGACAGCAGCCATTTTATGATTGTTTGTGTATCGGTCTTAGTGATTTAGGAGTTCTCTCAACTACTTTTTAGTTCTCCCAGAGTTAAGTGCTACTCTTAGCGCTAAGGGGCTTTGTGAATTTCTCTTAGTCAAAAAAAAAAAAAAAATAGGAGTTCTACATTTAGGACTGACACGCCCATTATTTTTAGGAGTTTCTCCTAAATCCGCAAGTTAGGAGCTACTTTTAGCCTTAAGATGCTTCGTGAATACGGGCCCAGGTTGATAGAAACTTTCTAAAACAAATAGCTGCTACTCTAATTTCTACATAAGGTCATCCTGTTTTGTCCTGAGTGCCTGTGGTTGGTGCTTCTGTGAGCTTGCATCTCCGATCCCCAGTCCCCTGCCAATTCACTTGTGTCTCCCAATTCCCGATCTCCCACTCAGTGAACTTGCATTTCCAATCCCCGATCCCCTGCCCAGTGAGCTTGTGTTTCCGATCCCTGGTCCCCAATTCCCTGGCCGGTAAGCTTGTGTTTCTGATCCCTCGCCCCCGATCCCCTGCCCGGTGAGCTTGCCTTTCTGATGCCTAATCCCCGATCCCCCGCTTGGTGAGATTGTTTCCCGGTCTTTCTCTCAGTATGAGTGTGTGTGTTAGGGACCAAGCAGTCAAATAACAAGGCTACAGAGGGGTTAATAAAGAAACTGAGTTTTATTACTCAAAAATAATTCAGCAAATGATATGAAACCGTAATGAACAACTAACTGATAAAAAGAGGGCAAAAAATTATTAAAACCTAATATAAACTAATGAACAAAGAAACATAACTCAAACAAACCTTAAACTGCTGATCTAGGTACAGTAGGGATGTAACGATACACTCAACTCACGATTCGATACGAGTCACCATTCTGAGTTCATGATACGATTTTCTCACAATTTTTTTGGCAGAATGAGCTGCAGCCAAATTTATTGAAAAATATTCTTTTATCTTTCTAAACTGTGCAAAATATGTCCTCTTCTTAACAGTGGAACTGAAATTGAATAAAATACTGTTTTAAAAGAAATCCCAAATCAAAATAAGTAAATAAAAAAAAAATCTTCAAATAAATAATCTAAGGCTTGCATGTGCAGCTTTTTAGCGTGGTTTGCCCTTTTAATAATCTTCACTCTGGCGGTGGTGAATTAAGCTCACTGTGGTGGCGGTGGACATGCTGAAGCATGTTCACTGTGCTATTTGTGTATGTTATCAGTCTTTTACAATGTTTGCACAAAGTTTTTGTCTTGTCTGTGCTTTTCTCGCCGTTTTCGTTTGTGATTACCGGAAAGCTAAAATGCTGCCATACTGCTGATTTAAGATCGGGTGGTGTGTCCATCCATCTATTTTCTGAAACCATTTAATCTCAACTGGGGTCACAAGGGGGACTGGAGCCTATCATGGGAGCAATGGGCACAGATGGGAACCAACCCCCGGGCAGTTTCCAACACACTCACACAACTACAGGTTAATAATATTGTCGTGCCAAGCGCGGACAGAACAGAGACAAAGGCGCACTAATGATAATAGCCAGAAATAGCTGATCACATGGGGATTCCACACGGGGTTAACGAGGGGGCGTGGCACACGGAAAGAGCGGACGATCGGGGCAGGACACATTGTTTTTTTTAACTTTACACATTGTTTGGATACATTTATTTTCTTACTTTA
>JAODJW010000106.1:7351643-7381582 GCA_026777045.1 Hyperopisus bebe | reverse complement strand
GGGCATGTTCCTAATGAGACGACGGATGGTGTCCTGGGGGATCTCCTCCCCGATCTGGAGCAGGGCATCACTGAGCTTCTGGACAGCCTGAGGCGCAACCTGACGGCGTCGGATGGACCGAAACATAATGTCCCAGAGGTGTTCTATTGGATTTATGTCAGGCGAGCATGGGAGCCAGTCAATGGTATCAATTGCTTCATCCTCCAGGAACTGCCTGCATACTCTCGCCACATGAATGGCCGGGCATTGCCGTGCACCAGGAGGAACCCAGGACCCACTGCACCAGCATAGGGTCTGACAATGGGTCCAAGGATTTCATCCTGATACCTAATGGCAGTCAAGGTGCCGTTGTCTAGCCTGTAGAGGTTTGTGCGTCCCTCCATGGATATGCCTCCCCACCATCACTGACCCACCACCAAACCGGTCATGGTGAACAATGTTACAGGCAGCATAACATTCTCCACGGCTTCTCCAGACCCTTTCATGTCTGTCACATGTGCTCAGGGTGAACCTGCTCTCATCTGTGAAAAGCACAGGGTGCCAGTGCCGGACCTGCCAATTCTGGTATTCTATGGCAAATGCCAATCGAGCTCCATGGTGCCAGGCAGTGAGCACAGGGCCCACTAGAGGACGTCGGGCCCTCAGGCCCCCCTCATGAAGTCTGTTTCTGATTGTTTGGTCAGAGACATTCACACCAGTGGCCTGCTGGAGGTAATTTTGTAGGGCTCTGGCAGTGCTCATCCTGTTCCTCCTTGCACCAAGGTGCAGATACTGGTCCTGCTGATGGTCCTGGGCAGCAGTCCTAGAGTAACTGCCCTCTTCTGGAATCTCCTCCATGCCCTTGAGACTGTGCTGGGAGACACAGCAAACCTTCTGGCAATGGCACGTATTGATGCACCATGCTGTAGGAGTTGGACTACAGGTGCAACCTCTGTAGGGTCCAGGTATCACCTCATGCTACCAGTAGTGACACTGACCATAGCCAAATGCAAAACTAGTGAAAAAAACAGTCAGAAAAGAAAAAGGAGGGAAAAATGCCTGTGGCCTCCACCTGCTACGTTGCTAAAAATAGCATGCATGATGTTTAGGAGTTCATGGACAAATCAGACCATGGCACCCCTAGTAGTGGGAGCTGCATTGTCTTAGAATGCTGAGCTACATCAAGAGATCAACTTAACATTACTGATGAAATCATGCACTCTGCACCACAGAATGCAACATCTTGAGCAAAAGCCGAAGTAAAACTCATGTGTCACGACAGTGATCCAAATCACACAAACTAATGAACTGATGAGGATTAAGGATTAAGCAATTGAGTTTGGGTATGGCCAGGACAAATTCAAGAGCTATACCTCTTTGGGATGTTTTGGCAGAGGCGGACATTTCAGGTCCAGAAAGTAAAAACCCAGACCAGGATTTTGTTTCAGCCATCCATTTGCATACTCTGTGACAGTGACTCTTTATGCTCAACTGGTTGGTTGAAACAAAATCCTGGTTTGGATTTTTACTTTCTGGACCTGGATTGTCCGCCTCTGCGTTTTGGTAGGAGGTGAGATGAGTCCATGCTTGTAAACCCACAAATGTCAGTGTGCGCTGAAGCATCCTAAATGGGACATTAGGGAACAATACCTCCTCAGTACTGAGACATTGATTAGTGACTCAAGAGTCACTTGATTGCAGTCATTGCTACTCGAAATGGTGTAGCAACAATGTACTTTTCATCTAATTGGGATCAAGAGCCACCTGAGATATGTGAATGTGCTAAATCTTGAACGGATCACCACACTGTGGCAGTTACAGTGCCTTATTGGTATATCATACCGGCTTATCAATACTGTTAATCTCAGGCTGGCTTCTATGCTGGCACTGATTAAGACAAATGACCTATCGTGCACCAGCAAAATTCCAGCCAGAGGCAAACTATGGAAAGACAAATTAAAATTCATACGACAATACTTTTTTGTGTCTTGTAGGTGTTATGACTAATGTTGGATGACCGCATCATGTTCAAATACATAAAATTCACAATGGAGTGCTTAACAGCCTGCATCAGGAATGCACATGTGCATTAATTCGGTCCCTTGGCATTTAAAAAGCCACCTTCTATATCACTCTACGATGAGGTGGCATGTCAAGTAGATAATGGTGCTTTTATCTGCATTAATAATAGGACTATTATGTAAATGAGATAATTGCTTTTATTTCAGACTAAAGACCTCACAGCTCATGGGATGGCACAAAAAAATATAGTTTCTGCTAATGTTTCATTAATTTTTATTTTGTTTTTTGTGTTTTGTCATTTTCGACAGAGGCCATTTCCCCAGATGACGCACTTTCTTCTTAAGTGAAGCATGTAGGAGGAGAATCCTTTCACTACTGACACAACAAAATCCAAGGGCTCAGATTAAAGTCAACAATAAACATGTTTAATGGAAAGAGATTTAGAGTAATTTCAAGAACGGGAATAAAAATCAGCAAGCACATTTACTGCTTTGGTCAGTCTGAGACCACAGGGGACACTGCCAAGAGACGCTATGCATCTAAATGAGTTTTCACAAGACATGGGAAAACGCAGGCCTCTCTGTCAGCTAAATGTCCTAAGAAAACTGCTGGAGTCTCAAAGAAGGCAGCCAAAGAAAAGGACAACGACAGAACGCCGGGCGTGTATGCAAAAGAGGACAGGAACACGACCATGCAGTCCCCCCGGAATGATGCACCTGCTAAACGGTGCAACAACTGAAGCTTAATTAGGAAATTACACAAAAACGAGGCAAACAGACATGCTGAGAAAGTGACAAGGGCTTATGCCCTATGTCCATAAACACAGTCACAGCCCCGAACAAACTCACAAGCTTGACGAACAGGGGCCCCCCCCCCACGTCCATGTCGTAAAAATTAACGCCCATTACAGATTGTCTGGTGGTGGTTCAGTGGGTAGCTCTGTTGCTTCACTCCTCCAGGGTTGTGGGCTTTGACTTCCACCCCTGCTCTCTAATATGCATGTTCTCCTCTCATGTCCTCCAGCCGTGCAAAGACTTGCTGTTAAGCTAATTAACATGTATAAATTGACAATAGCTGGTGTGGACTAGCGTCCCTCCAGGCAGATTCTCAGCCTTGTGTCTGTCTGGAACCAGCTCCAGGTGACACTTACTGGGGTGGGTGGTTAAAAGATGGTAGATGATAAAAATTTTGGGCAGGTTAAATTGAGGCCAGTTTTACACATGACACTTCTTCATATGTTGGGTGAATCAAGCTTTGAGGAAACCGTCGATTAAAAAGAGGGAAATCCATCATACTGAGGACACGGCAAAGTGTCTGTGCTGACCAGGAAATAACTGATAACTGCTCAGGCCAAATCAATAAAGGGAAAAACTCAGCCGTCGTGGCTTAAACATTGGGCCCTCCGGCCACCCTCATGACGTCTGTTTCTGATTGTTTGGTCAGAGACATTGACACCAGCCTGCTGGAGGTCATTTTGTAGGGCTCTGGCAGTTCTCATCCTGGGAGGTGGCACTTTAATCCCAACCCTGCTTCCCACCCCTCCAAACTCACACCTCTCATTTCAGTGGGTTTGCACCCTCCCTCAGATTGGTACGGAGGCCTTGGTGCATCAGATGCAACTTACAAAGCAGCCCCACACGGAATAAGCGCTGAACAAGCTGCTAAGGCTGAAACAGACTGACAGGAGCAACCTGCTGTACTTTGATCGAACTTATCACCTAAATAATGGAAAGAAACTACCTCACACACAGAGCCGCATAGAGCCTGGGGGACGCACTGCTCCAAATGTCTGCTCTGCAGCAAAGAATAAGAAAAACGAAGGAAAGAAAACAGAGAAAGAGGCCATTGGAAACATCACTGCCCAAACTTACACATGCCATGTGATATGGATGCAGCTTAAATCTGTTATTCTTTGTTTATCAACATTTTCCGTCCATTTAACTTCCCACTGCTTGTGCAGGACAGCTTGGTGTCTATTATATGCAGTTTAAGCTGCATATTTGCATGTTTTTCACGTCATGCAGGCTTCTTTGCGATTTAAAAACTTGCAGTTAGGCTTAACTGTTCTCTCTAAATTGGCCATAATGTATTACTGGGAGTATGCATGCATATGTCCCCTGTAATGGAGAGTGGCCTGGAACCCCAGCCTTATGCTGCCTGGGATAAACTCCAGCATCCCCCCCCCCCCAACCCATCACCCAGGCCAGGATAAGTGCGCAGATGTTGGCTGGAGTATCTGGATGAGGTAAACCAATACAGATACAGTAGCCGATTGCGCTGGGAGATGAGATATGGTCGGGACCCATTTTATAACTGACTATTTCAGTTACCTTAACCCCTGAGCCAAGTTCCTTTAAGGAGAACAAAGAATATTAATTCCACTTAAAAAACAACTCAATTTACATCAATTACTTTTACATGAATGAATATTATGGCACTTCATTTACTTAAATCAGTGAACATTTTATATTTTAAGAAATGTATGTATATAATGCATATTAGAACTAATTTGTGCAGGCTTTATGATCATATACCAAACTAGATCAATAATTAAAATAATAATGCAAGAAAAGTAACATTTTCCTCTTGCCATGTTATAAGGATAAATAATGAAGTTAATTTCAAATATTTAAAATAAAGCAGGTCACCATATTTCTATGCAATTTCAATAATATTTGTATAAACTCATAACTAACTTGCACATAAAAGCATACATTAACTACACTGTAACACAACATATACTAAATATACTGTAACAAAAATTACCAGAAAATACATTATTACCAATTTTATTTTGCCTGCAATATCTCTTTTTCTTGCTACAGATCTTCTCAGTCATTAATTTACCTTGAAAATGAGCACTGATTCCAGCTTTCTTTCTCTCCTTAATGCAAGAACATTAAATAGCATAATCATTATAACTGTACAAAAACGAAATGTATTCAAGCACGATGAAAGTGTGATATGAATATATATCCATAAGAATCTTTTGTACACTTAAGTTGTTTTAAATTGGGGTTCATTGTTTTTCACCTCTTCCAAAGCACAGAGTAACTCTCATATTTAGTTAGGTACAGTGAGTTCACACTGACATGACAATGCAAAGGACAGAATTCAAAGCACCCCCAATGGAAAACAAGGCAGAAATTAAGCCAATAAATGCGCATTAGGATGCAAGACGAGTGCGGGAAGTGTTTGTTATGCAGCTGCCAGACAGAAAAATTACAAGGAGTAAACAGAAAAACAAATTCATTCATGCATAAATGCATAAACGTGTTCATCCATCCGTCCTGTACTGGCACAGCACAACTAATACAGCGCTGAGATGTGGAGGGTGGAGAGGCGGATTGCCCAGTACAGCATGACCTTAGGTGTTTACCACGCAAACAAACCACCACTGTACACCACACTGAGAAATTCCTACTTTTAATAAACTATCATTGTGTGTTATTTTTACATCTAGAAGGAATGTCAGCATTTTGTGACTAATTTATGCCAGTCTGATATCAAGGCATTATGAAGCAGGTGAAATATTAAGTGAAAGTCAACAATCTGATGTTTTTAATGAGTAAAAATGATAAAAAAAAAAAAAATACTGTCTCATTATATGTGACGGCAAGAACACACGATTTTTAGAGTTTTTGTCCTAATTGTTCTTTAATAATCAGCCAGTGATGAGTTATTGATTTAAAATAGTTCTGTCGCACACACATTTCAACCATGGATTCTCACCTGTGTATATAACCTTAGAAGAACTTTCTCAACTTTCTCAACCAGCTCAAAGGCAAGCTGTCCCCTTCAGACAGAACAAAATCTACACACACACACACACACACACACACCCCAACAAATAAACAGTGATCAGAAGAAAAATAAGCTTTAAGTAAACATAAGGAAAGGCAATCTATATGCATGCATTTTTTGGAAGAAAATCATTTTTAAATGTAATTAAAGGCAGTCATTTTGATAGCATCACAGCAAATCACAGGCGGTTAAAAAACCTTGCAGGTCTATATGTGGAATTAAACTATTCATGTCTACTCTCAATACTGAATAAGAACTTCATGATTGCTAACTTAAATAGATGTTTCTAGATTGTGCACTCTGTCCAAACAAGATTCAATGTTCCTAGCAAACACACACACACACACACACACACACACACAAAACAACATTTTCCTCAACATAAGACATGATTTTCATAAAAATAGATTTGCTGCAAAAACAGGAACCTTGGAAGTGGTTATTGAGTTTTTTTATTTGTACGTTCATTCTCCATACCAAGGTTGAGTTGAGCCTAGAGCCCATTCTACAGCTAAAGAACAAGGAGCATAATGTGAGACAAGGCATCAGTCCTTCACAGACCCCAGGAAGACTACAAACTGTATGGGCAATTTTGGGAAACCAGGTAATCAAAATCACATGTTTTTCAACCACAGGAAAAAACTGGGGTATTTAGAGGAGATCCATACCACAGGGGGCAGAACAGTTTGCGTGATTTTGGGTTCTACTTTGTCTAGTAAAGAGATGTCAGAAGAGCTGACTATAGCCTGAAGAAATTATATTTAAAAACACACACAAAAATGTTAAGCCGTCAGGTCTAAGCAAATGCAATATTTACCAATGGGAGGCATTTTGTACCCGCCATTTTGTTAAATTAGGGTCCCCAAACACAGAAGAAAATAATTTATTATTTGTAAAGATTCCCGCAACTTCTGCTTCTCCCCTAGTTATTAAGAACTGCTGTGAAATTTGAAGTTACAGTTAACTGTATTTTAAATATTTTATACACGTATTTGTCTTTGCGATTACAATGCTTTTTTAACTCTTAATACCTGACATTTTGCTATATCTCTTCTGCTGGAAAATGCTTTTGGCTGTTGTATGGTAAGTATCATGGTAGCACTTTATCTGGACAGTCCGCCTACAGAAGATATACAGAGCATCTGTAACATTACAACAACTTATTAATTAAGATTCAACAATTCATATATCATTGGTTGAGTGAGTAGTCAAATTCAGTTACATTATTCTAAGATTATACAGGTACATTCATGAATTGTTACGGAATACTCTATATACTGTATATCCTGTTAAACATCTACAGACAGCAAAACAGTTGTTGAATCTCAACTTAGTTGTTGAAATGTTACAAATACTCTGTTAACCCTCTGTATATACAGCGCCCTCCACAATTATTGGCACCCCTCGTAAAGATTTGAAAAAAGGGCTAGAAAAAATCCACCTTTCGGTGAAGCAGCTTCATGTCACACTGAAAAATTGAGAAAAATCCAACCTTTCATTAACATAAATTTATTCCAAGAATAAAAAATCCTTCATCAAGAAATAATTATCTTTAACAAAAATGTATGTGCCACAATTATTGGCACCCCTGGAAATTATAATGAACACAATGTAACTGAAGCATGTTTCCCCTGTAAATTGTACATCTTTGAGTTGATTGGAGGCTATAATCCATGACTTCCTGATTAACTGGGGTACAAACATGAGGAGACACAGAGGCCAAATTCCCTTAGTCATCCATCAGCATGGGAAAGATAAGAGAACACAGACCAAATGAAGGAGAAGTGTGCTGACCTTTATAAGTCAGGGAATGGGTATGAAATATAGCTACTCGCCTTAAAATGCCCATTTCTACTGTTAGGGCAATAATTAAAAAGTGGACATCAACCGGAACTGTTACAAACCTGCCTGCAAGAGGACTCAAGTTTATTTAGCCCCCACTAGTTTTCTAGCCCTTTTTACAAATCTTTACAAGGGGTGCCAATAATTGTGGAGGGCACTGTAAAATAAAGTGTTACCAGTATCATAAATTCCCAGTTAATTCAAATTAAACAGAGGTAGCGTAAGGATGTTTCCACAGTTTTACTCATCCATCCATCCATCCATTTACTTATCCTGAGCCAAATCATGGACCCTATACCATGTAGTACAAGAGAAATAGTAGGAGTGACCCCCCCATAGGGATAACATGCAGACTTTCATGGCTAATATCCTCAACCTTTTTGAGGCTACTATGACACTCAATAAGTCACCGGACTGCTTTTTGCTGCTAATATGTTAAAAAAACGACTACCCATCAACAAATGATGTTTTCAGTAATGCCCGTTACCCCAAAACGTTTGGCTGTGCTTCAAAGGAAAACGAATGATTATAAGAAATTTGACATTCTTCTAAGTTCATAAATTCATAAATTATCCATAAACACACCACACATCAGTGAAAGAAATTTCCCGGCGATCCTTCATAAAGCAGTGGAGTGTGAATGTATTGATTACGAGACAAAGACAACAAAGAAAGGTGCTTATATAAATATTTCACTTCAACTAACTGAAACTTTTAAATTTACATTGTTTGCCTAATGTGTAATTTAAGATGCGGGGAGCCAGGTATTCTGCCTGCGCTTCAGAAAAATATTTTATGCATAAAACATTGTCTGCATCGATGTAAGAATGTACCGAAAATACTGCTTTCTCTATTATCAGGATTCTACCTCTATCTCTGTTTCAGCAAAAGACTGCATGAGTCATAAGCTTCATGACAGATGACTAAACAGAGACACCTTAAAACAGAAATGCATCGATAATGGTGACAGAGGGTTCTCTCTTACCATTAGTCAACTAGAGCGAGTGTCCCAGCTATTGTTGTTTTGCTCCTCATACGCTCCTCAAGTTTTTCTCACATTAAAAAGTTTAATCTGACAAGGGCTGGATCGTGACCTTTTCTTAGAATTTAAAAGCAATGCTGCCCCCTTCTGACGTAAGTGTGCATATAATAGTGATTAAAAACAGTGAATGCGGCAAATAAATGCTTATGTCTACTCAGAGGGCTGGTTTTTAACCAGGTGACCGTATGGATCAGTTGCTGGGTCCCACCCCAGATTTGAGGATAATAAAATAGTAGCGACTCCGAGTGTATTTATTGTCTGCAAATTTCTAGGAAGTAGAGAAGGGCATGCTGGGAGAACTCTGAATGTTATTTGATGCACTTATTTGGTTGATAACTAGTTTTGTTTGATATGTCTAGTCTGTTTAGTGCTGGTTGTAGTGCAGGACGTGTAATTAGCTAATTATGGGGGTGAGGTTTAAGCACACCATTGGTGAGTGCACTAGGTAGATTAGTAGAACATGGAGGGTGAGAAGATTTGTCTGAAGAGAGGTTATAAATAAAATCAGTCAGTTGGGTAAAACGACACATTGCTTTCTGAAACATTGAGGGAGACCACCTCCTGAAAAAATTAGCCCTTAGCTGCTTATGCGATCAGGCATTTCTGGTAGGGTTTCTAACTCTCCTAAATTTTAATTTAGGTTTAAAAAAACACTAAAAAACTTTGAAAACCCCCTGCATTAGCGTTTCACCGTCCAGACAGCTGAGAAACTGCATTTTACTTATTCCGTTTCATATATTCTGCTACATCGCTTAATAAAAAGCACAGCTCTGAGAAATGCTTAGATACCAAAAGTGAAGAAGATAACATTTGAAAGACCACATGCAAGGAATGACAATCAACAGTAAAATTTAATTCGATTAACTTTTAATGGGCAGTGCCTTACATCTTGGCTCAGTTTTCGAAGGTATTAGCGGAACAATAGATTAACTCGTTAAGGTTTTGTTGAAAATGTGTTCATACATGTATACTGAAATGAATCTTTGGGTACCGCTGGTTTGACTTTGTGTCGAATGAGGCACATTACCTGCATTGTGAGGGAGCGTCAGTTACGGCCATGTGGCGCGTTTCCCTGAGGGTGATCCGGCTCACTCCTGAGGACCCGAGCGACTGAACCAGGCCAAGGGGACGCCCACGTAACACCTGGCTGCGGCAGATGGATGGCCATCTCCGGAGGGTGGGACTGGACCGTGTATCTGCCTGGGGGGTCGCCAGCCGGGATCCCGAGGATTTCGGCATGCGGTGGGTGCGGCAACGTGCGCCTCAACCTGGCCTGACCTGATATTGAAACGCAGAGTGACTGAATATATTCTAGTTGAGTTTTAATGCATTGTGGTTTTTAATTTTCAACATATGGGAAAATGCTGATTACAAATAAAACATATCTTTTCATTGGGTCGAACTATGCATGAGATTTTTTTTTCAAGACTTAAGATGCCAAAACAAGAGTTTGCAATCTTGGTGATATAGGCGCCATGTGATTATATTGTCCACTAGAGGTCTCTGTGGCCACAGAAATGCTTGATCACCGCACTCCCGCTAGGGGCTCTGGTACGTTCAATGCGGTAAATTATGTAACGGGCTAAACATGACTTGTAATTTTACTTTTGGCATTGTTTCTTATTTTTCATTGGGAGAGGAGTAATTTAGGTAATAAAATATCAGTGATATGTCATACATAAAGATATATCAGAAATCAGCAGTATGATTAATCTACTAAAAAACTATCATTTCCACTGACAATGGCCAACTCAGACATCCATGTACCTGACTTAAATGAACGTGAGATAATTTGAAAAATCTCTCTCCTTCTATATCACCATGTGTCATGTAACACAGGATTTCCTTTAAAAAGCGTTTCCAAGGAAACGAGTTTCGCCTGCTGCTTATGCATGGTTAACGGTGGATGCGATATTTAGTATAGTCAGGTGACCTCACAGAGAAGCATTTAAGAGTCAAGTGGATTACATCAGTGTTTTTCATTATGTTTTTATATTTTCAAATAAGCAAATTAATTATTTTATATCACTGAACCAAAAATCCAAGCAGTTTAAACATTAAGTATCGTTAGCTCATAAAAAGCAGACATAATACATGTTTAAAGGTGGTGAACTTCAGAATTTCGGAATAAAAACACAGGCAAAGCAGAAAATTATAGGCTGTTGTTTTTTAAAAACAGGTAAAAGATTATTTCATTATGTATAATAAGTACAGCAACACGGTAAAAATATACAAGGTCACGTGCATCTGCTTTCAGGATAGAACGTACTACCAAATATTCACTTGCAATGTTCCAAATTTCAGCTACCAATTCTTGTACAGTACCATTACTTATTAGTTACAGTCACATCTCTATTGCGAGACAATTATCATTAACTCAAGTATCTCCAATTCATTCAGTAGCATTAATAAATGCAAAGTCAAGACATCTGTTGATCATTCGTTGACATCTTTGCAAACCTTTCATTTTATTTTTAGCATCATATATATGAATAATTGTTATACCGTACCTGCTTGAATTATTAAAAGTCAGCTCTAAAAGTTAATTTGCTCATGGGATACATTAATGAATGCAGCAGTCTGCGGCTGCTGACTGAATTCCTGTGCTGTTGCTGTGTGCGTGTAACTTGCATGTTCTCGCCATTCATCATGGGTTTCCTTTGGATTTTCCAGGTTTCCAACTACAGTCCAAAGACAAGCTTTCAGACTAACTGGGGCCAAGAAACAGTGTGCAGTATGCCTATCCCCTGCGGTAGATTCACATCGTGTTTATGCTGTACTTTTGCCTGATGCCTTAGGCTGCCTGGGACAAGCTGCAGGCCCCTCTGTGACCTGTCCATGATAAGTGGTTGGAATTTTATGTTCTGTTTATGTGTGTGGAGGGTTGCCGATTTGGGTCAGCAGACTGGCATGAGATTTTCAATATACATGTATGTAACAGTTGTATTGCCTTGGAAATAGTCTGTAGGGATTGCAAACTACCCCGATGCTTTTAATTTAGCTCATTTTAGGTTTATAATGAAAAATATTATAATGCGATATAAACTTGCAGTCAGAATTCTTGCATGATCGTGAATATCTGAAAGCGTGAGTGTCACGCTTGATGCATAAGAGCTGGCAGCCCTGGTGCAGGTTTCCCCTGCAATCCAAAAATGTCAAGTTAGACTGTCTGGCATCTCTAAATATGCATAGAGTGTGAGTGCATCCCCTGTGATGGACTGGCACCCCATCTATGGTATCCCATGACAACAGGCTACCAAGCATAAGATTCAGGTTCTCTGTAACACCGTGCTGCATCAGTGGTTGGAACATGGATGGTTCTGGATGTGGGAAAGGACTGAAAATTTACAGTTCAAGTCCATACGGAGAAAGATACTTATCAGTACGGCTGGGCGGTAAAACTAATGATAATTATTGTGATATAATTTTCCTTGATGTCAATGCAACAAAAGCTCCATCTAAAGTCGATGTAATCTAAGAACCAGCGTGTTGCCGACACATTTTGCATCACAATGGAATGATGTCACTTTCTCCATGACAGCTTGTCAGGATTGACAATGGAGCACAAGTGCAGACACAAGCGTAAAGACACAAACCGGGAGATATACTGAACAAATAAGAGAATGCAATAGGCCAGGCAGACAGATGAAAGACAACAGTCAGAACAACAGGGCAACTCGCAGGCAGAGCAGGTAAGTCCAAAGCAACCCATCCAAAAAGGGTTCCAAAATCCAAAAGTCCACAGTGAAATTTAGTCCACAAGATATCCACCCAGTAATAATCCACAGAGAATTCAGAAACGCTAGGAAGAATGCAAGTGGTGACGTTTGTCGGGGGTGACTAAAATAAGCTGTTTTCTTCTACCTCTGATCTGTGAAATATGAAATGCTGTCTGGCAAGTGTTTGTCACGTTCTAACGATAAAGAATAGCTTAAAACCACAATTAACCGCCTGGTTTCTTCAAATTTCAGAAAAAATTATTTGATATTTATCGTGAGAATTATTGATGTTGACTGATATGAAAAATTTTATCATGGTGACATTTTTCGCCATATCACCGAGTCCTACATATCAGGTAAAAATGTTTAATCGCAATGTAAAGTGTCCCAAATCAAGAGCAATGTTTATAGAAACGCAAGACTAAACAGATCAAATCATTTAACAATATCTTTCATTTTATAAATAACCCTAAATACATGGCAGATGTCTTATTCTATTGTTTAAATAATGGATTGGTATGTTTACAAGCATGTATTGTACTATTTGAGTGATATGATAGTGAATGAACTTTCCAGCTCATTTCCAGAACTTTCCACTGTCCACTATGATTGAGTCCACGACAAAAATGCAGTGAATAAAAGTTTTAAAACAAAAGATGCACAAGATGCTAAATTTGAGCCTCATCACCCACTGTAAGGAAAATTGTCCAGAGCTTTCTGAAATTAATCTGAGAAAGGCTTTAAATAAAAGGAAAAAATATAGTCAATTTCTCATAAATGTAAAAAAAAAAGTGATTAAACATCACAGTCTTGCACTGAATAATCGGCATCACTACACCTGGGGGGTGTTTTTCGTATGTGGATTACTCGTTTAGCCGGATGTAATTGTTGACGATTTAGCATGATCCTGGATCTGTCGGTTTTTCGAAACACTTGTTGGATGTGTTGTCATAGCAGCACATCGTCAAACCTCTTCGTAGCAGGTTTGTTCTGTGTAAACAAGGATTAGCTCTCACACTTTATCAGTGTCCGTGCATGGAAATCCGTTCAGTCATGGCCTCGCCATTCATGGATGAGCGACCAATTGAAATCGGTGCACAAATACTGAGAAGGGAATTTCAAATTGAGAGGATTGGAAAGATCCTTTATTGTTGCCGGATGATATTCTTTTCGAACGATACCGCTTCAGCCGAGATGGAATATTATATGTTAAAGATTTATTAGCTCCGTACAGTAGAAGTCCAACTAGGTGAAGTCGGGCTCACAGCCACACAGACAATGTGCATTAATTGGATGTTTTTGTATAATATAGGCGATGCCGGAAAATATATTAAAGAGTACAGTTTGTCAGGCAATTCGCAAAGTCTGTTTGGGCCTGAAATATTTCCTTCGGGTTTTCAAGTGTTTTTCCCAGAGACCTGTGAGTCCAGGTAATTAAAGAGGCATTTTATGCCATTGTAGGTAATGTATATGCAATAAAATTACAGTTCTATAAAGAATTTAAAAATCACATTAATATTCTCACTACCCAGAATTTCCAAAGGTTTTGTCTGCCTTCTACTTACTAGCTTCAAAAGGAATGTTTTATAAATGTTAAAGATTTCCTACATTTCATATACATAAAATTAACAAACATACACACGCACACACATATATATGAATGAAATGTGTTTACCAGTTTGAAGTATATTTTTGTACTTCACTTTAACTTGTTCCCATGTCCTGCATGATTGTGCTTGTATTTGATCTGTAATTATGACAAAATAAGAATGAAACATTGTAAACGTAATACTACATTCAAGTGATAAATACAATAACTAAAAACTACTTACACATTTAATTTGTCGGACATTTTTTGCCAGCCATCTTTTCTGGTTTGGGCCGCTTTTGATGTGTTTCCTTTAGTACATATTAAATCTTTGAATTCATCATACCCCTCTAATAAAAGGTCCTGCTCAGATTGCATGGAAAAATGGCGGACATTTTGTGGAAGCCAATGAGAGATTTGCCGATCAAGGTTTCTAGACTCGATATATATGGGCTTTTCAAGCAGTGTGGGTGCACACAATCATCTACTGCACAGCTGCCTTTGAAAAACCCACTTATCCCTGATGAGTTTTACCGGCATTAACTCATCCAAAATGTGGCATCTGATCCCGGATGATTTAAGCAACGTACGGAAAATACCCCGCTGCGCTCTGCCTTCTGAAAATGTGCGTCAACTTTTAAAACAAACTAAAATGAGCTATAATGATTTAAGGCCCACACATTTTAGTTTACTCAAAAAAACAACAGCAAAAGCTGAGGGCTACAAAATGAAAATGCTACATTACAAAGTATCGTTTCCTAGTTTTGGATTTTTGTGCTGCACAACCAACTTACATATACCATAAAAATGGTTCATGTTGAAAGATAAGGACAAATCATTCACTATATAAATATCCAACAACAATTTATACATGCCAAACCACGTATTTGCTGTTTTCATCGTGGTTGTAGCGTCAGTAATGTTATCCTTTGCAAAAAGCACAGGATTCATATTTCAGATCTATGACAAAGTTTGAGAACCTCACGACATTCTGCCTCATTTAATTTCTTTTATGCTGCTTACTGCATATTATAACTTATATATACAGTATATATATAAGGAAACAGTAACCTTCAAGGTTCTCGCTGCAAATGTAAAAATGAATGCAGTTTTATTGGTCCAGAATGTTCTCTATGCCTAACTGAAACTTTTAAATGAAGAATGAGAATTCTTGTAACAACTCTTAAGCTTTTAATCAATTAACTGAGCTGAAAATGACTCTGTGCATAACAAAGATAAAAAAAAAAAATACAAATTGTTATTACAGTTATTTTTAAAGAGACGGAATGAATCTAAATAATGGCAAAAAAAAGAGGCTTCATGAGTTAAGACATCTGGAATGTGTAGAAAGAACTTTTAATTATACAGTTGCTGAAGTACAGTCTGTCTTTTTAAGGTGCATTATGAAAGCATGGATTAAAAATATGATCTCATTCCTCGCATGCACCAAAAAACTTAAATGTAAAATGTAAAAAGTTGTTCTTTATATTTTGAATGAACTATGGTTTAATAGGTTGCAGAGTTAGTGACGCAAGATCTTGTTTAATTAAAAAGTACAGACACAAGTTAAAGCTACCAGTGATACTGTATTCCATACCATACAACTAGATGCAGCTGGTAACATTTTAAAATTGACCCTTTTTTACATATAATCAGTTTTACTTTTTAGACCTTATACTTATATTTTTAGACCCGATACTTATAATTCATACCAGTACTGCACATCCCAGTGTTTAATGCCTACTGGATAGTGTGGCTTTTGCAGCCTCTGTTGCCTTATTTAAGTAATTATGTATATGGAAAGACTCGTGACCTTTGTCATAGCTGTCAGTAAAGTGCGCAATAAACTGCATTTTGTAAAAGCTCCAAGCCCACAAGGACCAGGGCTGGGCAACTCAGACTGATAATGAATGATTTTATTGCTATGTATCTGCAGACACTTCATATCCTTGAAAGTCCGTCCACATTATGGGCATAGAACCGCCTCATAGACCTAGTTTCTGACATAACATTTAAATATGCAAGCTTTGAAATTTTATTGCCAATATCTATTATTACTCTACCAGCTGTGCTGTTTACACTTGGTAGTTTCTCTTGGGTATAAAATGCACGAGGTAAAAACATTACATTGTATTAATGTTGGTTGGGGGACAAAAACGATATGCTTTCATGGGGCCCAAAATCTCTAGCAGCACCCCTGCACCAAAAGCTATCTGCCACATGTCAGTGTCTGAGGCTAAATTAATCACTGTAGTAAAATGGTACAAAAGGGCCATTCAAAAATAATAACTGGTATCATCCATCAATTGAAGTTTGATTGAAGCAAAAATTCCGCCAAGATTGCGGAATATTATGCAGTTTACATGACCACGCTCAAGAGTTTCAATTCTTTGCTTCAAGATAATTTCAAGTTATTATAATAATATAAAATTAGCGTAATCTCTCATGTGGCTGTGCCAAGAAATAAGCAGCAGTTCACCACGTGATCAAAGGAGCAACCAAGTTAGCTATTCTTAATAATAATGATGATAATATAATTTCATTGACATTTACAAGAACTTTGACAATGCCATTGAGCAGTAAAATAGCATTGGTTGTTGCCGATAACTGTACTGTTGTCAGTCATTGGCAATCTGTATAAATAGTGCTACATAATTTTGTACATAATGTTCTCTGAGCAAACATTGCTGTTACGTAGAAAAATACAGAATCCGATTTGTACAAATGTGTTTTCTTGTAGTGCATGTGAACAAATTAAATTGACTTCCTTCTTGCAAAAGGAAAGTCCCTGAAATGTAGGAGTCCAGGATTCATGGTGCTTACTGCGGAAGACAGAGCAGTGCTGTCTTTGGTGTTGCAAAGGCCTCCCTCAATACTGTAGGAGATGGAGTTGTAGTAGACAGAGTTGGTATGGCAGCCCATATGCGTGTGGTGCACAGGAGGGGGGCTGTCACAGGAACCCAGTTGGTAGCACATGCAGGAGCAGAGTGACCTCATGCGGGACTCAGGCTTGGAGGGGTAAGGCCCTGGGGAGACCTCCTGCTCCTCAACTATTGATGGGATCAAGTTGGTGTGGCTGGTGCCCTCCTCCATTGGCAGAAAGAGGGAACTCCTGCTATGACCATCCTCCACCATGGTCAGAGTGATCATATCCCTCTGTCTCCTCAGGGATGCCCACTCCTCTGCTTCGCGCCTCTCATCCTCCGTGTTCAGGGTGAGGAAGCGCAGGACCACAAGGTTCAGGAAAGCCCCGATGACTGTCAGCCCAACCAGAATGTACATGAAGCTGAAGGCCACATATGGAGTCTTCTCTTGGAGGTCCTCCTTCTTCTGAAGGGCCACTAAGTCTCCAAAACCAATGGTGGTGAGTGTGATGAAGCAGAAGTAATATGCATGGAAGAACGTCCATCCTTCAAAGTGGGAAAAGGCAGCAGCCCCAATGCACAAGGTTCCGATGCAGGACAAGAATCCCACCAAGACCATGTTTTCCATGGAGACCTCAGTCTTTCTCATGTGCAGGCACTCCTTAGCTTTCTTTAACAGGAAACGTACGAAGGTGTTCATTCTCTCACCAAGACTCTGGAACATCACGAGTGTCAAAGGGATGCCTAGAACTGCATAGAACATACAGAACAATTTTCCTGCATCCGTACCAGGAGCCGAATGCCCATAGCCTGCAGAGGCACACAACAAGCAATGTTGGGGTGACTGATGAACATCTATTTATTTATCACTTTTGTCCAGTGCGACATACAAATGAAGATTAGAGAGTAGGATCAGCGTGCATCTATGGAGCAATTGGGGGTTAGGGCTTTCCTCAAGGGCCCGATGGTGATATGAATGCACAGCCAGCCACAGGATTTAAACCAACAACCTTCTGGAAAGGGTGACACAACCCTAACCTGCTGATCTACACATCACTTCTTCATTTTTAGGCACGTGTATGCAGGATGCATTTTTTTCATGTATTAATCAAGTATTAAATTGTACTGGTATTTGAAATTTTTATAGGACTGCTTTTAATTAATCATATCATTCGAATAGCATGGCTTTATTGATAAAAAAGGAATGCAATAAATTATACCGTTTTAATACAAATACTCAAACATCTAACGAGAAGTCCCTTCAGAAGAACTAAAAGTAAAAAGCGAAACTTACCTATTGTGGTAATGACGGTTATAGCAAAATAAAATGATCCCGCGAATTTCCACTGCCTGCCGGCCCGATGTGGTTCTGCTTGCAGGACTACCCGCTCTATCTCTTTGTAGTCGACCTCAGAAAAGCGATATTTCTTCCTCATCTCGTTGCGCTTCTGTTCCAGGATTTTTTTCATGGAGCTCTCGGATTCGGATTCCAGCGCATCAAAGACAGCGGCGCCCACCAGAAGGTAGGAGAACATGCAGAGGATCAGAGAGACGGTGCGGACGTTCTGCTTCTTCATCGCAGCATAAGGCGGACTGGAACGGGACTGGAGAGGAGTTGGGTGGAAACAGGTGGCGCAATTTGCTGCATCAGCGACGTGTTAAACTGTACAACTCAGACAGGCTGGGAATTCAGCTTGAGAAGATAAATGGAGACGAATCGAGTCTAAAAAATGCCACTTTCATATACAAATGTTTAAAATTAATAAAGCGACACATAGCCGTTAATATATGCGATGTTACAAATGAAATATACTAAAGTGAACGAATTTATGTTTTATGTAGTTTATTATTCGGATGATATAATATGTTTATGTTATACTACGTCATAATAAACTTTGACGTATTTTTGGAGTCAGATAGGCCTATACATACAAACACATGAACATGTGTGCATATCAATAAATCATCGTGAACCCTAACGATGGAAGCAGGTCTTTATACGGTTAATTTTTTGGCTTTTTCGCTAATTTATATCTAAAATTCTTTAACTCCTTTGTTGGTACATTAATTTAGTAATACAAGAAAAGAAAGCAGCCCTACAGAGCACCAAAGCCTTTGCCACCAGTGTGTGGATGGGTGAATGTGAGGCATAAATTGTAAAGCACTTTGAGTACTCGTAAGAGTAGAAAAGCACTATATAAATGCAGTCCATATACCATTTACCATTCAATACATCACATTTTGAGAGTGCGAATTAGAAGCTACAGCCTTCCATAATAGGTAGATATGTAAATACAAAGCCATTTTTTAGCTGCTAATACAGACATGAGAAATCTGCTGGCCACTTGTCTTATCTGCAGGCTTCCAGAAGGCAGTTCATACTATTGTGAATTGTGTAACCATCGCCAGCCGCCTCACGGAGGCAAATCAGCAACAGAAAATACAACTGCGTGCAGTTAATAGCCTTCATGACAGTTTCACCTTTTAGGTTTTTAACCTAGAGGTTCCCATTTACTGTGGAACTTTTACTAAATAATACATAAGAATGTATAGTATATATGCTTACACCAAGGACGTAACACCTAGACGCAGAAGTATGAAAGGTTAAAGATGTATTTCAAAGATCCAAAGCCACACTAAGAGGCGCCGACTGGGCTGCTGGCCTTGGTGCTGAATGTTTTCATCTGGGTTATTTTTTTAGCACTCTGTCAATATTGAGTGAGAGCGGTCATGTGGTCACACATTAACTTCGCTTCTTCGAGTAACCGGATGACGAAGGGCGATTCTGCATTTACGTAATTCCCCAACTGCTTCCTAGCAGTGCCATGGCCAGAAATCGCAGGTGGGCCAGAATGAAAGAGGGTGGCCCACACAATCCAATATAGCAGAACAGCATTTACAGCTCATTGCAAACGTGTTCTGCTATGTGTTGGGCTGTTTCGTCATCGTCGTACTCGCATCCCTCAACAAAAATAAAAATCAAAGCAATCCGCTCTGTTCAGTTGCTACAACAAGACACCATAAACAGAGTCTGAATAGGCGCCTCACAACAGATGTAGGGACAAAGAAAACAGCTTCACACACACAGACCGCTTAAAATATTAAGCAACAAAGCCAAGCCGTGTTATATAATAAATCTGCAATGCCCAGCCATAGTCTATCCACACTGTAAAGTTCTGAAATCTCACTCCAGCATAACAAGATATTTCTAATCTTCAATGATTTTATTGTGCTTCAGTGGTAAACTGTTTTGTATTGACTACCACAGCCATCGCTGTGCTCTGAAAGTTTTGCAGACTACTGCAAAAAAGAAAATTTTAGGCTTACCTTTGATGTCTTCCTGGAGTCATATTAATCCGTAATTATTAGTTAACAATATATTTCACACTGAAGTTCAGGAACTTATGTCCTGGTTCCAAGTTCCTGGACCATCTCGAATTTCTGGAGTTCCCGGCCACTTTTGCGTGTTGTTTTCCTTATTTTAAATTGCTAAATAGGCATGGGTAAGACAAAAAGCTTGTAGGTGAAACTTTATACATGTAATTTCATACAAAACTACACCACCACGCCAAAACAATGTAAGATCTTACTGGGGGGATCGATTGTGATCAAAACTGCATACAGTCTTTTATTTGTATTTCATTTCTAGGACAAGTGACATTTTTATAATTCATCATTAAATCGATCTAGCAGATCAATCCTTCATTTCCCACAGAGCAAAAAAACTATGTAACGTTGTGCTAATAAAGAGCTGACAAGTTTCACCATTAGACAAATGTAGGCTTATATATCACTTATGGATCAAATTTTCCGACGCAGAAATGTAGAAACACAAACAAAAAGGTATTTAATAATGTATTAAATGTAACTGACATACAAAAATAATTCTATTTGCTCAATTTTTTCTCCATCACTTCTATCTTTTTCCCCCGACAGTTCCAAGTTAGCGCTGGTGCTTGCAGTTGCCCAATCAGCAAGCCTTGGCTGTAAGCGCCTCCCCCGTAGCTTGTGTTCGAGTCTGGAGTGGGTATTGAAAAAAGGGTCTGGAATGGCCCTACAATGAACTACAATCAGACTGAGTTCCTGTGATGGGAACACGACAGAAGTTCCTGGTTCCGGAAAATTATTCCTGCCGTGGGAAAGCACCTAATAATAGCAGATTTGTGACGAAAAAAAAAAAACAGCTAATTTGATTGGGTGGTCCTAGGCAAGAAGTAGCTACGCCCAAGCTTCCTAGTATAACAAGGTAATTCTGGGAGGCAAATCAAAACAAACAAGGATGTCACTGTAGTGTTTGTGATCGTGGTTTCTGATTGTATAGCAAATACACACAGTGAACAGAGGATACCCTTTGGTATTTTGACATGATTAGTAGTAATCCTACACACATAATCATACACGCATACACACACACATATAAATGTATATATGAATTTATGTGTGTGTCTGTGCGCGTGTGTGTATCCATCCATCCATTTTCTATACCCGTTTCTTCGGAGCCCATCCTGGAGGCGGCTACGGACTACGAGCAAGTTAATAAAAGCAAAACTTCCATATTAAAAGACCTGTCATCTCCATCATCAACCATGACCCACTAGCTCATCACATTGGTGTCAGAAGTGGGATTGCAAGTCATCGATTAAATTGACAAATTAATCTAAAAGCTGTAGAGGATCAAGACTGCAAGATAGTAGCAGAAGCTCAAAGGGGGCCCCCAGGAACTGAGCACTATGCCTTTCCAGGGCGACCTGATGGATATAGCACACCTTGCCTACAGCACTGCCAACACCAGGCAGAAGAAAAAGCCCCAGCTCCACGGAAAGATATCGGAAGCGGGACGGAGACCGCCATAAAGCTTCCTCGCTACAGTGGGAAGCGGGCCCTGCAGCCTAACCTCACCCAGGTGCACCTCAATGCGTGGCACAGTGACTAGCCCTCCACTGAAACAGTGATGCATCTAGCATATGGATGGGGGGATACTCAAGGTCCTCCCCAACCTGGCACTGGACAAACAGTGAGACTATGCAGCCCTGGTCACAACGTTAGAACACTGCATATTTGTAGCTGTCCAAAGAGGCCATGAGGGGAGAGCCGGTAAATGGGCAGAGACAGAAGAACAAGACTCTGGATACGATCGCTGTAGACTTCCAAAATTATGCACGGTGGGGCTTCCCTCCATGCCTTGTTCAATGCTCTACCGCTGGAGTGGCTTTGCCAGTATATTCAGCGACACATCACGGATAGCCAGGTATGCCCTGCTGCCACACCTTTGGCACCGAAGGTCCCAACAGGGTTGAAGAGCAGCCAGTGATCCTCCTACACAGAGTCACGGCAGTAGTGTCACCCACCATTCATCGTGCCCTTCTACCACTGTGGAGATGTCGGGCATATTGCTAGGTACTACCCAGTCGCAGCCACTCAGCATGGGCATTATAGCAGGGCAGCAGCACCAGTTAAGGGTGCTACTGGACAGGCACATTGACATCTTCTTTGCCCAAGAGATGAGTGCAGTCCAACCGCATTCATCTAGAATCAGATTGATAACAGAGATGCTCCACCCATCCATCTGCAACCTCACTGGTTAGCTCTTACCAAACATCAGGTAGTGGAGCAAAAGACCCAGGAGATGGCAGCAGCAGGAGTAATCAAGCCTTCCGGCAGTCCATGGGCTCCACTGGCAATCATGGTGAGGAGGAAGGATGGGATCTTGGCATTTCCTTTGTGTACTACTGGTGCCTGAACACTGAGACCCAGAAGGACTAAAACCTGCTGCCCCAAATTGACAATGCAATGGACCCCAACTCAGGGTCAACATGGTTTATCTCCTTAGATATTATCAGAATGGTCTGAGGATTGTGCCACTGCCTTCGAATGCCTTCACCAAAACCCGAGGTCTGGCATACCCTGACCCAGTACTCACATTCACTTTGGATACTGATGACAGCCACAAGAGTGTCATTAGACATGGCATTAGACAGACGGGGTGTCAGGATGAGAACTATTGCTTTTTCCATCTCAACTTCTATGGGCAGTGCTTCCACCTGAACACTGACTATGCTTCCCTTACGAAGTTATTGAGTTTCCACAATCCTGTGGGACAGCTGGCATGCTGGCTGGTGGTCCTCCAAGGGTATGACTTCAAGGGTTATTACAAACCCAGCAGGCTCCACTGCCATGCCACTGCCCTCTCTCATCACCCCTGCAAGACAGATGACTGTTGCCGCATTGAGAAGCACTGTAAGAGAAGGATTGTGGTGGCAGCAGTGTAGGAGGACATCAGTGACGATGACTGGAGGCTGTCAACCACCAGTGGTTTCAGGTGGAGCAGTTGGGGGACCCAGTGCTGACCCAAGTCAACGGTTTACTGCAGGCGGGGAGGTGGCCAGAGTGGAAGGAGGTATTCACCTTTGACCTAGAGACCAAGACCCTCTACTCACAGTGGGGGGCCCTGAAAGAGCATGGCGGACTGCTGTACTGGTACTGGTGAGAGGTACCTGCTCCCGCTGCTGGTGCCCCAGAGTCTCAGTCCCAAAATCCTGAAGGTGGTGTACAGCGCTAAGGGAGCCAGGTATTTTGCAGTGGCAAAGACACTGAGGAAGCTGTGGTGCCACTTCTACTGGCCCAGCTGCTGTCAAGACACAGTGCTGTTCATGCAATGCTGTGACATGTGCACCAGCCAGAAGAACCCAAGCCAGCGGTTCAGAGCACCAATGCAGCAGCACCAGGTGAGGGTGCTTATGGAGAGTGTCAAGGTAAGTGTCCTGGACCCTTTTCCCCTCATTGACACCTAGAGCCACGACATACAAATGGCCATGGAATTTTTCACAAAGTGGCCCAAGGTGTGGTTCTGACCAAAGTGCAGCAACCATTACTGAGAAGCTGGCTGAGAAGTTCTTCTAGCATTTTGGTTTGCCAAAGGAGCTACACAGTGACTCGGGGCACAGGTGTTTCGCAAGGTCTTCAAATAGCTGAAGACCCACAATACCCCCCTTCACCCAGAGAGTGGTTCAACCTTGCGCTCACTGCACAGCTCACCAACCTGGTCAACACCCACCACTGGAACCACCACCACCATGGTCTTGTGGGTATATTGGGCAGTAGTGCAGGAGAGTACTTGGTGCACCCCAGCTGTGCTTATTATCAGGAGGGAGTTGCATACATCGGTAGACTTGTTGTTCCAGCTGCCCCCAGACTCAAAGGTACCGAAGGAGCTAAGTATGGCGTTACAGAGTGCCTCTGGTGACTCTGGGAGCATCTGAGGGAGGTTCACAAGCTGGCCCAGCAACACCAAAGTGCAGTGACTTCTAAACAGAAGCACATCTACTACGATGCACGTAGCTGTGGGCAGGACTTTGGCGTCGGGGACCTATTTTGGGTGTACTGCCCCATCCGCAAGAAAGGGTGGTCACCCAAGCTGGACAATCATAGCAAGTGTCTCTTGTGCCATTTTCAAGGCTTTGAGGTACGTTTGGGGGTTTGCCAGAGATGGCTGATCCTGCACTGCAGGGCAGGCTAGTAAAGACTTACTTACTTGGACGACTGACAGCATAAGTGTACCAATCTTGTAATGCATCAATTCATGTCTATATGTTGCAAATAGTGTCCTTGTGTTATGTTTTGTGACAGAGTATGCTTGTTTGTTAGCATATGACCATAGCTAACCCAAGTGTGAGTGTCGCATTAATTGTGGATGCGCCACCACTGCTAATTTGCACTGGCAGTGAGCTGTCAATAAAGCCAAAACTTCTGTATTAATAGAACTGTCGTCACTATCATTAACCATGACCCACAAACTTGCCACAATATTTTGTGACTAATTAACATGAAAAACTACCACTATCTCCTACAAGTAATGTGGATTGCCACAAGCATCACATATTTATGAATTAATCTACATCTGTAACAAGTTGGTAAGATCTGTATTGAGATGTGCATAGAGAAACAGGTGATTTATGCTATCCTACTGTCTTGAATGCCTATTGAAGCATACACATTCTGCATTTTTATAATGATGGCAACCAGAGTTGGTCTTCCTAGGGCTCTTGTATCCAATGATTGATTAGATCTAATTCAGTGGTTGATGTTAGACATTCCACAATAAATTTAACGTATGCTAAATACTATCTATCTATCTATCTATCTATCTATCTATCTATCTAACTAGCTAATCTCAGATATTACTTAAATAATAAAATAATCATTAATAATATACAATATGTCCCTAACTTTTCAATTGCTCATACCCTTTGAGAGACAACATCACATACAACACATAAAGCCCATCACTCAATGCTTGCAGTGATAAATTAGCAAGGTGGTAATGTATCCCACAGGGGTCAAAGGTCAAGAGAGAATGCTGGGACCCCTTCCACAGTGTCATGTCATTAAAAATAATGTGGCGTCAGGCAGACCGAGGCATCGCAGCAGCGGAGAGAGACACAGAGATTTGCTTGGGGAAATCACAGTCTTTATTAGCACCCAACAAGCACCGAACCAAACACAGATGGGAAGCACAAGGCTGTCAGACACCGAACTGCAAGATGCACACACGGGGTGATTTACACAAGCTAAATACACGCGAGGATCGGACTGGGTACACACAAGACCCGGGCAAACACACGCGCGACAATAGAGAAATGCAACCATTAACAGGGAAATGCAACCATTAACCATTAACCAGAACAACAAATGAACAAATAAAATTTACAATTGCACGCGGAGCATGCTGGTACATTCGCCTTCCGATGCTACAATATTAAGTGAATGAATAAAAAGAAAGTGAGTGGCATGATGGTACAGTGAGTGGAACTCTCACCGTGTTCATCTCCGGGTTTGGAGGATTGCATTGTGCTCTCTTTGTCCCGTGTTTACGTTGGATTAATCCTGGTAACCCAGTTTCTCCCCACAGGCCAAAAACATGCACTTAACTTGACATTGGTGCTTATATGTGTGCCCTGTGTCAGACTGGCATGTTATTTAGGGGGCACCGTGCCTAGTGCCTTGCACTTCCTATGATATTCTGCAGGTTAAGGACCCTTACTGGTGGAGTGGTTGTAGTAGATGCATGAATATACTGAATGAGGGAGGACTGATGGCAGGTCTGAAGTGAAGCTGGAATTCCATAACTGTGTGTTCACCATGGTAGTTTTCTGTAATGCTGACATTCATAGCTCTTGAAACAAAAGTCAAATGGATGCTGTTTTCATAAAATGATATTTGCCACAGTGAAATCCCATTGGATGGACACTCCTGATGATATATGACCTATGATTTGGTGATGAGATCATATTGTCATGCTGCATATTTAACATCAAGTGCATAAGTGAAACTTAATTTTACTAATTTAAAGTGAACTTGTTATTGTTAAATAATGATGTGCAATTCTAATTCCCATTAATCATCTAAATAGCTTATTTATTTTTGAGTAACAATTTAATAAAATTAGTAAGATATTAATCATGTATTTCCTGCAAGCAATGTGAGGCAGACAAAAACCTGTTTTTCTAAATGATTACATCTTGGAAGTGATTATATTTCAAGCACTGCTTTTTGTTTTAAAGAGATTAGTCATTGAAAAGCACGATTTTTCTGTGCAGAAGTACTGTGTTGATGATAAGAATCATAATTACACTAAGTTTATTTTATATTCTGGCCTGCACTTCAAGACAGGAACATTTCACATCCTGGCGTTAATGCAAATTGAAATCATTGTTCTGCCCACTGAAGCCGATTCTTCAAAAAAGTTGAATTACAAAAAAGTCATTTTTTGTAGTTTAATGTCGCACGTTTTTTCTTTAAAATCGGCCAGAATCACCATTACTGTGCTCATCTGTCCCGATTTGCGACTGTCGAAATTGGAATGTAACCGTTATAAAAAAGTCAGTCGGGAGGAGTCCGTGAATAAACCAGACGGCACCGGCGTAGCCTGGTATCAGAGCTGTTTCACAGCTTATAATTATCATGAGAGTCATAGTGGCCCAGCAAAGCCCTGCTGTGGCCTGGTGGTTGGGAGGCGTGACTGGGCAGGCTGCTCTGCGGCCGCCACCCCATCCACTGTGTCCCTGCTGGGAGGTAATTGTGCACCTCATTGGATTAATGTGTCCCTCTGGGCCTCCTTTTAATCTCCAAGCACATCGTGTTCCTTTTGAAGCGGAGAGGTCCTGGGAGCAGTTAATGTCCACTGACTGTGAGCTCAGAGAACAACAGGAGCAGCTGAGTCGCCGTGCACTTGTATCACTCCACCGTGACTTTATCCAGCAGCTGATAGCTGGCATGCAGGAAAGATGATGGGATGGCACTGACAAAACGCTAACACACTGTATGCCGTGTCTGCTTGAAAGTGGTACATTTATTATGTAAACCGCATGGTATCCCCTCTCTGTTCAGCTGTTTGTAACATGTCAGCTTAAAGCTTGTGGTTTTCTTTTCAGCAAATTGATGAATGTTATGATAGTTGCTTTTATGGTTGATGCCCCCTTCTGGGTTGTTCCCTGCCTTGGGCCAACAGCCTCCGGGACAGGCTGCGGACCCTTGTGAGCTTGAATTGGACAGGCTGTCACAGAAAATGGATGGATGGATGGATGAGTGGATGGATAGATGAATGGATAGGTGAATGGGTGGATGAACAGGCTTCTTTTATTTCTTATGTATATAAGTATTATCTTCCCTGATCAGGAAGGCCTTTCTGCCGCCCCACATCCTGTGGTGCTTGAGACAGGCAGAAATGCCGCTTCCCATTCTGTCCACCTGCTACTCAGGTGCCATTAATGGTACCCTCACAAAGTGCATCCCACTCTGGTTCAGATCCCGCAACGCCTCAGAACACCAGTCCCTCCAACGCCTAATCAAAACAGCAGAAATGTTTGCTATAACCAGGCCCCTTCTCTGCTGAATGTCTGTAACAAGCCCATCTCCCCCCGCTCACAACCTCTCTGCCCCATTGCTGTCTGCTAGGAGGTACCGCAGCCTCAAAGCCAGGACAGCAAAGCTTAAAACAGCTTTTCCCCCAGGCAGTTGACTGCCGAATGCTAAGACTGGATTTCTTAAAAAGACCATCTCCCCCCCTGCCCCCCCCCCCCACCACACACACACACTGGAATCACAAGTGTAACAAAAATCCACACTGCACACTCACTACTGCAACCTTAATCTATTATTGCACGTCACGGCCCATACAACTCATGCCCATTTGAACTGCGTGTACATATGTATGTATGTATGCATATATGTACGCATGTATGTATGCACATATGTATGTAAAATATATATCACATTAGAAAAAATCAGTAGTTTTAAGTAAAACATTCATTTCAAGTAGTTATAAATTTAAATCATAGTTCTAAAAGAGCTGTTCTGATTTTAAAAGTTCATTGACAAGCAGTCTCATTGGGTGCATTTTAATTAGTAACACCTTTGTAGTAACATAAAACACAAAACATTCATGTTTAATATCCCCGTGGGGGCCAATCACTACAATTGCAATTAATAGCAAAATGACAGAAACAGAATTGAATGAGTCAGTAAAAAGAAAAAAAGACACTAGAGAAAAACAAAATGACTGTGTGGAAGATATGTACAAATATGTTAAACATTGCTTATCCAAGGGTGGCACGCTGGTTTGTGCTGCTACCTCATAGTGAGAAAGTCCCGGGTTTGGTTCTGGGTCCTTTCTGTGTGGAGTTCACATGCTCTCCCTGTTTTTGCGGGGGGATCCGGTTTCCTCCCACGGTCCAAAGGCATGCAGGTTGGTTGATTGGCGAGTCTAAATTGGCCCTGTAGTGGTGTGAGTGTGTGTGCCCTGCGGTGTGTTGGCGATTGCCCAGGGTTGGTTCCTGCATGTGCCTGTTCCTGGGAGAGGCTCTGGTACCCTGTGTGACCCCAGTTGGGATTAAGTGGTTTCAGAAGATGGATGGATGGATTGCTTATCTATATACTTATGTCATGAAACCAATAAACTTGTGACATTGTTAAAGAAGTAAGCAAGTGTTCTGTAAGCACTGTATATATATACAGGAGCTTTATGGGTCATATAGCTGAAGATGGCAATAAAGATGCTTTTACTTTTGGTGCTTTTCCCCTGCCAACAAGAACTGACTCATACTGTTCCCAGCCATACTGTGAACTGATGTTTTCCATTGTAAATTATGCAAGCTGCACCAGAGCGTAACCAAACCAAGCTGGCTGCATCATCACCATCTCATTGGTTGAAATGCACATACCAGGGTTCTGTGCATGGATTACCTGAAGGAAAAAGTATAGATTCTATATCCATCTATTTTCTGAAACCACTTGCCCTATTCAAGGTCACAGGGTCCAGAACCATTTCTGGGGGCTACAGGTACAAGGCAGGGAACAACCCAGGATGGGGTGCCAACCCATCACAAGACACCCTCACACACCAATGGGCAATCTGGCAACTCCAATTAGCCACAGCATGTTTTTGGACTGTGGGGGGTGAAACCAGAGTACCAGGAGGAAACACGACAATGACATGGGGAGAACATGCAAACACACACATGGAATACTGGCAAAGACTCGAACCAGGCCGGTTATATGTAAAGTGCTTTATGACAATGACTGTTGTTAAAAGCGCTATTTAAATACAATTAAATTGAATTGAAACCCAGGTCTCAATTGTGTGAGGCAACAGTGCTAACCACTGGTCACCAGGCCACTCCAGAATACTCTGTACTGTATATTATTCAATATTAGTAGTATCGCACATTGTAATGTATTGGTACATTCCTGATAACTCGGAACTTGAAAATTTCCAGCCTCATACATGTAAAAGTACTACAGAATGACAGAATGGATTCATATTGAAAGTTTCCAGCCTCATACATGTAAAAGTACTACAGAATGACAGAATGGATTCATATTGAAAATTTACAAAAGCTAATACTAATTCCACTTCACATAACACACTGATTCTCACAGATGTGCTAATGGATACTAGCACATTTTAAAGCTTGAAATACACCATCCATCCATCCATTTTCCAATCTGCTTATCCTACTGGGTCGTGGGGGGTCCGGAGCCTATCCCGGAAGCAATGGGCACGAGGCAGGGAACAACCCTGG
>JAODJW010000106.1:7336942-7349106 GCA_026777045.1 Hyperopisus bebe | reverse complement strand
ACACTCATACCTTTCCGCTGCTAATTTGAATTTGACTTGTATGATTGCTACCATTTGCACTCTATTGTTCACCATTTCCATCACTTCCTTATCTATGTTTACCATTTGCACAACTACCTTAATATTATTACACTTTGCACAACCGCCTCTTCTACTCTTACCATTTGCACAACTGCCTCTTCAATTATCATTTGCACAACTGACTATATATTGTTATCATTTGCACTTTGTACCATTTGCACTTTGTACCATTTGCACTTTGTCGATTTGTCTCTGTCAGTTTGTCCTGTGTCTTGTTACCTGTCTTTTTGTATAGAATGTCTATTTTTTGTAATTGGAGGGTTCGCATACCAGTGAGCGAGAAACAGCGTTTCGATTCCCATGTATGTCTTGCACATAAAATGTGAATTGACAATAAAATATCTTTGATCTTTGACCTTTGATCTCCTACAGCTTCAGGGTTTGATGGGGAAAGGAGAACAGGACTGACTGACAACTTCTCAGGATTGTAAGACCAGGCCGACATTCCCACTCTGCGCTCCCATCTGGAACATCCTTGCTTGCCCCACTCTCCATTGCTATCACCCCAGAAGATTTTCCAAATTCTAAATTGCAGATGTTGAAGTGTTGTCCTAATGCCTTTGGGCAGGGGTGTCAAACTCCATTCCTGGAGTTTTATTCAGGTGTGTTAAATGAGGGGAAACCCAAAAATGTGTGGGGCTCTGGCCCTCCAGGACTGGAGTCTGACACCCCTGCCTTAGGGAATGAATAATCGAGGGCTGATTTTCACTCAAATTAATCCCTCGCTGTGGGTGTGTGGAAGTCTAGCTGAGAGTACCTTGGTATGATTTTAGATCAGTCTTTGTCTTTTGATGCACATATTAAATCACTTGTTTCATTCATTTAAGACAAATCTCCAAGCTTCATACAGTAGTCTCTAGAGCTGAGCTTGAAATGCTTATTTATGCTTTCATCTCATCTCATGACTATATTGCTTTTTTTCAGGACTGAATAAGTCTTCTGTCTTCCATCTCCAGTTCAAAATGCCGCAGTTAGGCTTCTAACACATTCTGTTTTTTTGCCGCACATGACGCGCATATTGTCATCTTTGCACTGGCTTCCTGTGGATTTTAGGATAAGGTTTAAGATCCTGATGATTACCTATAGGGTCCTGAATAGTCAAGCCCCAAAATATGTAATGGATCTCCTTAACAATTATGAAACTCGATTGCTCAGATCTCAGGAGAAAAGTTGTTCCACGCACCAAGTTAAAGACCTGTGGTGACCGTGCTTTCCAGTCTACTGCCCCGAGGTTACCGCTACTGCCCCGAGGTCACCGCTACTGCCCCAAGGTTACTGCTACTGCCCCGAGGTTACCAAATGATCTTCCTCCTTCGGTATGCGCAGCTTATTAAGTCGATTCTTTTATGCGTAGTCTTAAAACCTTTTGGTTAGATTTTTTAATTTTATTTTATTCTTATTATACATTTTATTGTTTATGTACTGTGATTGCTTTGTACAGCGCTTTTCTGACTCTTGTCTGTGAAAAGCACCTAATAAATGAGGTTTAACATACTTACTTACTTATCCTTTGTGGAAGAGAAATTCACCTTTGGTGAAACCCATGCTTGACGCGGCACAAAAGCTTCTACGTCAGTAATGACTTCATAAATACATGGTAAGCATGGTAAGTCATCAAGAATGCAAGTGTGTCCCGATACCACTTTTTGTCCATGCTACCTTCCTTCCTCACTCGTTCCTTCCCTCACCAGCTTCATGAACTTTGAACTTTAGACAATGAGTCATCGGGGGGGCGGGGGGGGGCAGTGATGTAGCCTCAGAGCATTTCATGCACAAGCTTTATTTACATATGCATTTATGTTTATGGGTATATATGCAAAATTTCATTTGATATGTTACATTTTCACATATCCACTTAGTATGTTACAGATTTGATTGTTCATCGGTACAAGATTTCGTTTTCATCATGAAAATCAGTAAACATAACCCCTTCAACAAATACAACACTTTGTTAAACTTAAAAAAGTCTTGAAAAACTGAAAATCTCAGCTCAGGTCCAAATTTAGATTAATTAACCTTCAAGCCAGGAATAATAAAGTGTAACACCTGAGCATAAATATTAGGGAATATTAGGGAATTTTTTAAAAATATGAAGTGTAAAACAGGTCATGCTCATATACGGCATCACGATGAGGACATTTATGACAAAAACATGTTTATTTATGACATCCCATCAGGCATGAGCATAGGGTGTGTGTGTGGGGGGGGGCGGTGTTGCGTCGCTCTACGAAAAGCCATGATTCATCACTGTGAAATGTCTTCCAAGATCTGAGAAGTGGGTCAGTGCCCATTAGAATCATCACCTCCCTGCTATTCGAATGGTGAGAGATTCTGCAAAACACGGGGCACCTGCATTCTTAATTATTGTCTCAGGAAACAATTTCCTCACCAGGTGGAGCTTCACATCCGAAAGAACTGCATTTAACAAGGTCATCAGGAGATAATGACCCCCAGCCCCCCCGCACCACCGCCAATCATTGTTTTTTTTTGTACATTTTTAAACTACTGGCACCTGAATATATGAAAGGTCTCCCAATCTTCAGGTCTTCTTTAACATCTCATTACTCTGGGCTATAATATCATAGGGATTTAATTTTATACAATTAACGGTAATGATCTCTATTTAAGGTAAACAAAATTTTGAGATGACAAATTAGAAGACACTGAACAAGAGGAGCTGAATATAATATGTTAATTACTGCAACTGGGAGGCACTTAACAGGAGGGGGTGGAATAAATTATGTTAATTACTGCAATTTAGGAAGTATTTAACAGGAGGAGCTGAATAAATTATGTTAATTGCTGCAGAGAAAATTAAAGTGACGTGGCATATCAGCATTAGAGTTTGCCCTTTTTGTGCAGATTCTTATGTAACATGTTTAATTTTAAATCAAAAATAAATTTGAGGGGAAAAAAAACTAGTTTTAAGCATAACAACAATAAACCTTTGTCGGAAATCCCCAGTACTCTCCAGGCATATTTGCCCAATAACTGCAGTAAAACTGAAAACTACATAACACTGCGTGCCAGTTTAACACCAGAGCAAACAGAAAAGTACTTCTTACAATTAAATTTTTTGATTGTCATTGCCTTAATAACATAATATAACTGCATAGTACTTGAGGAATAACCTCCCCCAAGTACTACTGTATGTATGAGCTGAAGATGCACTTGTTTATACAACATCATTATCATGGTGGATAATTTGTTTTTATCTGTTTTTTTTATTCTGCATTTTACTTTAATTTTATGGGTAATATGCTATTTTAATAATTTACGTGAATTTTACTATACAGCACGTTGTGGTTTCTGCCTGTGAAAAGCACTTTATAAATACATTTTACTTAATTACTTACTTAGTTAAATCAAAGAATGATTGACATCACACAATAATCCTTCCCACTATCTGTTTCTGAGCCAGAATTCCTCAATCAATACTACAAATTCACTCAAACCTGCATCCAGATGAGTTAATAAGCTCCGTTCAGCTGTGGCTGCTGGTCCAGCCCAGTACAACCAAGGATTTGTTTTGCTGTTTTCAGGTCTTATATGCAGCTTTAAAACTATTGACACTAAACTCTTTATAAGTAGAAACGCAAAGCATGCTTAACTTTTCTCGCTTTAATATAACCACAGAAAAGCAGTTGTCACGCCCACACGGACCGGCCCAAACGGGAGCCGGGCTTTGCGCTTAATTCCGGGCGCTATAAAAGACGCCAGCAGCCTAGGCCTGGTGCGAAGTATTGAGCCAAATGAGTTTGAGCCGTGCTGAGCGTTTTTTTGTCTGTCGTCTGCCCATCTTCCCGAACCTCATCCGTCTGCCTAGTGTTTACCTCTCTTCCTGCCTCCTTTCCCTCTCCAGCCCTCGTCCCGCACCTGATCCACCCCCAGAACCAAGCCCTGCTCGTCCTGTCCGCCCCTCCCTGTGTGGTCGTGTCTCGAGCTTAATTGTTGGACGGATTTCCCGGTTCCTGACCCCTGCGCCTCCTCATCGACCTGACTCTTGGATTGCCCTCACCTGTACCGTTGCCAGTGCCGCAGAAATAAACCTTTCGGTTCCCTGCATTTCTGGGTCCGAGTCTTTCTCCCCCGGCAGACGCCACAGACTGCCCTTTTGTGCTTATTGAGTCTTTTTTAAATCAAAATCCTCATTTAATTTGGTAGTTTAATTTGAAATTTGATTTGGCACATTTAGTGCACACACAAACGGTGTGTTCATACACAGCACGGAACAAATAGACAGCAAGCTCCGTTTTCAATCTGGCACTCTAGTCAGATATGTAGCCTTTTATACAAATTATAATAGGTTGTGCAATTTGGAATTCTAGTATTTAACACAAAGTCAACAAATTTAGAGCTCTGAAAGACTTGATCAGTATTGAAAAACAAAATTCCTCCAAAATCATTTTAGAAGGTTTAGATCAACCAATAATGGAGAGAAATGGCCAGACAGGACTGTGCGAAAACCATCTCACATGTTCACAGAGTGCCAGAGCACTCAAGGGTCTCACAGCGGGGTCATATTTTGCACAACCCTTCCCAAGACCCCTGACTCACACTGTCTGCCACCGCTTTGCTTCTGAGGTTCAGCAACAGAGCAGAACTGAAGTACACTCACTCCCAAGTGGAGATAAAGGACATGCCAATAGTGAAATTTTAGCATATGTGAAAAGGGCACATAATTGAAAATGTCACTGTGTCACTGCCTGCTACGCCTCTCAAGATTTCTCAAATTCTCCTTTACTTACCTAAAGCTGCTTCTTACCGCATCACAGTTGTTACGGCTGGTGGGTAATAAGCTTCTTGCTCCACAAAGAAGATATTCTCAGCTGAGGCACAAGGCAGGGAAAAATCCAAGATGGAAGATGGGCTGCCAGTCCATTGCAGAACGCATACATGCACATTTGGACTGTGGAGGAGATGAAGGGAACCCCACGACGACAGAGGCAGAACATGCAAAGTTCTCACATGTAGAGTCAGCGTGGAGATTCAAACTCTGATCTGAGAGGTGTAAGGCACCAGTGCCAACCACCACACCACTGTGCCAACTCAGCTGTGTTATACAGCGCCCCCCACAATTATTGGCACCCCTTGTAAAGATTTGTAAACGGGGTTAGAAAAAATTGAGAAATGGGTAAATCAAACAACTGTGCTCTTGTCTCTTAATTCTTTCCATGGCTATATTCATTTGTTAATATGGTGTATGTAAGGCATGCAACGATAAAAATAATGAGCCACATCAATAACAAAGGAAATGTTTAGTAAGCATAAAGAACATCCAGTTTCCCCAGTTTTTTCCCCACAATTCAAAAACTAGCTTGTGAACTGGTGCTTTGACATTAACCACAGTGTGTGTTGGAATGATATCCCATCCTGGCCGTCACTTGCCTTGCGCCCTCTGCTTTCTAGGATAAACTCAGAGGTCACTGCCACCATATGAAGGGTAAACATTATAGATGATTGATGAGAATTCCTAGTAGCACACTCGATTTAGAAAGTACACTTACCGTCCACTTTATTAGGAACACCTACACATTTGCTTGTGAATATAAATATCTAATCAGCTAATCCTGTAGTGGCTGCTTAATGCACAAAATCATGCCAAAATGGGTGAGGAGTTTCAGATAATGGTCAGATCAAAAACTAGAATGTAACCGTGACATGGTTGTTGTGCCAATTTAGGTGGGTTGAGAATTTTAGAAACTGCTGATCTCCTGGGATTTTCACACAACAATCTAAAGGTTGCACAGAATGGTTGAAAAAATAAAAAATGTCCAGTGAGTGGCAGTTTTGTGAGTGGAAACACCTTAATGATGAAAGTGGTCAGAGGAGATTAGTTCAAACTGACAAGATGTCTATAGTGACCCAAATAACCACTCTTTACAATAGTGGTGGCCAACACGTCAAACCTTTAGGTGGATGGGGCTACAACAGCAGAAATCATACTGGGTTCCACACCTGTCAACTAGGAATAGGCTCACCGAAGTTGGGAAGCTGAAGACTAGAAAAAAATTCTGGTCTGATGCATTTAAAATTCTGTTGCAACATGCAGATGGTATGGTCAGAATTTAGCATAAACAGCATGAATCCATAGACCCAACCTGCCTTGTGTCAACAGTTCAGGCTGCTGGTGGTGTAATGATGTGGGAGATGTTTTCTTGGCACAAATCAGGCCCCTAAGACTGACTAAGTATATATGAATATTGCTGCGGACCATATGAATCCCTTTGTGGTCGCAATTTACCCATCTTCTAATGTCTACTTCCAGCGGCATAATGCACCGTGTCACAAAGCACAACTCATATTTAACTGGCTCCTTGAATATAACAATGATTTCAGGGTACTTTAAATCCCTCCCAGTCACTAGATCTGAATCCAATAGTATAAAGAGTCACATTCACATTCAGTACTCAACTGGTTGGTTGATACAAAATCTTGGTCTGTATTTGTGCTCTCTGTACCTGAACTTTCTACTTCTCCTGAGAGCAAATGGGGATCCTACCCAGTATTTGAATAGTTTTCCTAACAAGGTGGCAGGTGAGTGAATGCTTTGAGGAACAAGGCTAGGAATTTAGCATACATGAAAGATGGGCATTGTAATTCTGGCTGTTGTATTTATTGCAGTGACAAAGTTGCCAATGAACATTACAGGCAGAAAGATATCCAGGTCAATAAATGGTAAAATTTGTGCAGTTATTTTTTATCAAAAACAAGAAAAATATAATACTATTTCATCATGAAGCTCCTGTCGCATTAATAAGGAAGTTAATTGCTTAGTCCATCTTGTCTTTGTTGTGGTTTTTCCTTCTCCACCAAATCAGAAGTCAGAAGCCGCTGGTGTAGATCCAAATTCAGTCTTTATTGCAACAATAAAGTTACAACCAAGGCCGGACACAAAGTGTTTCCATTACTGTTTTACACCAATTTTTATACATTTTCTCATTGTGTAACAATACCTCACCACTTAAGCATCATCATTCCCTCAACCATTCACCTTCGTTGTTTTCTCCCTTAATCCACACCCCTATATGATAAGTTTTGTCAATCATCTCTTTTACTGTTTGGTGCCTCGGCTGAACATAAGGGTGACGTGACCATCTCTACTCAGTTTTTTTAAATGCCCAGCCGTGAACTTTCGGTGAACTCAGGCGAATCCTTTCCTTCAGTAGCAAACCTTAGCAGCTTCTGGTTGTTGCAGATTGTCCGGCCAGGTGGTTGTCCTTCTACATAGTGATAAGCTGGAGCACTAATACAGTACATATTCATACACCAAAGGCTAACAAAATGGCCAACAGAAACAGAAACTTCTAAGCCAACACAAGGTGCTCATTCATACTTGTTTCTTATCACATTGTGCACAGCAGTAATTGGTCAGCATTCTCTAAAGACTACAAGGTCAGTCTCTACACAGTGTATCAGCTTTTTAATAGAGTCCTAATGATTACATTCTCTATGCGTTATGAAATGCTAAATAATATTCCATATCTTTAAGAGTCTTATTTGATCTGTAATTATTATTTAACGCTTCCTTAGTTAAGCAGGGTAAAAATTCCTGTATGCATAACATAAAACATAGTATAACCAAATGTGTCTTGTTTCTCACAGTCTAAAAATGTGAGGCTTAGGTATACGGGTATTCCTAAACTGCCCTTAATGCATGATTTTTGTGATGTGAGATGGACTGGGAGCCAGTCCAGAATGTAGCCCAGTTTGTGTCCTGTGCTTCTTGGACCAGGCCCCATGCTACATTGTATAAGCATTTATTAAAATGGATAGATGGATGCATAGATGAATATTAATGATGGTAACAGTAGTATAGTAGTATTGTCCATTTCTTTAATGTTTAATGGTGTTTATCAAATCCTTTATCAACATTTTCACAGCAACAAGATTACTGTACTGACGAAACTCATATTGATAGTCACATATACAAAATAGCTAGATCTAACAAACACTCAAATAAGTAGTCACCTACTGCAAACTTTTACAGTTATTGGAATTACACAACATGTAAGTTGGCAAGCATTAAAAATAATTATTTGGATACAAAATTTAAAGGTGTTATCTTTCAAATGACCATCTGTGACCTTAGCAGATTCTTGCAATATGTGGTGTAGTCTGGCGATAATGGCAAGGACTTGAATGCTCAGTGGGGGCTATGGATTAAGCTACAGAAATATAATGAACAGGCCATAGCAGGTCTGAAAATCGAGAAACAAGACATTTCTCCAGAATGGCTGTTCTGTAAGGTCCTCAAAGATTCCATGACGCCTAAAAATATAGATGCCTAATCATATAGCTACAAGGTCCTCAAGTTTTATTCTTTCTTTTTTTTTGTAGTCCAAGTCCCCATATGTTAAATAAAGTTCAGGGATACAAACATCACAGGTAGTTTTGTAGAAAATTCAACGGCTTTTTCAGTATTATTCACATCTGGCAAAAGTGGGTAATGTTATTTTCAATAGAAACCTTAATAATAAAGATTAAAATTCCTTTGCGACGTGTATATGAAAGCAGCTAAGTATTCTCATCGGTGACTTTCCTTTATAGTGTGAATGAGAAAACACAACACACACGCACACACACACACACACGCGCGCGCACTCGAGTCCCCGTCAGTTATGTGCAGCCCAGACCGCTCGCTTCCAGGCCCCTCGAAACAGTTGAACCCGTGCCTGCAGTCAGGCAATGGCACTGTCGGGTTCTGCGCTAGAGAGGCCTAATGGTTCGGTACGATCCGTAACAAAAGCTCGCAAAGGCTCGCCTGGAGCTTCGCCCTTTGTACCTAGAGTCTACCCTCATGCTGGATCGACGATTTCCAGTCAGTTATGGAGGACGATTTAGTTTGTGAATACGATTCCACCTGGGACACAGAAAGCGATGGAGACGACCTGGTGGAAAACGTAACGCGGAGATCCAGCCAGGATAAAACGCAGAAATCCTGGGGTTTTGTACGTATTTCTCTCAGTATGTTATATTGGCTTTCATTAATGTTAGGTGGACGTTTCGATCGTTGGTCCTTTCCTTCCTTATGCTGCGATTTCACGGCGCTTACATCATTGTTAGCTAGTGCTAGCATTCTAGCTACAATTACGCAGTTAAGAGGGCAAACTGTGTGGAAAGAACCCTAAATGACCTTGGAAGTGATGGTGTGTTTGTTTTAAAGCAGACTTTTGACTGAGCCGTGTAAAACGCGGTGGTCCTCATTGCCAATTTTAGCCTGCTAGCTCGTTAGCGTTTTGTTAATTTTTATCAATGACATAAACGATGCGGCGCGCGACCGGAAGCGCTGATCTCAGTCAATGAAACCAGCGGGCACGTTCATCGAATATATCACACGAATCCATTTCTGCAATATTTTCAGATTAAAATTCCTTCCTATGAATACCTTATCTCGTTCGTGATCGTATTACTGCATTAAATTAGTGCTGTAAGACATTACGACCGTGTCCTAAGCTACCATAAATGGACCTGCAGCCTTTCCTTCCCATTGATTTCCCTACAAGCTCCTTCAAACAAGTAAAAATGGTTACGTTTTATAATGGTCTATCTTCAGTATCAAGCAATGAATGGCGGCCCGCATTTTATCTGGCAGGCCATCAGTTTGTGCGACAGAATCTTGCGGTAAAGGGGAGCACATGCTGTCCACACTGAAATCCACGGACCAGACTACTACATTATACAAATGGCTGTCTGAATCAATTCAGTTTCATAAAGTCAGAAAGCGTGGTTGTGCGAATAAGTCTCGTTGTGCCCCGTACTGAATGCATAGTTTAAGTACAAACAGTGTCGTTCGTCCATTCGTCTAAGGTCGTTTAAACTACTGTTTTTTGGCGCAGTCAATAACCGAACACATTGTTATGTATTTTTATACCTACTTCCTGATATTGCGTAACTGCTCTCCTTCTCCTGCCATATAAAAGTGATCTTAAATGTGCAGCAATAAAGGATTCCGGTGAAATTTGAAATGTATTTTGGACCGCAATCAAAAACGGCGGTACCTGCATTGTAACCTGCAGTATGCAGTGCAAACCAGTTCATTGGCCGAAACCCATCTTAATGGCAGAAAAGCTTTGCTCGATACATTATTTATGAAATTTAAAACTAACCCAGGTGCACTGGTGCATTTAATTTTAGATGATTCAGATATCACAACAGGCTAATTTTGTGTCTCAAATAAGGTTTTTAGAATTTGCAGTCATCCTTTATACTAGAGATTGAAAACACACATTATAAGGACCTGCAAAAGCTAAATACATATGTTTTTGTGGATGGGTAGATGACCGAATTAATCTTTAAAAGCTGTGGTGTGATGATCGGAGTGGGTAAATTGAATCTATTTGTGCTAAACTTTGTTGGTACTTTAAAGAATTGTGATTATATGGAGAGTTCCAGACACCTGGAACCATGCTGGTAAAGATAAGTGATGCAGTTAATTTTCATCCACTTAGAACCGCCCGTGGGAGGTCAGCACTGAAATCAAGTAGCAAAGAAAGTGTGTCAGTGGAGATGACATGTCACAGTAGTCAGTTAACAGATGTAGTTTTGTTTCTAGGCAGCAAAAATAAGGGCACTTGAGTGAAGGTGATTATTAAATTAATAAAATGACAATTGCAAGATGGCTTGGTACTGCAAGCTGATTATTTTTAATTATGTTTTCATCTATTTTGCAGTGGTCAAATCCATCTTCAAGAAACCTGCGTGCTGCAAAAGACATGCAGAACTACAGGCGGGGATATCCAGTGAGTCCAGTGAGAGAAAAAAGGAGTGCTTCTCTTAACTGGGCCAAGGAAACGTGGGAATGGACGAATGATGCTCATTCACTCGTATTCCTTCTTGTTATCCACAGAATATCCAGGAAGAAGAAAACCAAGAGGAAAGAATGAATAATTTAAAATTTTACCTAAATGAAATTACTTCATCCCCTGATGGTACGCTTCCTGAGCAAATCGTGTTATTTTTTTTCATTCATTCATTCATTCATTCATTCATTCATTCATCAGTATTCAGAAGTGTAAATCTCACTTGTTTTTGTACTCTCTGTCATAGAAGTCTCAATAGAAGCTTTTCACAAAGAATGGAAGACGGACTATAAAAGATTGGAGAGAGTCCATTCCTACATTCAGTGGTATTTTTTTGCTTTTTATACATTTTATACAATTGTAATGTATGATCTTGTACAATAACACCTTAAAATTAACTCAAAACTTTATCAAATGTTGCTAGGTTGTTTCCTCTACGAGAACCTGGGGTGAACTATATGGCCAGTGAACTTACCAAGAAGGAGATCCAGGTATGTTAATGGCGAGACCCATTAAAGTAAGAATTAGAGATCCACCGATCGATTGGCTAGGAACCAGAATCAGCCAATACGTCATACATACAGCAGCGCAGGCAGTAGCCTCACAGTCACGTGTTAACATGTCCTTAGCATGGAAGTTCGTCATTGTGAGCGAAGATGACACAAATCTTCTGATCTGATTATTTATCATGTACTAGATAATCTTGTAAAGGAATAATCATTACAATTGCAAAGCTAGCTGTTTTTTTTTTTTTTTTAAAGTTAAAAATGTTTTAGCAAAACTTTAACCCTCTGCACTATAATGTTCGTGCAGTATTAAGGTATAAAAAAGCCTGATCTTAATCTAGCTAGTGATGTAAGAATTATAATTAATATTATTGCCCTGCACCTATTGTTATTTGGAAGAGTAGAGTACACTTCAATTTTATTTGGAGGTTTTTAACGTACGGGCTTTTATTTTAAGACGAGTGAAAAAAGTGAAAACGGTTGTCTTATCTGGTGAATTTAAACATACTGAAAAATGGTATAAGTAACTGACATTTGTTTTGTTATTTGAATCTATTGAACCTGCTCTTGTTTGGTAAGGTAAAATGTGTCATAAAGTTGGGTGTACAGAGTCACAGAGGACTTCTATTTTGAGAATTAAGAAAGAGAAGATCTTGTAACTTGGTGCAGTTTGGGGGAAATTGTGCAGTTTAATGATTTCTTTTATTATGAAAATAAAATTTTGCATTGAAGGAAAACTGATTTTTGTTTGTATATGCTGTCAATTATAGTTCTT
>JAODJW010000106.1:7291577-7336842 GCA_026777045.1 Hyperopisus bebe | reverse complement strand
GACAGCATCTGGGTCCTGCCAACCTGAGTCATTGTTGTTTGTCGCAGGAATTCAGAAAAAGTGAAGAGGCAAAGAGGAGACTCGTGGAATCCTATGAACTGATGCTGGGATTTTATGGCATACAGCTGTTTAACAAGGAGACTGGAGAGGTCAAGCGTGCCGATAACTGGAGGGAGCGATTTGCAAACCTTGAACGGTCAGTGGGGACTGGGTTCTTCCGTGGTGCTGGTCTCAGTTGTGTTGTCTTTAGATTGTAGCTGTGGTTGGTTTTGGTGCAGCAGAGTGCCTCTTATTTATTTCCTCTACTGTACTATATGCCCTTTCCTGCACAAGTGTATCAGCAGACCAGTACAGTTAATCTTGTATTTTTCTTATATACATATAGTCCCTCCTCACATCTATAAAGCACTATGTGTATTGTTTATTTTAGAATTTGGTGATCAGTGGTCATTGTCGACACACCACAGCACACAGTGCACAACAACAAAACGTGTCCTCTGCATTTTACCCATATGTGACATCGGGACATAGCAGGGGGCAGCTAATTCAGCTCCCGGGGAGCAGTGCTTGGGGGCGGTACCTTGCTCAGGGTATCTCAGTGGTGCCTTGCTGGTCGGGGATTCGAACCAGCAATCTTTGACTTACAAGTGTGCTTCCCTACGCCACTGTAAAATAAGACCAGGAAGAACATGAAGTGCATATTGCATGTGTTTTTGTAATACCTTTTTGTTTCTTTTTTACAGAAACATGCACAACAACCTTCGCATCACTCGTATCCTAAAGAGCCTGGGGGAACTGGGATTTGACCACTATCAGGCCCCACTAGTACGTTTCTTCCTGGAAGAGACGCTGGTCCGGAAGAACCTGAGCACAGTGAAGCGTAGTGTGCTGGACTACTTTGTGTTTGCAGTCCGGGATAAGAAAGAAAGACGGACACTTATCAAGTACGCCTATCAGCACTATGAGCCCAAGGACAAATTTGTTTGGTGCCCTCGGAAGATCCAGAAGCGGCTTAAGAAGAAGTCTGAGAAGAAACCAGAGGTAGCCAGCAACCGAGAGACCCCAACAACTGAGGAAGCACGTTCAAGGAACTTAGCCAAGGGTGGTGAAGCTGCGAGTGCTCGGAAGGAGGAGAAGTCACCCAGCAACCCAACAGAGACCCAGAAGCTAAATGCAGATGAAGCAAGCGCAGACTCAAGCAAGCTACTTGAGGGATCTTCAGTTGACATTGAGCCGCCAACAAAAATGTCAGATGATCAGCAGGTCTTAGACCAAGAAGAGATGGATCAATCTAGCAGCACTGAATCCAGCCTTGAAAAGAACAAAGATGAAAAAAAAGAAAAAGAGAGCCTTTGCAGATCTAATAGTACCAATGCTCTGGTGTCAGATCCAACTGATTCTGAAACTGCCGAGGAAAAACAAACCAAGAAGAAAAAGGAAGAATCAGCTGAAGACCCAAACAGTTGCATGGGGGAGGAGCTTCCCAACGACGAATTGGAGAGAAAGGCAACGGAATCCCCAGTTAATGGTCCCAAGGAGTCCCAAGAGTGTCCCCCAAGCACAGAGTCTCGTAGAATGGCAAGGGAAGGACCTGGAGATGTTTCCCCTCCTCCAGAAGAAAGGCGAGCTGAAAAGCAACCCAGGACCGACTTTGGTGACCTGTCCCTCACCATTAGTAATGGGGAAATGCTAGACGTGGCCGACATGACAAGCAAAGATGCATGCAATGGTTCAAACGCATCAATGCAGAGCAGTGTCACAGCACCCCAGGAAAACAGTAATACAGCTGGAAATAAATGGACAAACGGAACAAACGGCCATAACTGCGGAGAACCAATGGAAATTGAGGCTGTTGCAAATACTGAGTGAATTGTCCACAGTGGGGACAAGCTTACTGAATTATTGTTCTTGGACTAGAGTGAAATGGTTAAACTGTTATGAAAAAACATTAGACTTCTTGATTGTATTCCAGGCCTTGATGCATTGAAAGTAAAATGGGTAAAACGTGGTCCTTTGTAAACACTGGAACATTTCCTGAATCTCACTTCAATATTGTCATCATTCAGATCTTGTTTTTTTCCATTTCACTGCAGCAGTTCCCTTGGTAACTGTCTAGACAGTAGGTTGCCTGTCTTGAAATTAATTTTGAATACAAACAAACATGTAATAAAGCACATGTTTGAGTTTTCTCAGATAACAGATTATTTAAAATGTGGTTTTCAGTTTTTTTTTTGCATACTCAGCCTGGAATTTTGTGTATGAAAAAGTAAACATGATTTGTGCATTTGACATTTTTGAAACCCGCAAAAAAAGACATTTCAATTGACACCTTGTTCTGTGTAGATGATGTTTCAATTGTTATTCTTTGGCACTGGAGAAAAAATGAAATTTTGTATGGCAAAACAAATTTAAAATGAACTTCATCCTTGGACTCCAGAATAAAGCATCTAATGGAATAAGAGGCATTATAAGTAGAAACATGATTGTACTTCACCTCCTTTACTCAAGGAATGTTATGCAGTTTTCCTAACAGTTGTGTACATTGCAGCTAACCAAATGATTGACTCTGATTGTAAAATTTCTGAAGTTAAAGTGTATTCAAATGATAAACCCATTTGGTCATTAAAACTGGATTCATCTGTTGCCATGGATGATTATTAGAATTATTGTGATAAAAATCCTCTGAATATTATTTATTTCAATTGTATGTTTTTCCTTGGCATGTCTCTATTGATTATGGAATATAATTATAGCCAAAAAGTTGAAACCCTAATTCTCTGAAAATCTCAGGTAGAATCATCACTGAGTTAAAGGATCGTGTTCCTCTTCTGGTATCTGCATTACACTATAGTTTTTGGTTAGTGTATAGTACGTCTTGTTAATTTTTGCTTGTAGTTCTTAAGTAGACTTGGTAGTTCAGTAGTCATAGGTTTTTGTTGGATTTTGAAAATCTACCCAAGCCTTCTCAGTGTGACACAATAAAGTAAAATGCACAACAGTTTGTCTGTGTTAATTTGAAAACTAAGCTGGTTTCATGACATTTATCTTATAGCATAATGTTCTTCATAATCAACGTTGGCTATGTCATACTAATTGTCTATGAAATATTTCGACGTAACATGAAAAATGTATACCGTTTTCTTTGGTATACAACAATTTGTAGAAGTATGTCCAATGGTCTGTTTTGGGAAGTAATGTTGGTCTCTTAAGTGGACTTAAAACTGCTCAGAATTTGGTATAAACGCCGTGGGATTTGCAATAATTGCTTTCCAGGTTAGTCACGATGCACGATTATAACGTGATTTGCGATTAGTATATATAGTAGTTAATGGAAACTATAGATATAGTGAATGGAGACGTGCAGGCAAAGACTTTCCGGTTCCCTGCTCCCCTATTCACTTGCACATGGTAGCAGCAAGGCCTCCTGGCTGAAAGTTTTTTCTAAATATTCCCTTCCACTTACAAAGCTGAAATCAGAGTTATATTTTGGCATTCAGGAAAGGCTGCCAAAGTACTCCTGGATGTCTGTCATGTCACTTCGACTAGTCTGATAGTCCTGGTTAACAGATAATTGGGGTTCCTGTGCCCCCTCCCCCCTTCCTTCAGTCCCTCGCTTACTCCTACCCCCCTCGCCATCCCTTTTTGACGGTGTGGGATAGAGGTCAGCCCCTTCTGCTGGAGGACCGGGTTTATCTGCGCTTAGTGTAAAGCCACTCAGGAGCTCTGCGCTGCAGGGCGATCGCACAGTGCGCTGCCTTAACTCGGCGATAAGGGAAGGTATCGTCGCTTTTTACAATATAAATCCGAAGCTCGGAGGAGGATGACATCCATGGCTGTGTCCTCAGCTCTCTGGTTATTTTTTCTTGGCCAGCTTTTAACATCTACCTTGGCCCAGGTAAGTGATGACTTTGAACCAAGAGAGAGGCGCCGAATACTCCGCTGTAAAACGAATCGAATTCGAAAGCCGCAGTTTTGACGCGCGGGGCGTGAGAATAACTTCAAGAAATATCGCCGAAAAGTCGAAACAAGCATCAACGTTTCAATATTTGTAACATAAGATATTTCTTTCCTTGTCGGGCGGCTATGTGATGTGTTTGTCACCCTGGCTGGCTTCACCCTGAGGAATTTGCAGGTGCAAGTGTTTTTGCAAGTGTTTTAAAATGGAAATACAAAGGTCAGATACAGACTAATTGAATTACTTGGGCTATAATTTCTTTTCTGTAATTTTCAATAGATAACGCTATTTAGGCTACTCCGGGATTAAACCATGACCTAGATTAAATACAGTGTTTAATATAATTGATTGATCGATGCATTGTATAGCAATTTATCTAAACTATATAACGAGTTGTAATAGTTCTGCGTATTTGCGCAACTTGGAGTTATTGTGATTTAAAAATTTTCTCATTCAGAATTGCTTACATGTTAAATATTTTTAATATATCTGGCAAAATGTAGCATTTTTGTTCATTCAGCGGAATTTTATCCTAGTAATTTTCGGGTAAATCAATAAAATCATGAAAAGGTGTAGCTACGGAATGCAGTCTCGCGGCACTGAGATTAGCGCCCATCGCACAATGGTAACCTTTGTTCATAGACCAGGTTAGGGAATGGTGTAGTGAACAAGACTTCATTTTACCACAACCTAAACCGGCAGGTGATATTTCTATAAAGGCATTTAGTTTTCCTCTCTTTTATTACCTGTCTGCTGACAGTGACAGTTATATCTTATATACTTGATTCAAATGAGTTATGGTTTGAAGAATATCTGCTTTAAACAAAACCGTTTTACATTCAGAAGTCCCTAAATCAGATTACTGCGTGCTGAAAGCTCAGGTTCACCCAGTTTATGATTTTTGTGTAGTAAAATCTTTGATTTTTACTGAGTTTCCAATTGAAAAAAAAGGCTTTAAATGATTTTTCTTATTGTTTCTTTATTTAAGTATTATCGACGTAATAGTATCGCTGCCTTGTTTTGGCAAATCATTTTTCTTATAGTGTAGCATTAGTAGTGAAGCATTAAACTCCTCAGTGGAATGTTTCTTCTCATACTGGATACACCTTGTGACTGTGTTCCAGAGACCCAGCCCACGGGGGCCAGTCGGGCTGCCAGGACCACCAGGACCACCAGGAAAAGATGGCATCGATGTGAGTGAGATACCACGTCTTTTAGGAGGTTTGGGTACAGATGTAGCAGTCAAAGCCATTGGTGATGCTAATTTCAGTCAGTAAAAAAAATATATAAATTAAGATGTTTTGTGCATCATGTGGTATGTTGATATGTATGATAAGTCCTTTAGCATTTTTGCAAACATCAAATTCATTGTAGTAGGTTTTAATAATTAGGCAGGTTATAAAGCTAGTTTACACAGTAAACTGTGTATTTACTGAGGAAGCCTGTCTTAAATTAATTACTTCATGGTATAACCCGTTTTCACGTTCTGCTACTTCAGATTCACTTTTATTTTTTAGTATCGAGGTCACGGGAGGATTGAGTTGAGGTGTGAGTGTACATGCTGTGGCCATCTCGTTTTGCATGTTAGAGTCCTCCCACAAATGTGCTTGGATGGTGACGTCAAAAACAGCAAGATTTTTTTTTCATTTTGATTAAACCAACCATTGATTGTCACAGTGCAGAAGAATGAAACCAAATCTCAGAGAACTATGTAGAGCAACACAATTTTTATTTAAAAACAGTTTCCTGTTATTTAACTGTTGAGTTAATTGAGTCAGGCTTTAGGAGAATGACATAATTGGAACAAACAATATATTTTTACACTTTTATACCTTTTTTGTCTTTTCAAGCACACAGAACAAGTATTTTCAAGTTATATATCTGATATACATTCGGCTCTATAAGTACAAACATAAATAAAAGAGGTACACGATTTTATATGAAATACAGCAATTGCATACTGCTCATCTTCATAAGGAGAATAGCTGTGTTTTTTCACTCTTGTTGAATAAATGATTCAAGTCAAAAACATGTTCATGACTGTTGTACTCTTTGTACTTCCTAAACTCAAGATGCTTCCAAAACCAGTTAGTGCTGTGTAAGAGGACAGCATGCCTGGGGAGGTCCCACTGTTGACATATGGCTGTTGCAGATATGTGTAGGCTTACTGTTACATCTGGGTGTGATTTTCAGTAGTTTGTTTTTCACCGACTATAGGGGAATACAGAGCATTCTCCTTCCATCAAGCCCAAAACAAGACTACAAATACAATTAGTCTTCTGTCTGTCTTTCATGTGTTCTACTATATCTCCATCATCATTAAAAATGAATGATACCCCTAGTATAGTCAGATTATAATCAATTGTGGCACAAAGCACTTATTTGTATATACACAATATGATTTATATTAATGGACAGAGTTGGAGAGGTATACTTAAGGTTAAAAGAAGATGGATTGTATTGAAGCAGAATTTTATTTTCTGTACCACTGCTAAGCTTAGCGTGAATTCTTCCATTTTAAGTGTTTCGAGTGACCTGGAGATATTCAGGCAACCTGAAGATAAGCAAACGTTTTACACTGTATCTCTGTGGTTGTCTTTGTCAAATATTAGATATCAAGTAATTTGGTAAATTTGTGTTATTCTTGCATCTGCCAAAATGTTTCAATCACAGCTCCATAAAGCACATTCATCAAATGTTTGCTTGGTGCTGCTTGCAGGGCAAACCCGGGCCACCAGGATTACCTGGCAACCCTGTGAGTAGTATCTTCATAATTTTTAAGTATGCTGCAGTGTGGTTATGTTTCAGGATATTTCACTTGTGTACTCTGCGCTTTTAAATTTGCTTGCACCATGTTTACTATATGTATCTGCACCTATGTATGTTTTTGCTGCTGTACGCACCGGAATTTCCCACTGGGATTAATAAGATCCATCTTAATGCTCCAGGGCCCTAATGGGAAGCAGGGACCTCCAGGGCGCCCGGGCAGTGTGGGCCTTCCCGGCCTTCCCGGAGTGGATGTGAGTTCCTGCTTTATATTGCCTTTAGAAGAACATATTCCAGGCTTCAAATAAAACAGAAGGTCAATAAGTGAAAAATGACCCTGTAAGCATAGAGTGTTATTCCTGTTATTGCCACAGTGCCATCCATAAATGACATAAATTCATAAGTGACATGAATCATTTCTGGGGAATCAACTGATACTCGCGACTGATGGTAATTATTGTTTGGGTTTTCCTTGAGGCTACAGATTTTACAGGGTTAGTGTGTTTCTGTTTCCAGGGTTTACCGGGTCCAGACGGCCCTGCTGGGAAGGATGGGCCACCAGGAACAAGGGTTAGTGGCAGACAGTCCTGCCCGTTCTCTGTGCCACTTTATCCAGACGCATTGTACCCTTTTTCCCTCCCCCAGTGCACACATGCATTATGAAGATAGAACTCACAGGTTTGCTGGGGGACTGTAGAGGCTGCTGGGATTGCTGTAGAGGCTGCTGGGATTGCTGCACTGTGAGGGAGTGGTGTAGACACGGGGTGCACTTGTGTTGTGCTGTGCTGTGCTGTGCAGGGCTGTGCTGTGCCTGTGCGCCTGTTGAAGCGGTTGATTGGAATCGTTTGGAAGTATATTTGAGTGTTTGTGTGACAGTACAGTTATGTGGGTGGTTGTTGATACATTCTTTTTTCTGGTCGGCGTGAGTGCTACCGATAGGTGCGGGTGTTGCGTGAGCGGTGTTTCTTATGTAAATACACAGAACTTGCTGGGTTGTGATGAGTTTTTTTGTGACATTTAGTTTTTATGAGAAGATTTTAATAACGGGTCTTCCACTGTAGATCTATGTAAAGTGAAAGCACTGGTCTGGGGGAGAAGAGCAGATTTCAGCCTAAATTTCTGTATATGCAAGCCTGTCAGCCTTGATCTGATTACACTTCCTGATCATTTCTATATAGTTTTCAATGAGGTACTAGATGCCTTTGGATTGGATTGTTTGGGCTAGCAGGGGCTGCAGATGACTTAATCCTGCCTGGATTGAGCACATTGGGTGCCATGAGAAAGGAAAGTCTGACAGAGATGAAATTGTTCTCCTGAAATTATAGTGTTAATAATGGTAAGAAATTTAATAGGTTGAAGTTGTTTGGAGACTGATCCTGAGCTGTTGAATGTCTTAATAAACTTGGTAAGTCCCACATATTGAAATTCATCTCAAGGTAAACTTAAATGTTTTTCACACATTATAAGAAGAACCTCCCTTTGACTGGTTGGCGCTTCATCCGGGGTTGTTCCTTACCTTGTGCCTGTAGCCTCTGTGATTGGCTCCAGACCCCCCGTGACCCTAAGTAGTACAAGAAGTTACAGAAAATGGATAGATGGATGGATGGATGGATGGATGGATGGATATAAGAAGAATTTCAGTTAATTTCCCTTTCACATCATGCTTTGTAGAACAATATTGACACATCATACAGTGGTGTTTGCAAGAATTACATATACACTCTAAACCCAGTGTGAAGATCAGTCACGTTTAAATAATTCCAAAGAACAGCAAAGATTTATAAATGAATAGTCATAAATAACGTAAAATTACTGGATTATAATCAGTAAATCCATGCATCTCTGTACTATTGCTACACATGTCTTGGTGTAAACACACAGTGCTGCACAACACTGCATTTTATTTCTGGTTTTCAAAACTGATGACAAATCCCCAGCTCAGTCATTATGGTCAGAATGAAATATGAAGTTTCTTTGTCAATAAATTTTAGTATTTTTTATTACATGTATTACGTGCTTTTAAACAGAAATGAAAGTGAGAACAATATTTTCAGAAATTTCACTTGTCCGAACAATAATTACTAGTCACAATGAATATTCTCATGATGATACTCAATAATGACTCAATGATGTCTATGTTAGCTTTTAACAATAAATCAGTGTAGACGGATTGGAATCTTACAGGCCTTTAACCCATTTGCTGTGTCCTTCCTCAGCACAACACAAACCGCCTTTTTATAAAAAGCAGAGCTCTGTGTCTAAAATAAAGAGCCAAAACACAAGTAAACACTCTTCGTCTGTCTATTATACATCTAACATCTAATATTCCAACTTAATACTCAGATAAAGTTAACACTCAGAATACCTGCTAGACTCCTTACTGCAAACAACCCAATCCTTACCAGGTTAACTTTTTTTACTCTTTAAGAGACCCTCTATCAAACTGAAATGATGTCTGTTGTCATTTATATAACTTTTTTTTGAGGATATTCTGGGTTTTGAACTACTTCCAGCTTGGCTTTGTACTCTTTCAGGGAGATCCAGGGCCACCTGGACCAGCAGGGCCTGCAGTAAGTACCCTACTTCTTGTCTCATGAAGTAAGGACTCAGTGCTCTTAACTGACCTCATGACTGGCACTGGGGAATGTGGGAGAGTTTGGTGTAGAATGTTACATGGTTTAATATTCACGCTTCTGTATTTCTACCAAAGACTGCATGAATTTTTTTTTACCAAAGAGTCTATGTGGACATGTTACCGTAATCCTTAGTATTAGCTGGGCAGTTAAATTTGGGTGAAAATGAGCATGAGCACTTAATCTATGTAACACACCATTTCCTGTCTTTCTTAGGGCAGAGGGAGACCTGGGGCCCCAGTAAGTACAAGAGGATTACAGGAGGACTACAAGTTACTCAGATTGACAACGACTATAAAGTTAATCATAGTAAAACTCACAGTGAAATTTTCTGCAGACAAAAGTATGATGTGTGTCTGTATATTTACTCTGATCTGTATAGGGGCCCTCAGGGCCGAATGGGCTCCAAGGTGCACCAGGGCCACAGGGGCCGGTGGTGAGTTTCTGTCTTCGCAAAGTGTTTCTGAAGCGTGTAGGAGAGACAATACAGTAACAATGTACTTTTGATTGCACATGTGCCCTTTAGTATGAAGTAGCATTATTGGATGGATAAAATAAAGAATAAACAGCCTATGGTAAGAGATGCAATAAAGAGAGGACAAAGAGCTTTGAGTTAGTAGTATGAGCTACATAAAGATGTTTTTCCTGAAATTATATATGTTTTTCTAATTCTTCTAGGGGCTTGAGGGTCCTCCAGGTCTTCCTGGGCCACCAGGGCCTGATGGACCTCCAGTAAGTACTGAATCGATCTCATGCTTATATGACCAATCTGTGTTTATTGGTTGATAAGTCATGTTTATACATTCAGTGGCCAGTTTATACTGTACACCTGCTTCAAACAGCAAATAGTATGGCTGCAACTCAAGAGATTCAGTTACTGTTCCACTGAAGTTACTGTAATTAATAATTAGACCAGCTATGACATGATAAGAATTGATTTTGAACATGTGATGTGGTAGTTCCAGGATCTCAGAAACAACTACCTTCTTGTGATGTTCAAGGACCAACAGTGTCTAGAGTTTACAGAGAATGTTTTGATGAACAAAAAATACCCATTCAATGGAACTTCCATGGTCAGAGGAGAATGGCCAGACCTCTTAAAGCTAACAGGAAGGTCTCAAGTGGAAAAAATAGCTTAGTTCAACAGTGTGAACAATGGCTTCTATGAAAACACCTCTACCCCTGAAGGAGGTAAAAGTGGTCTTTCGATGTAAATGTAAACATATAAGCTGAGCACTAGAAAGTAATTGGTCATGCAAGGAGCAGGTCGCCTTGAAAATGCCTGCCCTACCAAGGAAACCTTCAGAAATGTATGAATGATGTCCTTCTGAACAGAATGTATATCCAATTTCATGCCCTCCTGGTACCTCTTGGATACAATGTGCAACAAAAGTACTGACAGATCAGTAAGAGTGGATCAGATCTGTGGTCTGTATACACATACAAGCAATATCTTGGCATCAAACCCTTATCCAAGTACTGCATGTAGAATAGAGTGTTATAAAAAAACATCGATTCATGGCATCCTTAAAGGTTGTCATGAACAAAGAAAAAAAGAGTAATGTGTTCTGGGTTTATATTTAAATAAACATAAAAATAATAATTTATATAAATTGTATTTAACTAAAACCACAGTGAGCTATACATTTATATAATGTTGGTCATTCCTTAGGTTTCTATATCATTGTCATTAATTCTTCCTATTTTATGAATTTATTAGGTTTTATTAATGTTTTTGCAGAGAGCAATCAGCAGTGTTATACATCATGCATCTGTTTTCTGATTTAAACACTGATACTGACTTGGGTAATAGTTCGATCTATTTCAATGTTTTACAAGGACATTTGCACTTCAGGCAAAGAAAAAAATGCTGTTCATCATGTAGTTTTTCATTTATTTAAAGCCTGAACACTCTTTAGGTGGAATGAGCAGATGCTGTGTATCAGATGCTATCGATATGCCTTGTTGGTCTTTTGTGTCAGTGACAGAGACCACATGTCCTGTTTTTAAGGGTCTTTCAGGGGCATTTCCTGATGGCAACGGAGATGTTCTGGTGAGTCCCTCAGAATCCATTGTGTCAAGCATTCATAGCTAGGAGCTAAAAATATCAACCAGTACTTTCAGAATTCCATTGTTCCAGAAATTGTTCATTTTTCCAAAAAGTGTTCATTTGTGAGATGGTGAGATTACACTATGCAAACATATATAGCAAGATTTTCTGTTATTTTAAAATTTCTTACATATGCATTATAATTGAAAGGTCACATGACCTGTTCTATTAATAATGTGTACACATGGACACACTTGTAATTCGAGTTGAATATGTGAGCCTTGCTTTGTTCACACTGTTTTGGGTTTGTTTTGGATTCTCACCCTCTCAGTGCCCAGCGATCTGCCCTGCTGGTCCCTCTGGTGCTCCTGGGATGCCAGGATTCAAGGTGCCTCACTGCAGAAGAATTATTTAAAAATACCAAGAGTTTTTCAGAAGCTTTCATGTTAAACGTGCATATCTCATACTCCACTGCGTAAGGCTGACGGTGCCTCTCTCTTCGCGCTGCCCAGGGTCACACAGGTCACAAGGGTGAAAAGGGGGAGGTTGGCAAAGATGGAGAGAAGGTGAGAATAAACAAATAAATTCTAGTTCCCCTTTGTCAAATTACTGAGCTCACGGGACACGTCCACTGTGCTCATATTAGTTTCTGGTCTTATGTGATCAATTAGTGAAATTGTACATGGGTTCCTTCCAGAATCCTTAAGCAGCAGATTTAGATGTTTTAGTTTAGGTGAAGAAGAATTGATCTAGTCCAACAGAGAGAAGCAGAGCTTTTTAAAGCTGCTTAACACAAGCCAGCCATTCTGCATGTGTGACGCCTTCCGTCACTTAATAAGCATGTTTCCTTGCAGGGTGACGCTGGGCCACCAGGACCACCTGGCATTCCTGGCACCGTCGGTCTCCAGGTTTGTGCTTATGCCCATGCATGGAAAAATCAACGCATACCAGAACTTCCTTAGCCTATAAGAATCTCCTAAGCTTAACCCAAACTGTGACTTAACTGTGACTGAGGTTATGCCTGGCCAGACCTAAACAGTTACTACTGCTTTGCAGGGTCCCCGTGGATTGAGGGGACTTCAGGGCCCCGTGGGGCAAGTGGGTGACAGAGTGAGTTCCATGATTTGTACGTCTTGGAGGTCAGAGGACACGGCTTCACTTCCACACAGCCTGTCCGTGGGATCATCTCTTTGAACTAGCTATTGACATTCCCTGTGATGCCTGAGAACAGAAGAGCAGTCTCCATACTATTGACAATAAACGCTTTAATACATTATCAGGTGTATCGAATAATTCAGAATAGATGTATTTGTTTGACATTTTATTTCTTTTCCCACATTTCTCTTTTTATTTAATTTATTTTAGGGTGCGTCAGGTTTCCGTGGCAAGCCCGGTATTGCTGGTGTCATTGGCAAAACAGTAAGTGTTCCTTTTTGCAAGCTGCGTTGTACACATTAAGGTTGATGATAACAGTGCATGTTTCTTGAAAATGAATCATGATCCCTTATTATTAAATAGACTGATTCTCTGTCATAATGCTTAAGGCTTACCTTTTCTAAATACCATTATCTATTCTACTTGACATTTAAATTACTGTAGGATGCTGGATAATATCAGCTGCACTGCACAGGAATAATAAGTGACTACTCTAGCCATGGATAATAAATGATTCTAACATGTTAGAGCACTGTAACTGAGCTGCACACATTTCCATTCAACTTGAGTTCTCACTGAATACTGAATATTTAGTTACTTGTAAAATAAATTATCCACCTAATATTGACTGTAAATTGAAATTTTTACCCCCTTGACCTTTTGACATTATGCCCCTTATTGCAAACAATCTGTGAAAGAAACCCATATCTAGCCGTTAACTAGGTTCTCAAACATAAATAGCATCTAAACGTAACTTTTTCTAGTTTTTTACTGATTTTTTAAACGTTGATAGACAAGGCCATTCATAACTTAAAAGGAGAAACCAAGTACAACGGGACTGCGGTCTGAAAAGTTATTCTAGTTTTGGTTTCACACAGGGGCGTTGCTAAAGATTTTGGGCCCCAATCCGATTATTTTGCAAATCCAGGGGCCCTTGGAATCATCCTAACTCCCCCACCCCTCACCCCTTATAGCTCCCCTCTACAGTTCTAACAGACTCATGTAACATGTCACTTCTGGCGTATTTTCTCTTTCCCTTCTTTTACAATGAACTTCCTTTGGAATTCCGAGGTTTTGCCCTTTCAAATGTAGTCTTAAATAGTCCACTGATATTTCGTTTCCATTTAATTGCTACCGTCAACCTGTTGCTTAACCATTGCTATCATATAATGAATGATTATCCCTGCCCTTTTATGGGCATCAGGTATCTGCTTCTGAAAATGACTTGTCTTCATCTTAATTCTAAACAATAAAGAAATATGTGTCTAACATTTGATAATTCCAGGGTGAAGTTGGAGAGAGAGGCCCTGAGGGATTCAAGGGACCAAAGGGAGACATTGTGAGTAACACGCTAGTTTCCAGTGGCTCTGTGTACATTGTTCTGCTGGAAAGGTGACGCTGAATGGTCATTTCCTCAGAAAGCTGTGCTGTTCAGTTACCTAGAAAGGAACAAAATGACCTTTTTTGAAATTTTACCTTCACAGGGTAAAATTGGTCCAAAAGGAAGTGCAGGAAGATCGGGACCTAAAGGGGAACCAGTAAGTGTGTGTGTGGAAATTTTTAAAAGGAGGTTGTACTCCTGTGTGTGCAGCAGTAAAATCAGCCTCTGTTTCATTTTCTAGGGAATTCCGGGCAGGGATGGGAAGGATGGCACCCAGGGCTTAGATGGAGAGAAAGTAAGTGATCAACTTCTTTTTTTTCTATTATTTTGTACACACTGAGTATGGTGCATGTAAGGATGAGACCATTTTCCGTTGGCAGGGTGACGCAGGTCGACCCGGGGTTCCAGGTGAAAAAGGCCCAAATGGTCTTCCTGTAAGTCAAGTGAACCTTCCCTCCATTTATGGCACAAATCATAAGCCAGCCACATTGACTTATGTTATTTGTAAAGTCACACTGGGGTCTGCAGAATGGCGCGCTGCCTGCGTTGAAGGTAATGAGAGAGCCCTTAATGTCAAGCAGCTGGAGGTCGGTAGAGTGCGGCGCACTTTCACCATAGATCATGTGCTGTGTGTGTATCACATCGGTACATGCTAATTACGCTAATCACCACTTCAAAGTAACATTAAGTCTCTAATCGATTATCCCCACAATGAAAAACATCTTTTTCTAAAACGTTTGCAGAGTCATCTTTTCTATTTTCAGCTAATTCTCATGATTTACCCGTGCAATTCTAGATCATTTATTTATGCAACTCTTGAAATGTGTTTCTTGTCTTCATTTTAGGGTTTGCCGGGAAAAGCAGGTTCCAAAGGGGCCAAAGGTGGAGTTGTAAGTAACATTTCTTCCTTGAAAATTTCTGTGACAGTGCATCCTGCCATTGTACTAGACTACAAAGAACAATACTTACATTGTTCCACAAAGATTCTTTTACAGTGTCTGGGCATATGGACATCCCTATGTGTGATGCCCCTGATGTAACAGCATTCTGCTGACATATCTGCTTGGATTTCAACCTGAGTGTTTCTTTTGTCCAGGGTGATCAAGGGGAGATGGGAGAGGCGGGACCTTCTGGAGAGCCAGGTATTCCTGTATGTATCTGATGGGCTTTGTAAGCCAGGCTCTTGTTGGTCTAAGCTGCATTTACCTGAGACATGTGGCTTTGCATATTGTGATGGAATACCCAGCAGAAAAATGCACCTTCTACACTGTTGATTACATTTTTTTTCTACCCCCTGAAGGTGTTTTCTTATGGCTTTTCTTGTGCAATTTTGTAAACTGCAATGTATAAATAATGTGTGCCAAGTAATGGTTTTGTCAATACAGAGAGTAGTTTGAAAATACCTTTTTCTATTGAATTTAATGCAAAGGCACTGATTTATTGTAGTATTTTTCAGCAGCAGTGTATTATTCCTGACCAGGAGCTTATTTACAGATTTGAGCTGACCGTACATTAGTATAACCGCTTGCAGTATTAGCAGCACTCCTGCAGTTTGTTATCGTCTACATTAAAATGGACTGGCTCCTTCCATAGGGTGATATTGGCATTCCTGGCGAGAGGGGTGAGCCTGGCCCAAGAGGACTGGCAGTAAGTACTTTGGTCGAACACCGGGTGCATATCAGCATTACCCAGTCTTCCATACAGCTATATTAAAAGGGGAAAAGCTACTGACTCAACCAGTGAATCTGTAGTGCCAGTGATGAACCAGGGAAGCCTTTCGATTTTTTCTGCAGTGTATTACCTAAAAAAAGCATTCGAATAAATTGAATACAGATATTTTTAGAATTCATTATTACTGTTCAGAGAAAAAATACTTGTTCATTTTTAGTTAAATCAGCAAAGCAAATCATATTTTCTGTGAAATTACATCTGATGTTTGATTAGAAGAATTTCATGGACCTCGTCTGATAGGGTAGTGTTATTTCAGTACGCATTTCACCGGAATGCCTCGGAAAATTGAAGTAATGTCTTTTTTCAGCCTTCAGTTTTATAAATTTTGTTTTGATTTCAGGACACCCTCAGCATGGAATTATATTGATATGCATTATACTATTAAATATGAACAGTGAAATTTGTTTTACCACCTGTACTTTAAAGTGAACCTGAGGTAGAGACCTAGCTGCTTATTTCCAAATGAAACCTGTAGGGCTTCAAACACATATGGTTATCATTACCTATGGATGAAAGCATTTAGCCAAAGTGGGATGTATCTATTCAAAGACCATTTTCTCCCCTGACATACAGTACGGGCCAAAAGTTTGGACACACCTCCTCATTCAATTGAATGAGCAGGTGTGTCCAAACTTTTGGCCTGTACTGTATATTCAGACATTTTCTAGGAAATTTGTTTATCATTGCAGAATGAGGAAAGATAAAGCTTCTCCAGATTTATAGAATGGGATCTATGTAAGTTGGGTGCACAGGGGATAAGAATTGCTCTGGAGCAGGGGTCACCAACATGGTGCCCGCGGGCACCAGGATGCTCCCAGGAACCACATGAGTCACCCACGGACCTGTTTTAAAAATAGCACAACTCACCTGGAGCAGCGTCTAAAATTTAAATTTATCCTGTTGCTATTCTTCTTTAAACACATTTGCATTTATATAGATTTGAAAATGACAATATCTATATGATAATTTTAAAAATATTTATTATACTGAGCAAATTTGTTATTTAAGAATAGTGTATCAAACTGGTAGCCCTTCGTATGGCTCAGTACACGTGAAGTAGCTCTCAGTTTTGAAAAGGTTGGTGACCTGGAAGAAGTATTGAATGTGTCTGTGGTTACCAAAGTCAGCTTCTGTGCTGTCAAAACATTTCTGTACTAAATGGCCATGGCAACAGTTATACCTATATATGTATATTATGCATATATTGTATCAATCAATTTATGCCACATGAGTTTAAAAACTTAGAAACTGTGTTAGTGGTAGGAATGTCCCACAATGGAGTATAAAGTCCAAAGGTTTGCATTTGACTCCCTACACTCTTTCAGTCAGACCTTTGTTTTGAGAACAAGTAACATTACCTAGAATTTGCAAGGAATTAATAATTTGCTGACTGGACTGCTTATCAGCATACAATGTTTTAAGTGCAAAACCCAGGTGACCAACCAGGCTCATTTTTCATGCAATCTTTTGCCTACTGCAACACTACGGAAACCCACAGTATCTGTGTACCCTGCAGAATATGACAGCCATTCCCTGGTTAGAAACATCTGCCAAACACTGGCCAATAGAGGCTGCTGTATATCAGGCGACTTAATAATAACTGAGTACTGGGACACAACAGCACAGCCCCTGCAGGCTTCCCGGACATAATCAGACAGCACTGAAGTACGCTGAGAACATTTCAGGAGTCAGAGTGACATGGGTGCTGAGGCAGTGTGAGGGCACACTGCGAGTTCAGCTTCTGGTGCTGAGGTCTCGTCATCTCTATCCCAGGGGGGCACTGGACTGCAAGGACCCCCTGGAGCTGCGGGTGTCAGGGGTTTCCAGGTTGGTGTGTTACATTTTATGTGTAATTCTTAATAAATCCATCAATATTGCATCATCTTCGTTAAACACCTGTTGATTAGCAAAAGGTATGTCATGCATGCAACAAGGTCAACAGTATACTGATCCTTAAAGTACATGCCAGTTCAAACAAAGTACAAAAACATTTCCAATTTGTGTCACTTAAATCTGTCTGAGAATAAGATATGAGGAAACTGAGGTTATGTTCTAGGGAGCAACCTGAAATTCCATAGGTGTGGCAAACATTTGCTGTTTTACTACCGTTTACTGCTGTGTCTTCAGCCTGTGTAGCTGCAATTGGTGCGTAACCCTTGTGAATGTACGGTGTTGAGTGCTGAAAGGGAATAATCAGCCTGTGTTGTGATTGGAAGGGGCCGAAAGGAGATCTGGGAGAACCCGGCCTTCCTGGTCCGACCGGAATCCGTGGGGAATTTGGTGAGAGGGTGAGTGGTACAGTCTAGTATGACAGTTACACTCATTATAACAAAGGTCTTCTTACACAAATTCCTGCTTTGCATTAAATTCAAACTGAATGATCTGAACAATGCATAATGTGTCACACTCATGACTGTAATGACTGTAATTTTAGTCTTATTATAAAGGGTATTAATGTCCTATTCAAATCATGATATTACCGGCGTTTGTCATTGTATTAATCTTCCAAACCATCACTGTTTTTCTGGTGTACTGCTAATAAAGACACTGAAACAATCCATTGACTACACCTAACCACACCTGAGTGGGCTTTACCTCAGCCTAATAGTGAGGAGACGTTCTTGCCGTTTGCATGTGGAGAGGTACTTGCACGGTTGTGAAGACCTGATGCAGAAAAAGACAATGTACTCTCTCAAATATCCCACCATTACGTTTGCTTTTGTTAGCAGTACGACCACAATGCCAGTATCTATCAAACAGCCTCTCCCAGATTAATAACCTCTGTTCATCTGAGCAGTCTGACCTCGGCCTTGGGTATAATAAGGCGAGTAAAATGAAGTGAGACAGATCACAGACACACCAGACTGCCATTGTTACTTAGTCTCTTTTAGCATGCTAGTATTTGTGGTCACACTGGCTTATCAGCAAACTGTTACAACCTCTTGTATATACTATAGTCGGACAGGATACACAGCGGCACAGCTTTAGAGTGGCTGAAGAGGACAGCGCACAATTACAGTAAATCACATTGCAGTGAACTTCTGGTGATTCAGCATTAACCAGAGTTACTGAGCTAATCGCTATGAGAAAAAAGAAAAGCATGAACACAGCCTCTTAACGCTTAGCATAGTGTCACAGAGCAGGGAAATAACACAGAGTGTGACATGACTGTCCAGCTCAGTTTGGGACGGAAGAAGAGCAGATATAAGGCTGATGAGTGTCATACGTAGCTAAGCACCTGAGCAGGCCATTTGCAATAAGAGCATATGCAACATGACCACATGCTGCACACAGCGACGCTCCTGTGAAGGCCAGCAGTCTGGCTGCTCTCCTGTCGCAGGAGGAAGCGTGGCCGTGTAGGAGGACGGGGGGGGGGGGGGCAGAAGGCGTCTCCATCTTGGCTGCGTTTGCACTAGTGGCTCCTGGGAGAGGCAGAACAGCAGCCCCCTGTTCAGTGAGCGGTGGCAGAACAAAGCTTGTCTTTATGCTGGCCACCCGGAGCACCTCCGCAGCCCCCCCCCCCCGCCCGACCGCACATCACAAGGCACGCAGCAGCCCCACTGGCTTGCCTGAGACACTCACTACCTCCCGCCTGCCTCTCACTGACAGACTCTCTCTGTTACTCTTAGGGTCCAATCGGAGCTGGAGGCCCCAAAGGAGATATGGTGAGGACATGCGTGCATTTCGGGGCCATTGGAAAGTGCATGAGAATCAGAACTATATGTGTGTGTCTGCCTAGAGCACAGCAAAAACAAATCCCATCAGTAGTATAATTCAGCATCCTTTTAGGTGGAAGATAAGAATCAATAAAAAACGAGAACTCAATAAACTTGTTCATCAAGACCTAGATACTTCTCTGGCTGGCGGAGGGAGTAGGCATGCGAACTTCATATTTATGTCACACTGACACTTAGCCCTCTACGGTTTTGCTGCGTAGGGTGTGGCAGGAAGTGACGGTCTTCCTGGGGAGAATGGAGAACCGGTATGTGCCAATGCCCATCCGTCCTGCTCTGCAGAAATTTATGTTGACATTTTGTATATTGCTTTTCAGCAATATCCATGGCTACAGATACATATGTTATACTTTATCAACATGTGAGTTGTTTTCCAAAATGGGACATAGAAAACGTGTGTAAGTACTTTGGTTACTCTTACTACTTTTGACATTTTTTTTCAATATTTTAGGGTCCATTTGGTCCAGTAGGACAGAAAGGCGAGGTGAGTCGCATCTGATTTGGCCATTAAATCCCACCTCATCTGTGTATGTGTGGAGTTTGCACGTTCTTCCTGTCGTGTACATTTCCTCCTATAATCCCCAAAAACAGTTACATGAACTGATTACTTTAAATTGCCCATCATGTGAGGACATACATGTGCCATGAACCAGAGTGGCATATCACCCAAAGTGTACCCTGGCCTTGTGCTCTGTTGTGCCTGACGTGGGCCCAGACCACACCCACAAACAGCAAATAGCGTGCATCCTTCACATTCTCCTGTGTTGAAGTGCATCAGCTGATTATGTACAATTCCAGGTTACATGACAAATTTAACTGGATCACTTACTATAGCTCTATTCTGTGTTTCTGCTGTCTATGCCCCAAAGAGCATGAATGATACTGTGCTTTGCCAAACTCAGTGCCCAGTTAATATCATTATGTCAAGTGCTCTCATGCACCATGTTTGCACTGTTTGATTCCCATATTTAGAGAGAATATCCATATGTATAATATCCATGCACCTTGCGTGAATGCATTTAGGAACCAGTCATCGGCAGAATTTCCAGTGATGATTCCTTTATTATTTACAATAATCGGACAACCACAGAGACCCTCCTGTGTTTAATATGCACTCTCACTGCCTTCTTCAGCCAGGGAAACAGGGCGAGCTGGGGCCAAAGGGTGTGGTAGGACCCCAGGGTGAGATGGGCCCCAGGGGATTGGCAGGAAAGCCGGGACCGATGGGCTTCCAAGGGGAACAGGGTCTGCCTGGCATTGCAGGAAAGACCGGCGTTCCTGTGAGTGCCTTTGATTAAACTGCTGATTAATTAAAGGGGACTTATAATTAAGCACATCCTGCTGGGTGTTATACATCTGACAAGCATCACACTGTATACACAACATAACCTCATCCTACCAATTGTTACATTTTTGCGAAACTGAACTTGGGTTTTCATTGAAATGTACTTTTTTTTAAAGGGTAAACTGGCAAGTGAACAGCACATCAGAGAGCTGTGTGGCGACATGATTGATGGTGAGAAAAAAGATTGCGCCTACTTCAAAATGTAAACAACGGAATCAAGAAAATATGTATGTTGTTATAACATTTACCGTTTTTAAATAAATGGTTAAAATATGTGGTCTTTGAATTTAAGTCTTTGCTTCCCCTCTTTAGATCAGATGGCACAACTGGCCGCTAATTTAAGGAGACCGCTGGCTCCTGGTATGGTTGGCCGCCCAGGACCTGCTGGTCCTCCTGGTCAGGCTGGGGAAACAGGTGTGATAGGACATCCTGGACCTCGTGGTCCACCAGGGTACCGGGGCCTTCCAGGTGGTCTTGGCGACCCAGGTCCCAGAGGTAAGAAACAGGACTACCCATATACCTATGTATACTAAACACAAGGCTATGTGTACTACCCATAAGGCAATGTACACTACCTATTAAGCTGTGTATACTACCTGTAAGGCAACGTATTCTACCTAGTAGGATACACAGTATACTACCCGTAAGGCTGCACATACTACCCATAAGTCTGCGTATAGTACCTATAAGGCCGCATATACCACCCATAAGGCTATGTATACCACCTGTAAGGCCACATATACTACACATAAAGCTATGTATACTACCTGTAAAGCCGCATATACTACCCATAAGGCTATGTATACTACCTGTAAGGCCGCATATACTACCCATAAGTCTATGTATACTACCTGTAAGGCCGCATATACCGCCCATAAGGCTATGTATACTACCTATAAGGCTACATATACTACCCATAAGTCTGCATATAGTACCTATAAGGCTATGTATAGTACCTGTAAGGCCGCATATACCACCCATAAGGCTATGTAGACTACCTGTAAGACCACATATACTACTCATAAGGATACGTATACTACCCATAACGCTACATTTGCTGAATCTCTTCAATCTGTCAATACTCAAAACATCTTGCTGTACATTTTATTGCATATTACTGTTCCCTGCAGGTGATGTTGGTGAAAACGGAGACAAAGGACCACTCGGTAAAGCCATTGAAGGGCCAACAGGAGACCAAGGACACCAAGGTACACCCGAGTATTGGTTTCATCCACATCCTGCTTTTGTAAACATGCAAAATTGCAGAATTAATGTGGTTACCACTTTTTGCTCAAGCTTGCCTTTTCTGTGGTTTTAGGTCTTCCAGGAGTGGCTGGAATAGTCAAAGATGGGCGAGACGGTACCCCTGGAGATCCAGGTGAGCCAGGAGAACCAGGACGGATGGGCAGACCAGGACACCAGGGTCCTCCGGGGATCTGCGACACGTCGGCATGCCAGGGAGCAGTCGCTGCCGGGAAGTCAACCAATCCCAAGAAACATTAAACTGTCTAAAGAAAGAGGAGGTCCCATGTCTTTTAATATATGTAAAAGTAAATAGAAACAATCATAGTGATAAGAAAAGAGACAAAGAGAACAACAATCAGGTAAGTGACTGAAAGGACATTCAAGGAAAAAGTATCAGTGGAGAAGACAGGATATGAGAATTAAGAGGAAGACTCCGTACACTGACTGGACTGAAGTGAAAATATGATAGTTATGGAACCATGTTCTATAAATAAATGACACAGAAAACCAGTGAATGACTTTAATGCAAAGATACTTCAGACAGTTGCTTCGAAGATACATGTGACTAAATGTGTTTCTTTTTATTTCCATTACTCTATATTTCAAATGCATCCCTTCTGCAAAAGCCCTTTAAAACATCTTTTGTCTTTGCAGTAAGTCTGTGGCTCTGCACTGTCAAGCTGCGTGTGTTAAGGTCCATTTTAACGGCTTGAAGAATTTTACCTCACAAGAAAACCTTATAAATAAAAACTGTCAAATCAAGAGCTTATCCTCTGTGAAGGAGATGTGTGTATAACAGGAAATCACAACATGCATTCACATATTTGTATAGAAATATATCCAAAATAAGGACAAACACTTTGTAGGTTTTTAAAGTGACTTGTTTTTTTTTCCTTAAGGGCAATTCCTATTTTGTCATAATTTGATTTTATATTCCCTTTAAAAATTCTACAGTGGATGTTTACAGCAACTGTAAGTAAAATGTCATTAGTGTTCAGAGCTTTAACATCTACATCTCTCCACCATCCACTATGTACTGGTGCTGTAACTATTAAATCTACATTCTTTTAAATAATATTTATTACTTGCCGGTGACTGTTGTATGTACAGTAAATGCTATAGCACCATGTTGTAAGAAAGATTGAATAAAGCCACTTTTCAGTAAATCATTCTTTTCTAAGTATCCAACACTATATTGAATTTTTGCAATCCAGTTGTTAGTAATACAACACTGATTTTCACCGCATAAACACACAATTTTATGTGAAACTGTCATATGTAATTGGATTATTTAAATATGCCCCAGCAGTAAATACAAAATAAAAATATGGTGCTAACGAACATTGCATTGGCTACTGAAATGATTTATTGCCAAATGACACTGGCGTGTAATTCGTGTGGGTTTCCTTGTATAAAAAACAATGTGGTAGGCAGTACAGATGGTGTTCACAATTGTTGTCTTTTCTTCCAACATGGACATATAGTGCCATCTCTGGATGATTTTGAGAAGTGCAGAAGATTAGCTTCCCTTATGAGGATGCTCTTCTGCAGAGGAACACAGACAAGAGTCATCAAATCATTTTTTTTTTCCAATGCTACAAAAAAAAAACTTTGAAGTTCTATTCTCAATACCTCAACACACAGAACTTCTGAAACAGTTGTGAAATGCAAGATACAATTTCTGACTTGTTTTTGAACTCGTACTATTCATCAGCTATAATTCTGTATGAAGTGACATTTTTGACAGATGATGACTAAGTTCCGCAAAGTTGTAGCTGTGATGATTTCTTTTCATTCTATACAAATTAAGTAAACAAAAAAAAAGAAATGGAATAGCTACAGAATTGAGGAAATCAAGGCTGTTTTGTAATAATAATAATAAAAACTGTCACATTTGCAGCTGTTGTTGGAATTACTGTTACACATACATATATGACATGAGTTGTAGTTTTGAATTTGAGGCCTCGCTCCAGAGTACAGTCTATGAAACCGTTCAAATGGTAGCTGCATCTCTGCTGCTTTGGTTTCTGCTTTGCATTTTATGTCTTGCAAGAAAATGCTTACCCATGTGCTCTGCAATTTTAATATAGAGTAATTTTAAAGTATTATTATATCTAGACATCTATTTAAGCAGTGTTGTAAAAATACTGCATTTCATCCGATGTATTCCAAGTCTACATTGTAAGTATTCTGCGCCTCTCCATTGAGATCAAAATTAATCTTTTGCAAAGGCAAATGAAATAATGAAATTAGAAAAACTTTTTGACAAACATGCAACCAAAAATGTACAAACTGAAGAACCTATTCCTAATTATATAGGTTCTTGTGCATAATTTATGTCCATTATCAATTAGCATCTAGACAAAATAAATTTTCGAGATACTGGAATGTTGTCAACAGTAATCTGTTTCTGGCCCCCAATTCTTCAACTTTCATACTTCAGGTCCTTCCTTATTTTCTTTGTTTGTAACATAGTATCAGTGTCTACTTCCAAGTCTTTATCTCTCTTCATGTCCTGTCTATGACCTCTGGTTCGGTCATATCCAAGATGTTTCCTAAGATCCCTGTCTCTGCTTCTTGACTGATTACGTGCTCTGTCTCGGTCCTTCTCAAAGTCGCGGTCACACTCTCTATTCCTATCTCTGTCTCCTTTCTGGTGTCTTTTGAGAAAGTTTTCCCTCTTCACATCATCATCTTTTGTCCTGCCTCTGCGGTCTCTCTTTTGGTATCTTTCTGGTCCTCCTGGTTTATCCACTTCTAGATCAGTTGTCCATGCTTTGCTGTCAAATCCACCCTGATCTCTTCTCCAGTCTTCAGAATACTTAAAACTCTCCTTTTCATGGCGGTCACTCTGAAATCCGTTCGCTCTCCTTAGCCTAATTCTGTTGTTCCCCAACTCTGAATTGTTACTGAAAGTGCTTTTTCTCCCCACATCAGGATAGCGATTACAGTAGCCTGGATAATAAAAGCCTGAACTCTGACCGTTGTGCTTAGGTATCTGAATTAAATATTCAGGAGGAGTAGGAAGTAAAGGGCCAGACCGCCGTTTTGGTCTTGCTTCCAATGGATGCTGGTGCTGAAAATTGAATTGTTTTTGCTCAGTAGAGCCTGAAAAATGATTAGTGGGCTGGTTTAGAGGACCACTACATTGTGAGGATGAAGGACTTACTTTCACTTGGAGTGTAGAAGGGCAAAACCCTCTATAATCTCTAAAGGACCCTCTATATTGAGAGGAAGGGATCTCTTGACTCTGAGGAAAAGGATCATGCACTGGTCCTTTACCCCAGTCACTCATGTTGTGAGCAGGCCCACTATAAAGATCTTGAGAATAAATATATGCTTCTCTGCTCATGCACAAGGATTCATGTACATTATGATTTTCCATCTCATTCAGAAAATGATTTTTGTGGTTAGGATATTGAAGCTCAGTGTCTTTTGGTGTATCTAACAAAGGCTTTCGAGGCTCATGGCTCATTAAATTAGAGGGAGAGAAAACTCTCAGATCAGGAAAATGATGATGAGGGTCTCTACTACCAAAATTGTTCTGGTGAGTCCTACTGGAATGGATAGGGACATTAGGTCTAGAATAATTAACACTGGATCTTGGTTTTTTAAACCTTGATTGGTATGAATGTCTCTGCCCATCAAAAAGCTGGGAAGGCTCTTGGGATTCTGAAGCTTCTCTTGAATGACGGTCCATCTGTCTCATGTTCTGAGAAGGTGATCTGTGGTCTGTATGTTCAAATTTAGTATTGTCTCTTAGTCCCATGATGGATCTATGTACAAATTTTTGAGAACTATTAGACTGCTGTTGAGTGTCTCTCAAATCGTTCTGGAAAGAAGGGTATATATCTGAGGGCCCAGTCTGGTCACTTTCATTCTGTACTTTGTGTTGCCCCATTTGAGGCTGTAATGTTATAGGATGTGGCATTTCCCAAGTGTTCCCAAAGTCATGGTTTTCCAGTCCCATAGTTGGAATAAGAGGGTCATAATTATCACCCAGATAGTATGTGATTCCAGGAAGCTGTGATGATTGTGTGTCAGGCATGAAGGTAGAAGTAGTGTGGGACTTAGGACTTAAAGTATTTAAAATGTGTGCTGAATTTTCCCAAGAGACATATGAATTATTTTCCATCTCATCCTCGCTATAATTTTTTCCATCTTTCACAGCTTTAATGATGTGTTTTTGAAGTGTAGCTTTTTCCATTTGAGGATCTTTCTTGTGAAACAATGGATTGCAAATTTCTGCACTTTCGGTATCAAGGAAAGAGACTTCCTGAGATGGTGGCTGTATGGTTGCTTCTGATCTGTATGCACATGAAACGTTTGCCTGTGCTGAAGTCTCTTCTGGCAGAAATTGGGATATCAGGCTTGTATTTGTGGTTTCGTGCAAGATATCACTCTTTTTAGAACTACTTATACTGCCTATTGTTAGTGCTGCTGAATGCTTTGACAGTAGTCCCACTGTGTTTCCACCTAGCCCTACCAGCCTACTGTTTAGCTGTATGGACTTAGAAGGTGGTGACATTAAAGCATCAGAAACAGAAAAATGGGCCATAGACAAGCCAATGGCTGCTCTCTGTTGACGTAGCGTTTCCTCCTGCTCTTCCAGCTGCCGTTTCTGTAATTCAATTTCCTTGTTCAGCTTCTCCAGCATTTTCTTTTTTTCCATCAACACTGAGCAGTCACTTCTAGAGGCAGTTCTGCTGTTGGGTGAATTCACCACTTGGGCTGTGATGTCCATAGTGAGGCTTTGCAGTTCCTCAAAGATACTTCCATCCTCTGGGTCATAGGCTCCATCATCAACATCGACAGCTGAAGCATCAGTAGTTTGGTTCACTGCAAATTCATTTACACTGTCTCTATTACTCCTGATTTCATTCATGTCCATCCCTGTATTACACTCTTTCTCTGGGTCATATGGTCTGTCATTATCATCATCTTCCTCACCTTTGCAAATCTGATCAAATATTTGCTCTACTGGATCACAGACTTTAGGTTTTATGATTTCAACAACAGAGCCATGAGATGAGGCACCATCATCATGCCTCTGCTTTAAAAATAATGCATTACGGGGAGCAGAAGATGGTGAAATGTCAGATGTGGAGGGTGAAGAATTTGTGACCAAACTACTTTTAGAAGGCGACCTGACAGATGAAAGCTGTGTCACAGCTGGTGATGTCAGAAATGAACTTTGTAAGGAAACAGGGGGGTGAATGCAGACAGAGGAATCTGAACTTGTACTGGATACTTTGGTATCAAGCAGCTCTGCGTTCCCATGCTTCATGCCAGATCTGGGAACAGGCTGTTGAGCTGGGAGAGCAGCTTCTTCTGATGCAATGATTTTAACTTTTGGCATCTTATCCTTGCTCTCTGAAGGGACTGCAGAGCACTTTGGCCTTTGGCAGATGACCAGCCCAAGAAGAAGATCAGGATGACTTGACTCCAGTCCTTTAAGACAAAGGATTGCAAAATTTTAAAGAAATTTGCAAAGCAAGGAAATTATGAATACAAATATTCACAAGTGAAAAAAATATTATAAACATTAATTCTGGGGGTAGAAGGATTATTCATAATGGTGCAGCATTTCAATACAACTGCATTTTAAAGTTTTTACATAGACATTTAGGCTTAACAGATGCAAAATGAAAAAAAAAAACAACTAACCATGCAATGCAAAATTGAAATATTTACTATATTTCACGTGTTACAAAACAATTGCTGCTTTCTATGAAACATTAGGCAAATTATTACAATTACCACCCAGGATGAATTCCACACTGGAAAAAAATGCTTTGGAACTGATTTTCTGCATAATGTGCAGAAATTTTTTTTGTTTTTCTTACACATTTTATGGGAAGTCTGAGATCCTGCTCTGAACAGTCTATACTCATCTTTGACCATCCATCATGGTCTCACATCCTGAAATGGGCTTCAGCATCATAAAAGCAGTAGGGCAGCAACTGTTTTCGCATGTAGAACAAATCTGGAAAACCTCACAAGATCTACAAGACACCGTGAAATCATAGCACCCAACCGTGTGTTTACAGATGGTGCCTCGTGTAGGATGCTAATAACACTCACGTTTTGTACACCCATCATGGTGAAAGTCTTTCACCAAACCCCACCTTCTGGATGAGGCCATATGGATTATTATTAATTTAGATTTGTCAGGTTGACCTATCTAGCACTTACGGAATGTACAACATTTTTCAGAAACAAAGAACTTCGGCTATATCCATGGGTGGACTAACTTCTCTGCGCCCCCTAACTGGGCCATTCAAGCTATTTTTTGAGGGAAGTTAAAAGAGAAAAGAGAGGGAAATAAAAACAATGGAACATAAATAATACACCAATCAAAGCGCAGGATGACAGCGGCAAAACTTACCAATTAGAGCAGCAGCGGGAGAGCTATCGGTAAAATTTGCCAATTAGGGGGGCAGGGGGGTATCGCGCCAGCAGATCGATAGGCTGAATTTAAAAAGCTTAAACCATTCACTTTTGCTGCCATTGTCCTAGGCGTAGCCCAGGATAGCCCCCGCCTTACTCCACCTCTGAGGCTAAGGTTAGTCTCGAATGTTTGCATCCATTCGTTCAAATGTGTCCACGTCTGTTCACAATTTGTCGACCACTTTAGCGGGATAGTAACACGGGAGAAGTAATGGCAGTCTTGTATCTTCGTGCCATTTCCTACTTTGTTCGCTTGCTAGTGTAACAACCCGTATCATTAAAGTCCAACATGAAAAGAAAGCAGGGTAGCTCAAAGTCTCAAAGTAGGACCAGTCCATTGTAGCTGGACGGGGGGGGCACTTTGTCTATCCTAAACACTGTCACTAAAAATGCAAATAACAGATGTGTTGCTAGCGCACCTAGTTTTCTGCTAAGCTATACTGAAAAACAGATTTTTTTTTTTTTTTAAAAAAAGATTCTTAAATGTAAAAAACACTTTCATCCATTTCCATCTACAAGTATTATTTTCATACATTCCTGTAATTACTTTGACCAGTAAAAGAAAGAGGCAGAATACACCCCCAAAAAGTCAACCATGCTACAATCAATATCTATGTGCATATTTTAGACTTTATACATGACAAATAAAATGTCCAATAACCCTGCTTTCCAAATGCTTACCTGGTCCTTCAAAAGGTAATAGTTTGGAGGGGATGGGGGCTTTGGCATTTAGTGTAATGATATAGAGGTCTTTGATGTGCGAGTTGTTATTGGCCACCACACCGAAGCGCCCTCTACTGCTCAAATAAGAGAACAGCGAGACATAGGCCCTTTCCTCCTCTCCCACTGATGCGCAGAAACGAATGAGGCACAAGTCCTGAAACAAAAACAGCAGCACTGATCCAATTCAGAATTCGACAGACACTGCCGGGTTGTTTGTTTATATTGAAGCAGACGGAGCCGTTTACCTTTGACAGAGATGCTTTAAGCCTCCCCACATAGTCCCACACTGTGCTAGGGGAGATACGCCCACTGATCTGTATGGAGCACGGCAAATTCTAAAAAGAATATTAGCAAAACTCAGCTGTATACCCATTTGGTTTAAAATGAGATTAGCTCCCTCTATGAAACTATTTAAATTATAACATTTTGATGAACTGAAGACTTTACATGCCCAGATTAAACCATTTTGCATGCCAACTATTTAAGAAAAGCACCTGACTACAAATTAATAGGACCTATAACAATAATGGCATCATGGTCTGACCTTTTCCAGGTACTCAAAAGATCCAGAGACCAAATAAGCCTTAGCAGCAAACTTGGTGACGGTGTGCATGTTGACAGAGCCTTTCCAGAGAACCAGCTGCTCAGAGAGAAATCGAGCGGTGTCCCTGTTCTGGGGCCTGACTGAGTCTGCCATACTGGGATAAAGACAGGTAAAGCCCCATTAGAACCAGCCTAATTCCAAAAAACGATAAGGAAACTAATGTCAGGCTTTCAGCCTTCCGTTTGATGTTAAAAACAACTGGAGCTATCAAACGGCAAAAAGCACCTGAGGGAGGAATCAGAGGTGAAGTGAAGCAACGATGCTAGATTCAGCTGGGGGAATCTGGAAGGAGAGAGAGGGGAGTGCGTTTTCAGGGACTGTACTGGTACGATTTCGGTCACTGACTCAGTGGTGGTACAAATGGTGGAGGTCGCCAAACTGCCGGCAAGACTCATCTCCTGACTTGCTGCAGAAGATGGCGCTGGGCGGCTGATGGCGGCTGAAGACGTAATTAAAGATGAAGATGTAAATGTGGTTGGGATATCCTTTGGGGAGATGATAGGTTTGTTTCTTGCTGGCTGAATATCTGAAGTCCGTTCCCCAGAAGGACCTTCTTCACCAGAATGCCAGCCATCCTGCTTTACAGTTAGGTCCAATTGCTGAACAGCAGAAGATACAGAGAACTTGGATATGTTTGGCTCCTCTTCATCCGGCATCAGATCTGGAAAACGGCAATTCACAGCACATAAAGCAAAGATGACATGGGTAGGTGGACAGGGACCTGCATAGCTACAGGAATAATAAACTACATAGGTAAATTTAACAAAAACTAGCTAGTTATGTTACAAAGTTTGCTGATGTATACGGAGTACCTGCCCTGATGTTGGAGTTACAGTCAGATGGATTACTCCTGCACTCAGCAGTAGGGGTCTTCACCAGGCTACAATGAGTGTCCGAGGCAGGACCAACCATGCTTTGACTGTCTGCGGAAACTGATAAACAAGACTCTTTGTGTTCCTAAAAATTAAAATTAAAAAAAAAAACACAAAGATGCCCAAAATCAAAATAGAGTACATAGTAATCACTGTTAAACCTGACAAACTCATTTGTTAAATTTAGATTATTTAACCCTAACAAATTCCCAGTGCCGAAGAGATAATATGGTTAATAAGGTTTATCTGAATCCACATCAAGATCAAACCCTTTTGTTCTGAAAATGAAAGCATGGCAGTAGCCTACAATGCTTACAGTTGGTCATTCTCACGAACAGAATCCTTTGACAAAAACAAAATGTTACTGTGAAATACAGTGTTTGAATTTTGTGCAGAGCAATTGACATTACCTTATTAGGTATATTAATAATGTCATTTGTAGCTGTGATTTAATGATCCCTCAACCATTTTCCCCAAATAGGCACAACTTTTGCAGTTTTAAGAACAAATAACACAAAACTAAATATGTTTTAAAATCTTTCAACTTTATTTGTATCCCACAAGACAAATCAATTAGTATAAGATACATATTCATTTCTTCAATTGTTTATACGGTCAATTGTTTTACTCTGCAACTAATTAACTAACCCAAAGGTAAAAATCAACATTTTAGACAATAATATGATGTAAGCCCACAGTAAAATTAATGAAAAAAATAAACTGATACGTTATGATGATATGAACTGGTATGTGATAAGTTTGTGACAATGACCCATTTAAAAATGAATCCATATACTTCAACTTTTTTTCCACTTGATTCAGAACAATTCTAAAAACATGCAAGGAGGCATAACCAATAGATATGGTATAAATGCTAGTGTTATTAGTAATATGGGCTGAAAGTCTGGAATGCATTGCTGGTAAAACATGCTGGTAATGCAATCAAGTGCATAGTCCAGACATACTCATACACTACAGTTTAGGCTGCAATCTATTATTCCAAAACAATAGCTTGTCACTGAAACTAAAAACAGACACATCTACCGCATTAAACATAGAATGGTTACTAATTAGGCAAGTCTCCTGGTCAGGTAGCTCCACTGAAGACCCCTGATCTAGTACATGTAGTGTATATGTGAAGTGTATGAGTATGAAAATACAGAACAAGTCGTATCCCATATTAGTTTAAAACCCAGAAATATGGCATGCATTCAGTGTCAGTCAGTTGAAATAAATAAATACATGCACTGTGGCTTAGGATCATAAGAACACGCTACTTCTACTTCCTTATAATCTTTTTTACCCATATTAATTAAATTGTTTTTTTTAAATCGACTAGTTGTTCACCTACTAGGCATCTTCATAAGACAGATGTGTCACTTGAATCCTGCCAAATGGTAAAACAGGCCTACTTGCATATACTTACACATTTCTATATACTATTTTATTATACTGTTATTATATAATTACATTAATTATTCATGTCTTGGATTGTAACATTTACTTCTAAATGTATAACAAATGTAAAAGGTTTCATTTGGTTACGCTTGGCTTACATATAGTGGCATGTGACTTAATATCGCCCTCCAAAGCACAGTGAAAAATTCAATGTGTTTCCTTTGATTGCTAACATGTATTGGTCAAAGCTTAAGACAGACTGTCAAAACTCTTCAGAGTCAGTGAAACAGTTATGTGGACCAAACTGAATAATTTTTCATTGCTTTCACACAACATGCATTCAATGACCACATTTTGAAAAATCCATGAACTCTTTTCTCATTCATACTCCACCACCTGCAAAACACTATATATTTGTAGCACATTTTTCAAATGCTAACACACTGTTTTCACAAATGTTAAAAACACATTCAAAACAGAACGATGACAAATTTTGTGCATTTCTGCAGTAGTCATATTGAAATGTATAGGAAATCTTGGAATACCTACAAAAAATGAAAGCAACTTCAGCTGAAAGCCTACTCAAGAATCCTGTTTTTAATCTTGTTAGAAAACAGGGTGACACTTTACTTAAGGCCATCTTTTTAGTTTATTTTTTTTTAAATCTTTTTATAAACACTTGCATTGTAACGCATTCATAAAGCATTATGAATAAGGCTATAAATATTTATTAAAAGGCATAACGCCTTATAGCCATGTTTATTATGCATTATGACTGCCTTATTAGGCTCTCATCTATAATGCACTATAGATACTGAATCATATTATTTGGAAACATGGATTAAGGAAGATGAGATGGTGAGGGAAAATGAGTAGCAAGGAGAGGGAGAATGCAGGGAAGACAAAGGAGAAGACGACCAAGAGCAGTGCTGATAAGGGCCATAGTTATTGACCATGTTGTAAACCATGGTCTCTTTGAGACAGGCCAGTTTAAGGTTATAACCAAATCTGCAGTGTTCACCCGTTGCATCAATATTACAAATTTTCCGGCAAAACAAAAGGCAAGATGTTCACCCTTTAATTATAATTGAACTACATATTACAGTACAATACAGTATGCTTGTATTTCTACATGTACTGACATTTTGAAATATGTTGACTGTTTCATGTTTTACAGTAGGATTCAAAAGTTGCCTGCCACAGGAGGAAGAGGCAGAATATTTTCAGATGCACACAAAATTGCTATTGTTGACATGGTAATAGCCAACGGTGCAATATAACTGTGGGAAATTCGGGACACAATGCTGGCAGACAATATTACTTTTGGGAATGTGAATACGGTCAGCACAATAATTGCCAGAGTCCTAGAGAAACATAAAATAAGGATGCAGTAGGTGTACACTGTACCCTTTGAGAGAAACAGTGAACAGCTGAAAGAACCCCAGTTTCAATTTGTCCAGGTAAGATGTCTGTTCAGTAACCAAACAAGGTACATACACAGCTATGCTTAATGCAAAGTACTGTAAAACTGTGGATGGAGACGGAAGTCAGGCAAACTGCACATACATTCATCTTTGTGGATGAAGCTGGGATTCGACCTGGTAAAAACATGCCACAGGGGAAAAAATGTGACTGGACAGAGAGCAGCCATAGATGTCCAGATCAGAGGGGGGCCAACATCACAATGCATGCAGCACTGTCCAATGACGGTTTGATCCTACACAAACATCTCATTGGCCCCTACAATAGAGAGGCTCGTTTATTTTTGGGATTATGTATGTTATTGACATGTGCCAGTGGTAGTGCTGTCACGATACCAAAATTTTTGTTTTGCGCGGATTTCGATTTCAAATTTTTTTTCCCAATAAAAAGGGGGAAATATTGTCAACTGCTAATATTATGCTTTATGTCAAATGAAAATGTTTTAATGATAGTCAGGTCAGTTAAAATTAAACTTAAGCATTATCAAGAAACTTGCTGAGCATCAGTTTGTCTTTATTAATATCATGGTTTGAATCACGGTCGAGGTAAATTAATCGGCGAGTTTGGGTAACTTGTGAAATGGACCCTTCTCTGTTGACAATGAATGGATGAATGCAGAAAGGCTTTTTGATCACTATGATCTCTTTCGTGGACATACCAGGGGAGCACACCTAACCAACTGTCACCTGTTGGTCCTTGAAAATGTCGGGATGTTTGTCTGACAGACGGCAGGCCGGGTTTGACATGTCACCTCCCTTTGCGAGACACAGCGCTAGCACAGCAGTGCTGCCGTGTTAAGGGACTCGCCTTTTACATCCAATCTATAACCAAAATCCAAAATCTCTCCATATTTCACTTCCCCCCCCCCCCCTTTATCAATGAGTTTAGGTGTTGCTGAAACTGCTGCCATCTCTTCTCTGGACCAAGTGAAAACACACACCGCTCTCTTTGCTGATGCTCTCAGTTGATTCCCGCAATGTCTCACACACACCATTAACGCAACATCATCACTGTCAGCGTTGAATTTAAAGAAATAGATTCCTTTTAGCCAGATCAAATATCCATTTGCATAATAAAACTATCGACTGTTTTAAACCACTGGTATTGTAGTACTTTCAAAACTCTATGAAGATGGTTTTTTCAGTACTGGTTTACCTTGCAAGCCTAGTCAGCGGAAAAGAGCAGCAAGAAACTCCCCTACCTTGATTAACGTGTGGGATAATGTGGCATTCCACCACTCTGCTGCAGTCACAGACTAGTTTGCTGCACATCCTAGGATTTCAGCACTATTCCTGCCTCCATACTCTCCCTTCCTAAACCACATAGGGGAGTTTTTCCTCTGCATGGAGGTGGAAGGTTTATGACCACCATCCACATAACCAGATGTAATTATTATTGTAATTCTGGAATTTCTTTTTTTGTTTCAAATTCAACAGTGCATTACTTACTAAATGCAATTATATGAAAAAATAAACGATATTGATGCATATTATTGCATTTCTGATTCACTCGTTACATATACTTCAGTAGTGAAAAGGATTTATTTTGATTCTATAATGAAATCCTGATTTATGTGAAAAATCATTCACAGAGATAAAAGTTCATCATTTATGTAATACTCCCTGTTGTTAGTGTTTCTTAGGCCAGTGTGTTATGAGTGACAATGTATGCTTTCTGAGTGGCAACTGCAGCCAGTGTGCATGGCTGAACGGCGTTATGAACGTGTATGAAGTGTGTTAATGGTTTGAATGAGGTTTGGAGGTGAGATTATCTGTTTGGCCAAGATGCATGTTGGTAATGCAGACAGTATGAAGAGTTTTTTTAAAGGGGGCTTAGGTAATGACCGATGCTTGTTAGTAAATGAAATAAATTGTAGAAAGTCCTTAACCCCAGTAGCAGAATGCGCACAAGTCATTTGCATGTCACATATTTTGGTGTTTCTCCACCCAAAGGGTGTCTCCAGCCAAGACGTGTGTAAACCCCAAATGTTAGGTGATAAGAGAATACACTCAAGTGAAAAAAGCATACAGCTATCAGCTTCTTTCACTTATGCACATGGAAGAATCACCCCCAGAGTCAGAATGTAAAGAGTATTCTGTCAGGATAGGTGAAGACAGGCAAGGACACTTCTGAATTAAAATAGTTTCTTGCTGCTTTACCTCCCCATGTTCATGTCCTGATCTCTCCACAGACAACAGCTGCTCAGAACTCAGCCTCACTAGGAGGAAAGGAGTGACTTCGCCCTTAACGACACGATAAATCAGGCTCTGGGGGGAAAAAAGCCAGAAGACACCACCTAATAACCTGCACTGTCTTGTTTCATACCCTGCAAGACATCATTACATAAACTTTGTGAAGAACACAAAGGGAATCAAAAAGTGTATGGGACTCACCTTATTTTTAGGATCCTTCAGGCTGAACATAAGTGAGTTGTATTTATTTCTGTAGTGCCTGTCTGTATCAAGGAAGACGCTGAACATTTCCTTCTCAATACTAAAAGCAAGCTTTTCCATTTCACTCTCAGGTATTTCTAGGTCATCACTGTCACTGACCCTGAAAGAGCAAAGGTACAACTGTGATAGCTATAGCCAGTAGAGCTTTTAATCTTTGTACACAAATGCAGTGCATTCTTTCTAAAAATCCGTATGGCCTGGTCTTTGACCAGACACAAAAAAATACACCAACAAATCTGGACCAAATTACGTTGAAAACTGGATACCTTCAATTCTTATTTCCTTGTACCTGAAGTGCAACTGCTCAATCCCTATTTCCACTTCCACCACAAGTACGATAACCTTGTACATCTGCACAGGCCAAAGCAATGGACTAACTGATATAGTTATACCGTGCTATACTTTCCTAACTACATGACTGGAAACTGAAGGTTTAGATACAGTAATGCTTTGGATAAGCATCTAGATTCTCCTCTGTTTTGGTACCTATGTGGTGCAATGAACTTCCTCTAGATGTCTGAACAGCTGAGTCACAGGGCGTCTTCAAACAACGACTAAAAACCTACCTCTTTCAGAAGTGCTTGGATTAGCACTTGCAGGATTATATTCTTATTTTAAAAAAATGTATTACTTGCCAACAGAGTTTTTTACAGTAATAGTATTATTGGGTGGGTTCTATTGAACCAGAATCAGAATGTATTCTCTGATGAGACTCCTAAGCACTTAAGCAAGTCTCTCTGGCTAAGGGCTTCCAAACGCCGTAAATGCAAATGGACAAAATTCGAACTAAACAAAATAGCAACATATACAGATTATATAATAAATGACAATGGTCTCACCTCTTGCACAAGATCTCTGTGAAAGAGCGGCAGATATCTTGCCTCATGGCGTTGGTTTGGGGGGGTTTGGATTGAACTGGAAAACCCAGGGACACTGGTGGAGGACAAGCCACGTGGGATGAGACAGAGCTGGGGGGTATCTGAGTGTTGGTTAGCCGCTGATTGTAGAGGGGCAGATGGAGACGCTTTTTTGGTATAGTGTAGGTAGCCCTGCTGAAACTCAGCACCCTGGAGACAGGACAGTGAGAGGGACATGAAGCCGACAGCTGAGAAGTAGGAGTGTCCCCCGCGGCCGGAGCCAGGCTTCCCCAATACATGGCAGGAGGGGGAGTGCATTTTTGGGAAGCACCAGCACTGTTTCCAGGTGACTGCCAGTGCCCCTTAGTCACTGCATCCCCCTGGGGTGTGAGCTTCCTGCTACCCTCAGGAGACTGGGAACCAGTTATGAATGGATTTTGAGTGCAAACAGGCACCTTCTTGAACTCTTCCTCTGTATGTTCCCTTTCAACTGTTCAAAAGAAAATAGGAATATTTCAAAGAAAATAGGAATATTTCATAATTCACACAACTGACAATCAATTCATTGTTCTTCGCCTTAAATTGAAAGATCAAAAAAAAATTCAAACATTTGAGCACCTCTAAAAAAATTTTTAAATAGTATTTTAATAATAAATCTGAGGTTAGTACAGATTTATACACACCGGGGTCCAAAAGTCTGAGACCACACTGAAAATCTGGGGATTCTTTTTCATTTAATCCTTCTTAATAATGTTTTGGCATTGGCTAAGACATACACCATTTCACAGAGTGTCACTGGGGAAAAAAACACAGTGTATCAAAACAACAGTGAAACGGGGGTGGGGGGGTATTCAAGTCTGGCGGTGTTTTGCCTACTTTGGAGTTGGGCACTCAAATTTCAGCTTTTGACAGGAATGCTAGACTCAGGCTCTCCAGGAAATATATTTTCTAGACTGCAATGAACTCTGTAAATACAAATAAATGGCGTAAAAAAATGCTAAATACATACACAAAGATGTAGAGGTCTTGTTTAGCTTTACTGTGTATTCATGATGCTCCGTGAAGCAGTTAGGTGCATTCTGGCCCACCTCCACCCACTCCCCATCGCTACATAAGTCATGTTTCTCCTCTCCTTTGCTGAATGTCTCTCCGTGACTCATCCGCCTCCGGCGGACAGACCTCTTCTGGTCCTGAGGACAGATATAGACCAGTTGATTTATTAGCGACATTTCATATGTTTTCTTTTGTTAGAGAGTAAGGATGTAACAGTTTGAAATCACTCAGCTCAGTGGGTTGTACTGTGGTCTTACTCCTCCAGGGCTGTGAGTCTGATTCATGCAGCTGTATGTGTGTTAGGATTTCTCATGTTCCCTTTGTTTTTGCTGGGTAAAATGGTGGCTCTTACTCCAGAGTACAAGGGTGTGCCCTGTGCTAGTCTGACATCCCATCCAGGGTATGGCCTTGACCTGGGCCAGTGTTTCTCAACCCGTGTCTCTGGAACCCCCAAGATGGTCCACGTTTCGGCTCCCTCCCACCTCCTGGTAAGGTAAAAACGTGGACTGTCCACATGGACCCCATGGACCGGATTGAGAAGCTTTCTGGGCTATAGGCTGACTACAGCTCTGTACTAGATGGGCGGTGACAGAAATCAGATGGACAAACTCATGGTTTAAAATGAAGTCATTTGCTTTGTATGTGGGCTCATATTTAAACCTGACAAGGCTAGTAACGCCTCTAGAAGGGAAACATTTTATTTTAGTTCTGGAACCAAGTGCCACTATTCACAGTGTTCATAAGACCTGAATGCACATTAAAGACCTTCATCTACTGCTCTCACCTATCATACAATTCTTTTTTTGCATGTGGCAGCATATACTGTACATACCTTGGGAGTTCTCCCCTGAGCCAGTTTAGTCTGCACTTTTAGGTCTGGCTTCGGTCTCAGTCGGGGCTCCTTCACGTTAGTCAGATTCTTCATAGCTTCTGCGGCGTGTCGGACAATGCAGTCACTACTGCAGTAAACGGAGTCTGGCAACGCATTTTTCCTGCAGCCTGGCCCAATACACTTGGGTAGCCCAGTTATTTCTGTGGTCTGAAAGGAGACTCACTCGTCAAAGAAAATGCAGAGTCAAAAGCATCATGTTTAGAACGAAAGACTGACCCAGAAACCAAAGCGCCGGGTCATATTGCTGAACTATACTGATTCTTTTTAAAAAAAGCAATCCTGGGCAAATTACACGCCCGTTAAGAGGAGTTCTTCAAGTCCAAAGTAACAAATGAGTGAAATCAGGTGAGAAAGACTGCAGGTGACTGTGGATAATATCTACCAATTACACAGAACAGCTTACTGGCTGATTTATTGTTGTGCCTATTTCACCATAGGCATTGGCTGATGGGACACTTGTATCATCAGGAAGGATTGTCTGCGTTGTGCAGCCGGGACAGATGTAGTCCTCGCCGTTTTCCTCCAGCTGCCGTCCCTCTGACTCTGTGATGCCCACACAGTCACCATGGAACCACTCCTCACAGCGGTCACAGCATATCATGAACCTGCAAAAAGCCAAGGCACTTCAACAGGGGAGCAGAGATGTTAAGAAAGCCGCAGTGAACAAACTGAGCCTCGCTACTACGCGTACAAGAAATATTTACAATGAAACCAGAAATGAAACAATTATATATTTAACATAATTTTTTAAATGTTTGCCAAGACTGTATGGCAGGGCTGGATAAAAATAGAGACACCATCTACAGGCCTAGAAGTACGAGAAGTCAATCTGACATAACTTTGAAAAAAGATTTTAAATAAAAGTCTTTTGCATAAACAGATGTCCAATGGTCAAGAAGGGGAATCGACATACTAACACATTAGGGACTGAAGAATCAGATTAAATCAGACCAGCACATGCTTTAAGGCTTGTAAACCAAGTGTAAATCCCCCCCCCCAGCATTCTGAAAACGTGACACTAAAATAAGACGCACCTTTCATCGTGTTTTTGTCTACAAATGCAATAAAGTGCTTCAGGATCGGATTGGCTAGATTCCTCTTCCTTCATGTATTCCTCCTGGTCTTCACTCCTCTTTCTCCACCTGCTGGGTTTTCCTCCCATTTTTGACTGTGGGCCCTCCTCAGTCAGCATGGCCTCCACAGTCACTCCTCTGGGAACCTGTCCACCAGCATGCTGCACTGACTCAGGTTCCCCAACACGGTCCTCCTGTCTCTTGCTCTCCAGCTCATATGCCACTGCTAATGAGCCGGGCCCTGTTGCTTCCTTGGTCTCACCCTTGCGCTTCTTCAGAAGGTCCTGCAGCTCTTTTAGTGTCAACTCATCGCTGTCTTCCGTGTCTGTGCTATTACTACCGCTTGCCGAAACACACCTGGATCGTCGGCTCTGGTCAGCCATCCTCTCTGCAGTCATTCTGATGGTGGTCGTCTCCCCTGGACCCTTGGCTTTGTGACCTTCAAGGGAGTTTGGCTCAGATGTGCTTCCAGCGTCAGCGGTCACTATCTGGTAAGAAGGCTGGCAGCGCTCCCAGCACGGGGGGGTTTGCCTCCGAGCCCCTCTGCCTCTTTTTGCAGTTGACAGAAACTGCAGCAGCTTGTCCGTGCGCTTGATGCAGCGGGCACTGCGCCGGGCCGGAGCGGCGTCAGGTTCCTCCATGTCGGGCTCCATAAGCACGGCTCTCCTGGCTACGGTGGATCTGCGAAAAGACCATGTCTTCCGGCCGTCGTCAGTGGGCTTTACAGAACTGCACCAACCCTTTTCCATCATTGTTCTGCAGTCATTTTCGTATTTCTCCTGCTGTTGTACTACAGGGACCAACAAAAGAGACCAACAAAAGAGAAACAGGGAAAACATTCAGAATGACATGGAAATCCTATCACCATATACAGTGCCAGTCAAAAGTTTGGACACACCTACTTATAGAAAAGCTACATTTTACAATAATTACAATGGCATCAGAACTATAAAATATAATATACAGAATTATGCACCAACCAACAAAGTATATTAAAAAACGTAGGTTGGGACTCACACATACCCGACACTATCACTTTCCTTTGTAGGTGACTTAGTATGTCGAATGTTTTGTCTGGTACTGTATTTGTCTGTGGAGACTTGTATCCCACCAATATTCATAATTCTAAATACTTAATTTGTAAGAAGCAGGCCTGGAACTAAAACAAATTTTTATTCTGGGTGAATAAATGAAATCTGTACTGAATGACCTTCATATAATATGAATACATTTTTAGTTTTGGGCAAAATTCTTCCCCAGAACTCATGAATGGGAAACTATCAAATAATCATTATCATGACCATGATTTATATTCATTTCACCCACAAAAGTTCTGATTAAAATACATGAAAAGGTAACAGGTTGAGTGCACCAGTTCATTAAATTAAGTCAAGATGTATTCATAAACACCAACAGTTCAGTGCTTTCAATGTACTAAATATATCTTCTTAAACTAGGAAAAGGCCTGTCTATTAACACACACAATGAGATGTTCAAAGAACTACAGCAGCTGCCCTAAAAATAATCTAATAAAGTAATTAATATCAGAACATATAACTTTCTTGTTTTTATAGTGCTTCTTTACCAATTTTTTGGAAATTTCGTCCAATTAGTGATAAAAACAATATATGATATATGCTTCGTAGTTGCAATCAAAAAACAAAATATACATTTTAATGCAGGTAAGGCTTAAAAAAAAAAAAAACACATTTGCCTTGCTATCTGTGGTGACACACAATAGAGTTGTGACAGGTGCTAAATCGACATTCCATTTTTTCTGTATACAGTACCATGCAAAATTCTTAGTTTGCCGAAGAAAATATATTTCAGTTATATTTATGTTGGTGTAAAACTATGGCTGTCTGTGTGTCAGCAGTTTCTAACCGTCTCCTAAAGTCACCCCAGTATTAGCATCTAATACATCCAGGCACTTGTTGATTGGACCACTAGCACTCCATGTTTGGCTAATCATTATCTTATTGGTGGTGAAATTTCACAAACATATAGAATGAATGGGGTGCCCCTGGGAAGCAAAGTGAAGTTCAAGATATCAGTAACTTATCTTAGAAGCAATTCTTATTTTGTATCATACTATTGTTCATTTGCATACATTGTAATGTTAAATCATGTTTTTTCTGTGTATAATTACTATCCAGATAAATACATTTTATCTGACAAAATTATTGGGACATATCTCTCAGTCACTGAATTCAGACATTTTATTCAGACCCATTGCCACACGTGTATAAAATCAAGTCCCTAGCCATGGAGTCCGGTTTACAGACGTTTATAAAAGAATGGGTCGTTCTGAAGAGCTCACTGGATTTTAGCGTGGTACCATCATAGGATGCCACCTTTGTAATATGCCAGTACCTGACCGTTCTTCCTTGCTAGATATTCCATGGTCAACTACAAGTAGTATTATTGCAAAGTGGAAACATTTAAGAACAACAGAAACTTAGCCACAAAGTGGCAGAGCACGTAAAGTATCCGAGCAGGTTCCTTGAGTGCTGAGGCACATAGTGCATAAAAGTTGCCAATGCTCTTGTTGACTCAATAACTGCAGAGTTCCAAACTTCCTCTGGCATTAACCCCAGCACAAAAACTGCGCTAGAAGCATGGCTGAGCAGTTGCATGCAAGCGTCACATCACCAAGTGCAACACCATATGCTGGCTTGGGTGGTGTAAAGCACGCCACCACTGGACTCCGGAGAGTGGAAATGTGTTTTGGGGACTGACAGATTACGCTTCTCTGTCTGGCAGTTTAATGGACTAGTCCTGGTAGAAGAATGTTACCTGTCTGACTGCATTGTGCCAAATGTAAAGTTTGGCGGAGGAGGGATAATGGTATGGAGTTGTTTTTCAGGAGTTGGAATAAGCCCTTTAGTTCCAGTGAAGCATACCCACACATTTTGGACAATTGTGTGCTTCCAACTTTGTGAGGACAGTTTGGGGAAAGCCCTTTTCTGTTCCAGCATTTCTATGCCCCAGTGCACAAAGCAAGGTCAATAAAGACATGGTTGGGTGACATTGGTGTTAAAAAATGTATGTATTTAGTATCACAGAACCAAATTATTGTTTGTGATGGACCCCCCCCCCCCCCTTCCACCAGTAAGCAAAATTTACTGGCACCCAGTCAACCACCTTTTTTACACACATATTTAAAACTGCATATGACATGATAAATATATCTGCCCCACAGGTTTTTGTTCCATGAATTTTCCAAATAAAACGTGAAACGGCACCACCATATGGCCAATCTGTGCAAAATAATGTACATGAAAAAGAATTTCTGTGACCATAATTTGGTTCTATGATATTAAATTCATTAAAAAAAATGCAGGGGCATCATTTAGCCTTAGCTACTTTCAAAAGGAGCAGTTGTGATATTGTGTCAACTTATCTCATTACTCACAGAGCAGTGTGCAAACATACACCATGATTCACATTACTATAAATTTTAAACCGTAACAATATTAAATGCGACAGTTTACAATAAAACAGCAATTTCAGTAATAAGCAACACTCTTCTTGGTGTCCTACATAATTCCGCAACAAAAATACTACTCACCTGACAGCAACATTTGACATTCCCCTAAGTGTCATGTCTTATTTAGTGACAGAAAATGCAACATGGAAAAAAATAAAGTTCTTCTACTAAGTAAATGAGCATTGTTTTGTTCAAGCCAGAGAAATTAATTTCAAAGACACACGAAGCAGTCAAGGGATATATACAGTATTATATACTGAGACATGCTTTGGTGATAAATATTACCTGGTAAACGTACAAGGAAAGACAAACCATCTTTTACTAAAGCGTCCACGTTATTTATCAGTAATTCGTCATTTATGGAGTTTTCACTCATAGTGTTTTCGTGCTGAAAGTGCGTCGGAGCCTGACAGTTTGGTGACGTGCACGGCTAATTAAAAGTGTTTTGACCCACAATCACGATCTACAAAAATCCACTAATATGGTGAAAAGGGCTTCGCGTCCCCCTCGAGTGACCTGTAAGCAAAAATGTCGTCGAAACTTAAACTGTTATGTCCGTCTTGACAAATGCTTCAAGCTATCAACCTATACTGAAATTCAACATTTTAACCCACTTATACGGTAAACTATTAGACGCATTTAGGCAAGGCTGCCATCTCTCCCGCATCTGGCTTTCCGTGTTTCGCGCTCACGCAATAAATTTTACGGCAAATTTATATTATTCCATTATAAACGTTAAAGTAGCTGCATGAAAAGTGTTGGGATAGTTTGCAAACCCTACAGACTATATACAAGTGTTGAAACTCTTCCATGCATGTGTGTGCAGACTTGTCTCGAACTGAGAATCTCACTCCAGCCAGCCGAGCGAAGCTGGCAGCCCTGAACCCGCAAAATGCAACTTCATTGCGCCAGTAGCGTCGAAGTGCTGAGTTAATGGCGCTTTACTCACTTCATGTCTTTATTTATACGGTCTCTCAGCTTGGCATGATCTTAACTCCTAATCCTAATAGAGGCAGCACACGGCTGCACCGTGCGGCCCCTGGAGCAGCGTACCTGAACTGGCGGGAGCGACGCCATGGGCCGGGGGTGGGAGGCGTTCCACCGGTGCCTATTTACTGTGGGTAAAAAGAGAGGTTGCCCTAATGCCTCGTATGATATAAGCAGGGAATGCGCGGGAATTTCTCATTATAACTGCAGAGCCGCGTGGTATTTTAGACATTAGGCGTATGGCACATTTTAACCAGTGTACTTGTGTAACGATTACTTAAATCTCTGGGCACAAATCATAAAGGCTGTACCATTGTGTGTCAGTTTATAAGGTGAAAAGCAGTCATACTCCAGCTTATTAAGGAAATTACAATCAGGTATTTGCTAAAGGGTGTAGAAGAAATTCCAATATCAGACCTCTGGAACGATAGTTTTCATAGGTATTGACATTTAAAATGACTCAAGGCCTACAGTATATTAAATAATACAGATTTGCGGTTTGTTTTAGTTTGACCGTCATTAACGTTTTCGCTGTTTAGTCATAAAACGTTAAATGCATTGTCACAATACAGCGTAGTAAAGAAGTAGGTACTTTGTGATAAAATATTTGATGCTTACGTTTTCATAAAAAACAGGATTTATATTTTAGAATGTGTTTTTTTGTGAATTTTTATGGATGCAAATAGGACAAGAAGGGTATTGTTACTATTAATCCTTGGTGCCAACAAACAACTGCAAGGAAAACAATCATGTGAATTCTTGATCAAATCAACCCTATAAGCTTTAAAATTTTGAAGTATAAATATCAAGACTAAATCTGTCTTCTTTGCTTATACAGTGGTACCTCGGTTCTCAAACCCACTAGAACTCGAATTTCTTGAAAGTCGAACAAACCAGTTTGACCTAGAACTCGATCTGAATATCAGAAGTCGAACC
>JAODJW010000106.1:7255813-7291477 GCA_026777045.1 Hyperopisus bebe | reverse complement strand
TCACGGAGGCGGTTCCAGTTTGTGCAGCCGGGTGAGAGGTCGCAATGCATTTAACCATAATGCATTGCGTCAGGATCAGTATGTGTTGATTTAAGCCAGCACTGTAAGCAAGTCGAACGCACTGGGGAAACAAACTGAAACGCGGACTTAATACAGAGGACTAATGGCAACAACCAGAAACAGCTGATCACACGGGGATCCCACACGAGGTTAACGAGGGGGCGTGGCACACAAAAGGAGGGATAAGATCTTTATCGTTTTGGAAGCCATTAAGAAAAAATGCTCTTCTTGTTTTATCCTGTTCATTTTGTGTTTAGATGCTAAAAAAACACACTTAGGTGTAATTTTGGGGGGCCGGGAACCAATTAATTGGTTTTCCATCATTTCTTATGGGAAAAATTCGATCAGAACTCGAACTTTTTAGGATTCGATCCAGAGTCCGCAACGGATTAAGTTCGAGAACCGAGGTACCACTGTACTAAAGAATGTTATGAAGAGTGATCAGATGAATTACAATTAATTGCAAAGTCTCTCATTGTCATGAAAATTAACTTAACCCCAAAAACCCATTTCCACTGCATTTCTGCCCTGACATCATTTCAGTGATTCTCTCATTAAGGCAGGTGAGAGTGTTGACAAGGACAAGGCTGGAGATCACTCTGTCATGCTGATTGAGTTAGAATAGCAGACTGGATGCTTTAAAAGGAGGGTGGTGCTTGAAATAATTGTTCTCCCTCTGTTAACCATGGTTACCTGCAAGGAAACACATGCAGTCATCATTGTTTTGCACAAAAAGGGCTTCACAGGCAAGGATATTGCTGCTCGCAAGATTGCACCTAAATCAACCATTTATCCGATCATCAATAACTTCAAGGGGAGAGGTTCAATTGTTCTGAAGAAGGCATCAGGTTGCCCAAGGATGTCCAGCAAGTGCCAGGACCGTCTCCTAAAGTTGATTATGCTGCAGGATCGGGGCACCACCCGTGCAGAGCTTGCGCAGGAATGGCAGCAGGCAGGTATGAGTGTATCTATACGCACAGTGAGGCGAAGACTTTTGGAGGACGGGCTAGTGTCAAGAAGGGCAGCAAAGAAGCCACTTCTCTCCAAGAAAAACATCAGGGCCAGACTGATATTCTGCAAAAGGTACAGGGATTGGACTGCTGAGGACTGGGGTAAATCTCTGATGAATACCTTTTGCGATTGTCCGGAGAAAAAAAGGTGAGCGCTACCATCAGTCCTGTGTCATGCCAACAGTAAAGCATCCTGATACCATTCATGTGTGGGGTTGCTTCTCAGCCAAGGGAGTGGGCTCACTCATAAATTTGCCTAAGAACACAGCCATGAATAAAGAATGGTACCAAAACATCCTCCAAGATCTACTTCTCCCAACCATCCAAGAACAGTTTTGTGATGAACAATCCCTTTTCCAGCATGATGGAGCACCGTGCCATAAGGCAAAAGTGATAACTAAGCAGCTCGGGGAACAAAACATCGACATTTTGGGTCCATGGCCAGGAAACTCCCCAGACCTTAATCCCATTGAAAACTCGTGGTCAATCCTCAAGAAGTGGGTGGACAAACAAAAACCCACAAATTCTGACAAACTCCAAGCATCGATTATGCAAGAATGGGCTGCTATCAGTCAGGATTTGGCCCAGAAGTTGATTGACAGCATGGTAGAGCAAATTGCAGAGGTCTTGAAAAAGGGCCAACACTGCAAATATTGACTCTGCATAAACTTAATGTAATTGTCAGTAAAAGCCTTTGACACTTATGAAATGCTTGTAATTATACTTAAGTATACCATAGAAACATCTGACAAAAAGATCTACACTGAAGCAGCAAACTTTGTGAAAAACATTTGTCATGCTCAAAACTTTTGGCCACGACTGTAGTTAATTTTAGGTGTATAATGGAATAATAGATTTGTTGTGAGATCTCTTATGTAAGTGTGAGAATCTGAAACCGTATCATGCTAGATGCATCAGAGTTGGCAACCCTGGAAACGGCATGGATGGAGTCATCACAAAAATGAACAAGCCAGTGAGAAGCCTCAAGATCCAAACAACAAAAATCCCAGGAATCCATGTAGATTTTAGAGCACCAATTGATCGTATGTTTAAAAACATTCAGTTAATGAACTTTATAGGCCTAATCCTTAATCTACAAATTACTTAAAATATAAAATGAAGGCAATTTTATTGCTAAGGGCCCTACATTAAGATGCAGCACTGTAGGTTCACATCTGCCTGTGTTTACATTGATTTCCTTCAGGGATATGCTTAGGTGAATTGGTGTCCCTAAAATGTCCTTGAGTGTGTGCCTTGCAGTGGGTAAAAATCCCATCCCAGGATATATGCAAAGTTCAGTGTGACCTTGTAAGTAATAAGCACTTATCCATGGAAACATTTATGGAATTGTATTGTCTTAAATCCTCATCAATGAAACAAATATGGTTCCAGTAGTATTGCATTTAGAAAAACATTTTATATAAACAAAGACATGTTGCACACAATATAAATATTCACAGGGTTACTGCAGTAACAATCATATACTGTCAGTATTTTGAAGAGTGAGAGAACAGTAACAAAAGATTGACGTACATGAAATATACATTTTCTTTTATTATATCCAAAAAACACACATTGCAATATTTACAGGTGATTTAAAAAAGTACGTACCACAAACATCCATACTCAGAAAGGCTTCTAACTCTATACACTGTAGTGTAACTCATGGATGTGTATATATACAAATTGATAGCCTCTACATTTTTAAAGTTGGCAAAGAATATTCGGTTCACATTTAAGGTTTTTTTTTTTTATATAATTTTTCAACCATTTTATTACTTTTTTAAACTAACGCCACTGTTGGCGAGACTTCCGTGGACCTCTCAACTCTGCTGTAAATAAGTCATAAACCTGCTTTCTGAAGATAGAAATTTAAGATATTTTAAATATTGTGGTTAAGAATTTACTCCACCACTAACTCCTCTTTCATTACACAGAAAGACACAATGAAGCCAAGACATTTAAAAAATACACACACACACACCTTGACCTGAAGATGGCAACATAACCCTTTTGTTGTTCCACATTAGTGATAAAGAGGCTGTTTACACAACCATTTCCTTCAACCTGAGAAGAAAGGAGAAGCAAAAAAGGCAACAAATGTGTGCTCTAGCATTTTAAAATATTAGGGGTTAACACTGCCCATTTTTTCATGATTTGTACTGCAAGAAAGTTTCTTTGAAAAGTTGAATGTAACCAGTTGAATGACACGGCTTCATAGAAATCAAAAACATGAAGACAAAACATTCTGTAGGTCATACCTCCACACCACAGTCCAAAACTGTCTCGATCTAAATAAAAAGTACTGTGCACATATGTGAAAATAAGGCTCTACTCAGACCTATTCTTTCAGCCCCTTATCTCTTTATTTACATTAAATGTAAACAATGTGAGAGAAAATTTCTCACTAGAAATATACAGTCACTTTTGTTCTTTTTCCTCCTCAGCCAGGAGTAAGTTTTTTTTTTCCCTTTTATATTTTTTTACACTGGGAATATATTTAACAGTCTATCCAATGGGAAGCCATTAGACCCCACCTAAGAGACATATATTAAGGTGGGGCTTATTTGAAGAGGTGTCCTGACATATGCTTAAATAGCTTCTCTTTATAACCCACTTCCACAAGTATGTGACCCAGGCAGAAACTTTTAAAAACCAGACTCAGAAGGCATAAAAGTATGCTCTACAGTCCTCTTAAGGTTTATGTAGGTATAATCGATATACAATTTAAACCTTTTAAAAAAAATCTGAGTAGGCTTGAACTACTGTGCATTAAATTCTGTGTGTAATTTAGATAAATGTCTCCTGTAACAAGTTGAAATAGTAGACATGAACCAATATACACTGGTTTTTAAAAACATACAATTTTTAAAAAATAACTTGATTCTTAACCTGATAGTTTTAAAACAATCACTGCCACTTACATAGTAAGGGCACTGAAAATTGGATAGTGACATATTGGAAGTTACCAGAAAACATAGGTTGGGCTTCGAACTATTACTATAGTGTCTGTTGAGGACGTACATGTTCAGTTTGTGTTCCGTCAACTTGCCTAAAACTTTAATCTGACAACGTGCTTGCATACCCTCTTGTCATCTGTAGTATATTGAAAGTTAATGTACTCCTGTGCTAAGCAGCAGTTGCCCCCAAATGAAAATGTCCTCATTTAGGGAACTTTGATATGTTAAATGCACTACTTATTTTGAAACTTCCTCAAGTTTATGCACTTTCATATCACAGTAATGATATGAACCAGGAAGCGAACCATTCTTCCTTGTCATGCTACATACATCCACAAATGATCAGCTGAAATGTGGTAGAGCAAGATTGGCTCTTGTGAATGGAAGGTTAGAAGAATATATAAAGAAAAGCGCCCTTGATAGACACCGGACTGCAACTGGCACATAAGTTCCTCTTCATCTCTTACATGCGGCAGGTCATGTTAAATCCTTCTACTGTGACACAGAGGCCTGCATTAGTCTTCTTGACTCAATAACGAGGACTTCATTTTTGTGGCTTGTCCAAAAACCAAAGGCAGCAAGCCTGGTGCTTTTTATGTTCTCCTTCTGGACATTCCGCATAGTGTACTGTCCATGACAGACACAGCAGCTCTAATCTTTTACATAGAATGAATTGTGGCTCCTGATTGTACACAGAGCTCTTTTCTCTTGGACTTATTTGCAGCCTTAGGACACGCTACTGTGAAAATGTAAGATGGCGGGCGTGAAAAAGGAAGGTGTCATACCATAATTTCTTATCGTTAACACTGGTTTTTAGGGAGCATTTACACACCCAGGCTGGTGTGTTGAACGTCATATTTTCAAAGTTTGTCCTGAACAAGAGATTTACAAAGAATATCGTACAAGAATAACTGGCTACAAGCTGGAGGTTAGGATACAGAGACACTGACACCGTCTTTTGCTTTTTCTACAGCGGAGTCCTTGTCCATGGAAGTGGCGGTAGAGTCCAATGGAGTCTGCTGGGTGCTGGCAGGCAGTCCCGAAGCCCTGCTCGCCACGTCTGTGGCTGCCTCAGTCTCAGGCTCCTGTTGAGAGGCTGTGGCTGTACAAAGGGGAAAAAACAGACTAATTAGTGTGCAAAAATGCAAACAGGCTTGTTAGCAAGCAGAGAATTGTGATTCTTTATGCCAGTGGAGTATGTCATGAATTCCAACGGTTTGCACATCTGTTATAATTACTTGTGCGTACATCCATCCATCCATCCATCTCCCCTTATCAAGTATGGAGATACGTGGAGCCTGTAGCCATTCCCAGGAAGCAGAGTACACAAGACAAAGGGACACGTAGGAGAGGATGCTAGTCCATCACCATTCACACGCACACATTCACACACCAACATGCAAAACTGTGTGAAGTTCTGAGAGATCAGTTCACCCAACCGGTCTTTGGAGTGTGGGAGGAAAGCAGAGGGAATATGAGGCTGCACACAGAGCCAGTATCAGTATCTGACCCACCATCCAGAGCTGGGAGGCCACTGCGCTACCCACTGAGCCATAAAGCCATTCACTTGTTTCCACCATTACCCCACCTTTAGCAGCTCAGCTTGAGAAACCTTGTTAAAGGATCAGATCTGTAGCAGGCTGCAGCTGCACTGCAGTTAGGGAAAAGCTTACAGCAAAAGCTAGGACTGTTACCTGACTGTGTGCAAGACTTCATGTGTTCTGGCCAGTGTGCTTGCTGGCAGGGGTAGTCACAGTAGCTTGTGTTCCAGCAGCAGTAGAAAATGGCCTCCTTCTTACAGTTGGCACACCACTGCTTCTTTTTGGTCTCGTCCACGGCCTGCTGTCTCTCCAGCTCCATCTGCTTCTTCACCTCCGCTATGAGCCGCTCGCGCTCCTGCTCCAGGCTCTGTCGCATCTCAGCCATGGTGAGCTCTAGCAAGTGCACACACACACACAGATGGACTCCTGGATCCAGCTCTTATTTTGAGACTGCTGAGAGAACACTGCAGGAGGAATGACCATACCTAGGTTGTGCTTCATTTCAGATAACTCCTGTTGATGTAGCCACTGTAATTTTTCGATCTCTATTCTTAAACGTCGAATCTGTACCAAAAGATTTAATTTACAAAAATGTTAGTTTCAGAGACGCATACAGTATATCCAGGCTTAATTCACCATAACAGTGTCTCCCAATCCACTCCTCAGAGACCCACAGTCAGTCCATGTTTTTGCTCGCTCCGAGCTCCCTGCCAGACAGTCCATATTTTCACTCCCTCCCGGGAGCTGGGAGGGGGCAAAAACATGGACTGTCTGTGGGTTCCCAAGGATTGGATTGGGAAATACTGCATTACAATTAATAGTAGATCTAATACCTCTGCTACCGTGTTTCCTGAAGTGCTCTTTGAGAGGTCATTGTATATTTCTGTCATGGTTCCTTTTATTGTGTCCATTATCTGAAAGGGAAAATAGAACAAATAAGTCAACCTGTTCAGCAAAACAACCAAAAAAGAATTGAAAAATCATCGGCCATTTTTAAACACTTCATAAACTCACTTTATTGGTGTATTTTGCTATGTCTGCGGCTACATCTGCAGAGGCAGTGGAGACTTGGAAGTCCCCAGCCAGAGTAGTAGTGGTACTGGCGACAGTCCCAGGGGTTGCGACAATGGATGCAGCTGGGGTGCCAGTCGCCAAGGTGACTGCCGAGGTAGATGTGCCCTGGAGGACCTCTTTCTGTTGCACCGCTGAAAACAACATGAAAGAGTAACGACTGCTTGCACCAATTTTTCTTAAATGTGTGTATGACTAACAGGACTACATTAGCACTGGGCTGTTAGCCTTTCAGAAAATTTTACCTTTATCATAATTATAATAATAGTAACAACAACAATACAATAAGGTAATGCCAGTCCATCACTAATGTGCACTATTTGAAGAGTATCATTTTATTAATTGTTTTGGAGAGAAAGCCTAATGGCTTACTGCAGGGAATGGAAATTCTTCATGAATCGAGATAAAAGTTAAAGCACCTTTCACAGCCTGTCTTGTCTGGTATCTGGTGCTAGAGGAAGGCTGCTGCGGAGAGGACACTGAGGAAGACGAGGACTGGGATTGTGAGGGTGTCTGGGCCTGGGGACTCTGTAGCTGCGCAGCTGGCTGCTGGTTCTGCTGCTGCCGTTGGACCTTCTGCATGTGCCACTTCTGTGAGGAAGTCTGGAACTTTCCAGCTGGGTTCCACACCACCGTGCGTTGCACGGTCGGCGCCGTCTCCCTCGGCAGAAGGGGACGCTGCTTCTTTACAGTGGCCGGCGCCGCTGCTGGAGAGGAACCTGCAGTGGTGGCCGTGTTTGGCAGCAGGTTGGACGTGGGGGTGGCGGCAAAGGAGACCACGTTGAGGGGGATGGTAATTGGGGACCGCGTAGGGTCTTTCACACTGGGGGCAGAGGAGGACGTGTCGCTCGAGGGTGGCGGTGCTGCACTACAGGTTGAAAGGGGTTTACCTGCAAAAGTACATTACCACGACCCTAGATGACATTCAAATACAACACTGTACAGAATTAAGCACACAGATCTACAGGCATATAACGTAGTCTGGATCCATGTAATAATCCATTAACTCAAATTAATGACAAGTAGCTGTTAATTATTTCTCTCAAGACTCAACATCTGTACGAATAGCCTCTCACCTTCAGTCTTAGGGACAACTGGGTCTTTGGGTGTCATGGCTCCTGGTGGCTCCTTCTTATTCTGTTTGTGCTCCTGGCTGGCCTGGTCATCCCCAAGGTCTATTACCAGCTCTCTCTCAGAGTCCGAGTCCATGTCGAGCCCCGTGGTACAGGACGGCCCTTCCTTCTCCTTCTTAATGGGGTGCTGGAGCATCTTGCTCTTCTCAGAGGCCTCTTTATCGGCATCGCTGCCCGGCTTCTCTTTCACCGCCGGCACCTCAGACGTCGCTTTCTTAGATGGAACATCCAGCTTGCTCTCGCCTTCTTGAGATGGCACCCTGGGCCTCTTCCTCGAGTCCTTTTCGGGTTGGTCTTTGTCAGCCTCCTCCTGGCCGTCCTTCACCTTCTGCTCCTCATCGCTCATGTACTCACTGTCACTGGAGTCAGACTTATCAGAGTCCTCCGAATCGCTGTGGTCGCCGCCTCCGTAGATGTCCTCAGAAATTTCATCGATTCCTGCTCAGAGTGAAATAATAATCCAAAACTACTGAAAGGAATTTAGATGTGCTTGAAAGCCATCAGTAAATTACACCACAAATTGTTCTCTTTCACAGGTAAATGTACATACCAAGTTGTGCTTTGCAAATCTCAATGGTTTTATCCAAGTTGAGCTGAAAATGTCGCTTTATGGGCCTCTTTGGTGAAGTCAGCACAACTGGTGCCGTTTGCTGCTGTACTGTCTCACTCAGCTCCTTCAAGTCCATCTCTGCTTTGCTCCTATCTGGAAAAGCAGAGGAAAAAAATGCTTTTTCCCCCCCATACTAAATGTTTCGAGCAGTAACACTGGCAACTGATGTAGATGCTCAAAAACGGGTGTTAAATGCAGGGCCACTGATGTACTATGTATGGGAGAGGATGAGGCTCACCAAGATTGAGATTGAGAATGCTCCCAGTAGGGGGCGCTCTCTCCTGCTTGGGGGCAATAGGTGTGGAAGCCTGTGGCGAAAAGGGCTTGGGACTGCCTGTGGCACTGCCCGCATGCCCAGTCTTTGCAGAAGCCGGAGAAGCTGTAAAGGAAGAGGAGTTCAGCTTCTAAAGTTAAATGTGGAAATGCAGATATTTCCAAATGAAGTTCTCCTCAGCAATGGACTTATTTTCATTATAGAACAGGAGGCAATCTGGCCTACAATTATTTTTTTTGTTTTAAGCCCAACTTAACATACCAAGTACTGTACTATCTATGGGATATCACTCACTAAACCTACAATACAATGAACCAATACAATAAAAAGAAACAGTTAATTAAAAACGGCACATAGTAGAAGCGTCTACACTGCTGTGCTTCCTAAGTTAAGCAAATACCATCCCACTGTGTCATGTATAACCATACTGGATAAGCCCAGCTACCCATTATTTTAGCTACCATGACTAGAGCTCAGCGATTCTGAAAACCAGGATATGTGACTTGCCAGAATCTTCAATGATCAAAACTTATTTCATGTGGCATAGCAGCTAACTTGATCAGATACTGGTTGAAAACCTTAAAAGGAGGGTAACTATGTCAGGTCCAAAATCCCCTTAGTACACCTAACCATGCACACTAACCACAGCAGTTAGTTACAGCAGTACAGAACCTGCAACTGTCTTGGCTGACACTATTTAGGTTCACTTATCCCCATAAAAGTTTGGGATCGTCTCGCTGTTAGTGTAGTGCAAGCTAAAACTCTATGTTCCTTTAAATCAGAGCTAGATAAGATTCTAACACCTCTGAGCTATTATGCAAGTTCTCCCCGGACAAGCTTGATTGGCCGAATGGCCCCCTGTCATTTGTAAATTTCTTATGTTCTTAAAAAGTTAGCTGCTTAAAATCAAACCAAAAAACACATTTACCCTAAGTATAAACAATTCTAGTCGCAAGGAAACAAAATCTTCCCCACCACCAGCAACAAAATTCCAGATTTCAGAAAGCAGCAGTCTGTGACACTTGTTGAATCAATACCAACGTACCAGGGTAAACTGAAGCTGTTGTCATGATAGCCCAAAGCTCTGTCAGGTCTATGCTGATATTTTGTTTTTGCAGCGAATGTAAACATGAGCACAATATATCCCCCCGAGAATAAATAAAATTTAGTTACTAAATACATCATTAGACAACATTAAGATCACAGTCCTCCATATGTTGACTGTAGACTTTTTCATATTAACAATTAAGTGCTAAAAATATTGTAATAACAATGCAGCTTCCATGTCTTACCTCCACAAAAAAGAATTATGTAGAGATTAATGCCAAAAATCACTGACTTTAAAAAGTGTGCCTTTGCAGCTTTATAATACACAGCAGCAGACAAATGCTCTTTCATAATAAACCCACAGTCAGTCGGGGGAAGGGTGGAAATCAGGACTTCACATGTGATATTATAAATACATCTGGGGCTTCTCTCTCTGTGTCACACACACACACACACACACACACACACAATCCACATATTCATATCTTTATGGGGACTCTCCAGTCATTTCTATGGACATAACCCTAATTCTAAATATGACAACATTAACACCTACCCAGCCGTATCCTTAACCATAAGTAACCAAACAAAATACAAGACTTTGACATTTTTAGTTTTTTGATTGCAGTCACAGATTTTTAGAAAACTGGGGTTATCCTTGTGGGTAGAGCTGGGCGACATGGGCAAAAAATTAATCGCAATAAAGTTTCATATCAGTCAATATCAATAATTATCGCGTATAAATGTCAAGTCATGATTTCTCTTTAGTGTAAAGGCTGATTTATTCTCCTGATTACTGATTCCTATTACTGTCGGGATTTCACATAGGACTGAAATACTATTGTATTCTGTTATTTCTTCAATAAACTCCCGATTTCATAGCTGTGTTTCTACTTCGTCCTGACAAGTAGTCACAGAGAAAATTACCTAATTTTGTGATGCAAAGCATGTCACCAGCAACATGTTGTGTCTTAAATTATATGGAATTTTCATCAAGCATCTGGCATATCGATATTAAGGGAAATGATATCACGATAATTATCCAGCCGTACTTGTGGGGACCAAAACAGAGGTCCCCACAACATCAAAGCAACAGGTTTTTATCACATTGTGGGGACATTTCCTCCCCTCAATGCAATGTTTTTTTTTTTTTAATAATTTTTATATTGTATTTTACACAGCCAATAACAGAGGATTTTATCTATATCCTACTGTACGTTACAGCAACACTAGCTATCTTCTTGATATCAATGCACACAGAAGTATAAGAACTTTTTCTGTCATGCTACATTAACCGATTTGGGTCCCTTTGGCCCTTGTACACTGAGAGACAATCAGCAGAGTGGAGTGTACCTGTACAGTCCATGGACTCTTCACCAGTGCTGTAGTGACCATGCATGACTTTCATGCTTTTGTCGGAGATGTCCTGCTCAATGTCAGAGCCTGTGTGCACAGAGGAGTTGGTGCTCATAGGAGAACGAGGCATCTCCGTGAGCGAGATCCGCCTACTCGTGCCACCTGACAGCACGCTCTTGCTCAGAAGCATCTTGGGAGAGGCCGTCATGTCAAAGTTAAACTTGATCTTCTCAGGTTTTTCAGTCTTGACCACACCCGCCGCAGGATTGGAGGGGTCCAGCAGCATCTGGAACTGATTGTTGGGTGTGTAGGGGGTCCTGAACGGAGCGTAATTGAAAACTCCAAACTTCTTGCGAATATTCTCTACGTAGATTTCCATCTCTTGCATGGCGCTGTTGAAGATGCTCTTCGTCTTTTTCACAGAAAAAGGGATCTCTTTAGACATGAGGTAGCAGTTATTTATGGGGACCCAGGCCCTGCGGGGGAAAGATTAGGTTAGATAAGTAATTTACTGAGCCCCCTCCACAAAAATGTGGACTGTCTGGCAGGGAGCAAAAACATGACAAGTATAACAGAGTGATTGTCATGATAAGAGTCAGATGGACTTAAAAACTGGACAGACATGCAAAGTGATTCTGAACACCAACAGGTTTACCTATCGTGCTGTCCAAAGAAACGAGCATCCACTTGTCCATCCTTATCCCGCAGAGCTTTCGCTGGCCAGAATGGAAACCCCTTAAGTTTCGCCCACACCAGAGGGTGGGGCTGGCTCTAAACACAACAGCACCAGAGGAAATTAGCTAAATAGCTCTTCGTCACATTGTATGCACCAACCTTGAAGTATGTGCACCTCCCAGCATGTCAATAAGAAGCAGAATGTGAAGTTGTACACTTACACATGGCTCACAGAACCAGTTTTCCCGCTTTTGGCAAGATGATAGGTAACACTCTGGACAAACCTCAATTTCATTCATCTACAAAAAAAACACACATACAAATTTGTGAGTTGATTACAGAACTTCTACTTAAAATGGATATTCTGGGTTGATAGAAGCATTCACAAAATTGTTCTCCTAGTAAATGAAGTACTCACTTCATGTTCACAGATTTTTACAATGACTTTTGCTGTCGCTGTAAGTTTGTGATTACCTGGTGGGAACACATGACAATTATCAATGAGACAATTTTCACAAGCCTCTGTTTTCTTTTTTGGTGCGATTCATTCCTGACCTACCTCCATTGTAAATTATACAGTTGTGTAATATCCATTTCATATCAGCCAGGAAGGCTTCTGTGCAGCCATACATTTTCTTTTTTATATTCTGTGGACAAATTAACAGAAAATTAGTTGTTAACCATCAAAATTTCCCTAACAGAATAAATTTAATGGATATTTCCTCCAAATACCTTTTCTAATGTACAGAGATCCATTGGATGGAAAATGTATTCTGCATAATCTGGATGTTGCTCTAGTGATACAGGTTTCTGAAATGGTTCAGTCTAAAGGGGGGGGGGGTGAATATGGGAAGGAAAGAAGGCATCCAGCACATTAACACACAAGCCACGAAATCAGTGCGATCACACTTCACCAGTACACGTTGGTAATCTGGACAGACAGTTTGCAACTTTGAACACTCCGGATATGTTAACGGATATAGCGTAAATATGTCATTTTTTTTTACCCAATTAATAGGTTTTCTCTGCTGGGCGGCTGCGTGGGGGGAGAGAGACGAGCGAGGTGGGTCCTGAAAGAGAGCAAGGAGAGCTTTTCCTAACCAGACAAGAGTGTTCAACCCCACTGTCTGGGTAGTTAAGTGGGGACAATCAGAGCCTGTTACAACCACCACGCACAAAAATTCTAACCCACCCACCGCAGGCTCACCATTCTAAAGTCTGCAGAGCATCGCTCTCAGCTCGCTGGCCGGAAATCGCCCCAAAATTGAAGACGGCCATGCGCTAGCATGGGTGATACACCCTCTATAGACCATGGTCTGTCAGGCCGTGATTGTTACTTTACTGCCTCTTCTGAATGTGGGGGAAATAGCAGTGACCAGAAAACCCCACTTTGCAACGTTTTGTTAAAAATGAGGGGAGAATGATTTGTTGTGTAAAACACGTTGCCCCACGTCTCATTCTCATGTCCAAAACAAACTAAAGCCTCCAGTAATATTTGTCCAATAATGGGCAACCTAAGTGCCTTACCCAGACAATAGGTTGCTTTCTGTTGTTCAGAATAACAATCAAATCAGGGCATCAGTATTTATTTCCCCATATACAAGTACAATACATGTGAAGGATAGCACTGCTGCCCCAGGTAAAAACTCACAGACAGGTGAAATCAGCTGTTGGAACTGGGAGTCTGAAAAACAGCTAATCTAGTTTATTAGTGTACATCAAGTATTCAAAGGGGACCTTCTCTGAAGGGTGTCGTGGACAGTGCAGAGTATAATACATCAATTGCATCTGGGTGCAGTGCAGCATGAAAATTTGGAAAACAGGTCTTAAGCAAATCGTTTCAAAAGTAAGGGGAGAGTATCTTCATAGATGGTTAGAGGACATTAAAAAGACATTGGTCTTTCTGCAAGACCTGTGTTTGGAAACTGCTTTTTGGTAATAACACTTTGCTTTCAAATGAGAAAGTCCTTAGAGGCCATGGTGGTTTGTTTGACAAAAAAAAAAAAACGGTCAAGTCCCACTGCGCATGGGAGCAGCACCACAGAGATGCCGGAGAGCTCCGGAAGACCTGGTCTTTACGCTCGGCCTGTGCACTTACCCCAGGCTGCTTCATCTTCTGGAGTGCAAACTTAAGCAGATATGACAGCTGGTCTATTGTTAGCATGGTCATTGCTTTACTCTGAGTTTCTATGCACTCCGCAACTGTTATTTTCTGAAAGGCAAGATGGGAAAGTACATCTTTACACTCTGCAACACCCCATAATTCATGATCCAGGTTTGACTAGCAGAAAAAAAAAAACATTCAAAATCATTCTTCAGATTACACTTTCAGCAAAAAGTATTCACTTTTTACTTTAAAACAGAATAACAACTTGATTAGAAATCATAGATTCCATGAAACCTTAAATGCAAAATAACAATAGAAAGCATGCATTTTTACCAGAAAGAGTGCCAAGCAAAGCTGCAACACACGATGTGTGTAATACCGGCCAACAGAATCTAGCTCTGGCGCCGGGCGCCACCCAAACCAGCCCAAGCAGATTTGTCCGGCCGTTTTCGCTAAAATTCTACACCCAGACAGAGAGCCGAAGCCGATCACTGCTGCAGAGCCAGCAAAACCGCCCCCTAATCTAGATCATATCCAGCGTAGCCTGCAGGTGGCGCCTGCGGTGCTGCGTTTGGTCATACTGCCGCTCGGGCCTCCTGCACAGTTGGACAGGCGCATGCCTGACATGAGACTGCTCAAGAAGTGAGAGAGTACCTCACACTCGGGACAGAACCAGTCCCCTTCCGGCTCGGCGGCCAGTTTCAGGCACTTTGCATGGTACACCCGGGGGCATAGCTCACAACAGAGCACCTGGCCCTCTCGGTGGCACACCCAGCAGTAGAAATCATTCCGTCCATCCTGTGGCACAACATCAACAGGGTCTGTGGTGAGTGGCTGCTTCGCATAGTAAAAGGGACCGTGTCTTAGCTCTGACTGAAATGCAGGCAAGAGAAACAGGTGGGGTTTCAAAACACAAGGGTTTAAAGAGGTCGCACAATAAGCATACAAGACAAAACTGAGCGTTGGTGCGAAATACAGACTTTCGTGGCTGGGGATTAGCAAGCGCAAAACTGCGTGCCACTGTACAGCAAAAGCAGGGTGTGTCTCGATTCGCCACGGCCTAGTCTGTATTTGGCAAACACCATTACCTTCTTGCATGACACTGACCTTTACCAAGCTGAACATGCCCAAACCACATAGCCTGTTTAGTTAGCCATTTACCTGCTAATGCCAACATGAAAGCCGGTCGGGGGCCTTTATTTAAATTCTGACCTAATGCGTGGTAAAGCCTTATTCATGCAACAGGGAATGTGTACACAACAAATTATCATCACTACTAACTAAACTACATCAATATTGCGGCTACAAAAAGATGCGCATACACTCAAAAAAGGAGAAAACTTTCCCCTAAAAGGTAACATTTTCTTTGATTAACATTTATAGATTTGTGCTCAATATATGTATGGAAATTTTTTTTAATTCACATATCATATTCATACACACCTAAAAAGCACTGAATAGAATGCAAGGTAAGCGTATGGATATAACTCCATGAATTTCAATGCAGTTGGGATTTGGTTAATGGTTAGCACTGGCTTACCTGGTCTTTGTTACTACTGTTTACTAATCCCGGTTTCTTTTTCTTTTTGATGGGGCTGGGTGTCATTTCTGAAGGCGAGTGCCCATTGGATGAGTGGGAAGGACTGGGCTTTCGTTTTTGTGCTGCCCTTTCTGCCAGGCTGGGATCTGAAACGGCAGACGGCCTCACGGTCACGTCACAGCACCCGGCGGCCTCACCTCCCACTCCCCACCTGCTGCTCGAAAATCACAGTCAAACAGACGGCCGGCTCCGAAAAGCAGCTCCAAAACGTCCTGCCCCGGAAAACCTACTCCCAGCCATTCCTGTTACAGCATATGTTTATTACCTTTTTTCCTTCTCAATATAATTTAAAGCTTAAAGTTGAGCTGCGGAACAGACATACATTCATCCAAAGAATACCAGCACGATGTATGCAGACACGCTATGCTTAAGTTAGTGTTCGAGAAGAGGATTTAGTACTACCCTAATAGTATCATGTGGTGTCTTCCAATCTTACAATTTGACTAGCAAGTGCTTGACATTTCCAGCTCAGGTGGGGAACCACAGCCCCAACTTCGACCAAGGACCCAAGAAGATACCACAAGTAACATGTCATAATATAACGTGTCAACAGCATTTCTGTCGCAACACTATGCTTAATACAGCAATATTTCACAAACGAACATTTAGTTTAGTTGTTTTTCCACACCAGGCTGCAGAATTGTTTACTGCACCAGCTGCCCTCCAAAATTTGACCAGATTAGGGGAAAAAAAAAAAAGATGTTCTCACATCCTGTTGAAAAGGTGAGAAGCCACACTGAGGGATACTGTACATGCAGAAAGAAAACTAATTCAAAAAGCAGCCCTTTTTATTGCTAAACTCCACACTACAGAATCGAAGGTTTGCACTGAATCTGGTCTTCTGTCACACATTAGCAATTGCACCTTCGAGAAAAATTGCATCTTATTTTAAAAAAAAACAGCAGAGGAAATAAAGATATTAGGTAGCATACAGCTGGTTTTCAATACTCAGAAGTGGAACAGGGGAGAGAGGTACAGGCAGCAAGGTGCAAACTACTTTGCAATGAAGATTCTGTCATCAGATTCATTATCACCACACAGCTGGTAAGAAGGGCCACACAGACAGAAAGATAAGATCACCAAGAGCCAGGTGCATGCATACATGTGTGAGAGTAAATCTGCAGCACATGAACCTTGGAAATCCCATCTAAATAGTAATGTAGTGCAATGTTCAGATGTTGGCAAACTGAGCTTAAACAGAACCACACCTAATAATATTTTAAACTGCAATACATCCAAAACGGTTCATTTTACATTTAGCACTTAGCAGACCAAAGCGATATAGTGAGGGAAGCAGCACATTGCAGACAAACATGCTGGCAAGGAGTCAACAAGGCACAATGCAGATAGGCTGAGCTAACAATGAATTTTACGAAAATTCAGCCCATCTTCCAGACATCAACATATAGTGGCTCTCTGCTTTCTCCTCACCTTTGGATCGCGTGGAAACGTCCATCCCTTCTACCACATCCGACTCAGTTTTTATTTCTTCTTCAGCCAAGCTGCGACAATATAGGGAGGGCAAATGTAAGTGTCATCTCACAAGCAGTTCATTAAAATCCCTGCTGCCGTAAACACCTTTGACAAGGCCAGTGAGGTAGCCCCCTTGAGAACAGGTTTTTATTTTTATTTTTAAACATCTGCATGGGTTCAAGAGGCACATTTGATTCAGACATTGACTGCTCCATCAGCTCTTTCAGACAACATGTTAACCTTTTCAGTTATTAAATTGGTTAATTAGTGTCTAACTTGAAATTTCAGATATGTTTGTGTTTCCATTGGTACCTCAGGGGAGTATCTCCATAGCAACAATGGAGCCTTTCCTCCACTCAGCAGAATTCATGTTAGGGCTGGACAATCAATCGAAAACGAATCAAAACCGACATTCAGAACCTCTAAATCGACAAAATCTTGTCTGTCACTTCGTTTTTGTTTTTAAATTCTGTTAACACCTTACCAAGGGTGTGTTAATGTACTGTCCCCTTAAAAACATTGTACCGCATGTGCTGTCACCTGACTCCACCCTGACCAGTCCGAGACATGGAAGCAACAGGGAGAACTTAAACACCGAGCAAACGTAGCATCTCCAGCAGCTTGTACCTAAGAAAGATGCCATGTCCGTCATTTGCACACATTGTGGCTTTAGTGAAGATGACACTGAACGAAAACAGATTGAATGTAAACACGGCGAAAAAACACAGTCTCAGCTACCAAAGGTAATACCACCAATCGGTTTCAATAAGTAATATTTAAAATACAGTGGAAACTGCTCATAGTGATCACAGTTATAGTGGTCAACCTCTTATATTGATCAAAAAGCCTGGGACAGAATCATTCCGGTACAAATGTGGTTTAAATAATTTGCTTATAGCAATCAAGTGATCCGCTTAGTGTTCATTTTGGGTCTTTTTATACGTAACATATGGAAAATTAAAACTACGCTAATTCTTTTTTTTCTTACTTGCCTACTTTGCCCTGCTGTAACCCATCTGCTTCCGTTTAGCTACCTGAGGCTGACGCCGCAAGCACAGTAAACATGACAGGGAAAAGAAATTCATTTTCTCTCAATGACAAATATAGACTCATCAAAGCTTATGATAAAGTCAAAAATGAGCCAACGAGATGCATCAGTGAAACGACAATAAGCTATATTTTATGCACGGTTTTGTACTGTATTATAGTGTATTTGAATTACATAGTTCAGTAATTTAATTTGTGCAGTACTGTAATTTGGAAAGTATTTGAAGCAACTGTGCTGTATTATGAAATCAAAAAATAGCAACATTTTCCATTTTATTACCTTATATCCGTGTAAGAAATATACAAACGTGAATTACATTGTAATCTGACTGAGACAAAGAAAAAAAAAAAATTGATTAATGATCACCCGCTTATAGTTAATTTCACCCGGACAATGTTTATTTGCAAGAAAAGAAAACTATTTCCTACTTTTTCAGGGAACTTGCCTTTTACATTAAAACTAAAGTGAGATCTTTTTCACAAGACATTTTCATTTCAAGCGATTTCTGCTTTGATTCAAGCTCTTTGCAATACTCAATGAATAGCCATGAATGGTTCATCTGTGTGTTTCCTTCAATTATTTAAATATCATAGAAATAGTCTTTCATTAGAAAAAATATGCCAGCTTTAAAAGTTGAACATATTTACAGTACAAACCTAGTCAGTGAAATATGAGAGCAAAAAATAAAATAATTATCGTCCATTAATCGTAAATTGTTCAGTTAATTGTGATTGATTTGAGGTTATATCGCCCAGCCCTAATTCATGTGCTTCAGGAGAGACCCTGAAGACATGGCGATCAGAGCAACTCATCCAGAATGCACCTTTAAACTCAGTGACCAGATCTGATCAGTTATCCCAGGGTTTCATACCATAAAGAAACGGTTTCTAAGGCAGAGGCAAAAACCAAATTAGACATACACATACACTTGCTAATTATCGTGCACAAACCATTGGGTTTGTGGAGAGCAGTACAAAATGAGGGAAGAAAATGCTTAAGCAGAAGTGTTTCCATGGATTATTTTATCCATCAATCTTCAAAAGCTTATTGCATACAGGTCATGCCAATCCAGGGTATGACAGAGTGCACACGTGCGGACACACATGCATATGAGAACAGCCCATCTTCAAACTGGGAAAGGAAATCTGAGAACTGGGGCAAAGCTTACGCAAAACCCACATATAGCAATGGTGCCCGACGACACTGAAGGCAGAGCTGCCTGCTGACCTTCTGTGCCAGCTTCCATTAAAGTCTCCACAAATAGTGCATGTGTATGATTGCAAAGACAGACCGATAATACAATGTAACAAACCACAGCAAGCAAGGAAATAAAACCTGTGCAATATGGATCAGAAATGACTGTGGAATGGAAACATCTATCAGACTGGGAAATAGAAAACAACCTAAAAGATATTTTGTAGCTACTGACCTGCACAATGTTAAAATAAAAACACATTTTTAATAAGACCCTTCATAAAGCGTTAATAAGACGTAGACTAGGCGTTCTGCTTTATTGCAGTTTCAAATGGTCTGGATGAAAGGCCTTCGGGTTGGAGAACTTTGTCGTCATGGCACAATGTTCTCATTGATGGAAGGAAAACCCATTCATGTCTAACTGACAGTGTGTACACCCTGATAAGAAAGCAAGCCCCACAACCCACACTCCAGTTTCTGAAGAGGGAAAATTATACCACCCTGGCAAAACCATTAGGATAGAACCCATGGACATCTCACAGCAATTATACTATCTCAAAAAATTCAAAATGTGACTGATTATGTGTACTTCCTTAATAAATATACAAATTCAGCATATTCTCCTTCCGCTCTCTTTCACTGGCCAACAAAGAAAATTGTCAGGTTCCAAGCAGTTTCATCTGTATAAAAGCTAAGCAGCCATCATCCTCAAAGATTTTCTATTACTATCTTTTGCAAAATTACATTATGGGAGCAGTTTTGTCACGTTTATTAATTCAGGCTCCTGCAGACAAAAAACAAACTCCAAGCTGTCGCAGATGCACATTCGCCGTGCCAGTTGAGGCCATAAGGGTCATAGCTTCAAGCCCACCTGGAATAATGCTGGTTTCAGAGAAGCTCCCCATTACTGTACTAAACATCAGGGCATAGACAGGATGTGTGAAGTGGCAGTTGACCACCATTAACCTCATACCATATTAATGGTCACGCCAGAATGGAGAAGTAGCTACGGAAACCAAACATCTGGTATTCAAGTTATTTTTCTTGTGTTTCAAATGAATACAGCCACTATAAAAATCATAAGATTACCAGTGTAGACTGAGCGCACTGTGTTTTTACCTAACATGATAAGCAACAGTGACATCACCAGCAGGCTACTGTGGCATAAAGAGAGCATGATCATATTTGATCATTGAACCATTGTAGCCATTTTAAACATTTACACTCAAGTATGCTATTCAAAATATCACAAGGCCAACACTTCCAAAGGTAGCAGAAAGCAATACATCTTCAATGACTCTTTGGATGACAAAACCTTTAAGTCACATGTAATTCTAGAAAGAACATAATGTTTCACTTAAGACACTAAATCAGCTAAGAGTTTTATTTTTGTGAAATTAACATAACACTGTTCTCACAAAGAAAAAACAAAATACTGACCTTCCTTCCTGTCCTTTGGACTACCTTAAAACATCTCAGACTATCTCTGTTAAGCCTGCTGCTTCAAAAAGGAAGTGCATGTTCTTTCCTACCAAAAATTCAGATGATACAAGGTGAAGAATATTTGCAGGAGAATCTAGGACAGGATTCTTGAAGCAACATGTTCATAATGTGCAGTGGACCACTGTAGGCCTTCGAAGCTCAGATAAAAAAAAAAAAAAGATCAAGTATTCCAGGGAGACAAAGAGGGACAAAAAAATCAAAAACAACAGACACTGGATTCGGAGGGAAAACTCAATTCAACACTGGAGATCACTGTCCACGTAAAAAATGGAGACAAAACACCCCCCCACCCCTGTAGCTGGAGTCAGAAAGCAGGTGCTGGCACATACAAACACAGAGCAGCGCCGAAAAGATTAGAGCAATGATGGGGGAGGGAAAAAAAAAAAAAAAAACACAGATCCAAACTACGGCAGAGGCCATCCGGGCAGCCATGGAGAGAGGGAGAGGGAGAAGCTGCACACTGGAAAATCAGCTTGTCCTTTCCCCACAACAGCTCCTTTTCCACTGCATGCACCTTTGTGCTTTCAACAAGCACATTTAAAATAAATGAAATGATGTTCCTTTTATTGCAAAATGTGACCTTTCAGCATTTGACATTCCCAAGGGAATAAAGAGAAAATATTTCAAAGAATTTTTTTAAAAAATGACGCATTTCAAATAGGGAACCTCAAAGACTAGTCGCAGAACAACTGTTCAGTTTCATCTGGTTTTAGCTCCAGATGGGAATCGACCTCCTGGGACGCTTAGACCTGGTGGTGGAGCAGCAGTGCACATATAACCCCAAAGCCTCCACGACACAAGCCAGAGGGCTACGTCTGTGGGAGATGACAACACAGCAACAACAACAGACACAGGAGCTGTGCTGGCTTACACGTCTGCAGACACAGCACAGGCTACACCTTCAACGTCAGCAACATTCACCCACTCGAGGACAGGCAGCTAAAGCCCACGGTGGAGAAAGCAGAGCCTGTTTATGCCCCATATCTCAGACATTCCATAAAATAAGATTATCATAACTGCTTCGCCATATAACATCCCTGAATGAAGAAAATTGACACATAGCAGCATACCTTGTCTTAATGCACAGAATAAACAAGACAATTCTTCACCCTGGCCTTTAAAATTTGGCTGGATGGGATGAAACAAAGATGGTTGCAGAATTTTCCAGAAGGGCCTTGCTCTCCCTGCTGCTACACTGCAATTGTCAATCTTTAACCTCGGCTGTGGCAGCGATTGGTTTGAGTGCTGCACGGAGGGGTCTGATTGGGCGGCTGCGCTGTGCCACACAGCTCATTGCTACCTTCTCTCTCTTAGACATTTTGCTGCAATGCAGATATTCTTCACAAATTAAACAATCATTTCAGGCCGACATACAAATATTCAGTCCGAGAATTTTCGAACTAAATGAAAGGTACAGAAAAAAAAGGACATCCACGGAATGATCTGCACAGCCTTCTTAAAATAATCTGAGAGCGAGCCAAAAGATAATGTTCCGGTGTCCATTTTAAAAAAAAGCCCTTCCATGGAACAGAACCTTTCAAGCACGAACACTGGTACACCTACTGAATTAAAAGCAGAATCATTCAGGGACCAAAAAAACACACCACCACCACCTGAAAATAATAATGTAAAAACACTAATACTAAAACCAATTAGGATCCTAAATAATCAACATAAATAAAAAACAGAGGTTAAAACACCACCACCAGCACTTCAAAAAAAAGAAAAAAAAAAGAAGAGGCAAAGTTCTGATGCAATTTCCTTAATATATTATCACTAGATCAAAAATAGATCAGCAGAAGTCAGCAATGGGTACATAAGCCCTAATTGTGAAAAATATTTTACCAGTTACAATAACACTTTCACGTAAAAGCCTGCTACTGTAGCAAATACTAATGTTTAAGTTTCACATAAATATATCTAAACATGATGAGATAAAGGAAATTGTACTTTGCAGAAATTCATATGAACAAAATATACAGAAAACAATCGATTAACATGGGCAACAGAAGATTCTAGCATATTAAGAGCTGGAAAGAATGTCCTGTTCTGTAGATTTGTTTAGGAAGAAATAAATCAGCAGCCCTAATAATGTGAAACTCCACAGGCTGAAATGACTAAAAACACAACAAGATCTGTGTTGTGTTAAACAGCAGCTCTTCTATTCCCCTGCTGAAATTCTAGTTTGGAGCAGGGAAGCAAGACAAGCAAACACAGAGGGAGAAGGGGGTCACATTTTTAAACCAGCTGGCAGGAATAGCTCTCTGGTAGCAGCTCAGCGAGGAAATCATATTTCCTGGGTCCAGTGTGAAACCTTACTCTCCCCACAGCCGTCTGCAAACAGCCGAGCCTCAGAGATCGCTACGATCGTGGTGAAATCTCGAACAGCGCGGCATGCTAGGCCTCGCTCTCACGTGCCCTTAGAGGATCAGTCCCGCTCGCAGGAAACAGACGAAAAGGCGAGCGGCGGCGAGTGAGCGAGCCCCAGTTAGCATTTATATGAATCAGCAGCTAATCTCAAGGTGAGTGATCCCAAAAGTGAAAATAAAAAAGGAACAGTATGAGAGAGTCTGCCACACAGGTTGAGCAAATGAGCTCATCGTGATTGGTGTTTTTATCATTTATCTAAAGCCTGGAAATTTAAGTAATAAACAGGGAAGAAAAGCAAGCATTGGTTAAGAACTCACATTTACGTCCCGACAGAGTGAGAAAAAAAAAAGTTGCTCGGCCTCCCCAGGAGCCCCCACTGTGCTGTAAGAGTCCTGCCCCCACCTTCCATTTTCTCTCGCATGGCATGTGACACAAGCACACAAAGGTCCTCACAATCTCCTTTTAAGAAACCCCCCCCCCCTTCCTGAAACAACCAAGGCAACCAAGAGAAAATGGTCAATGTATTTTTGTACTGTTTTGTTTCTCAATATTATTTAATAAGTAATGATAGTATTAAAGGATTTGCCATGGTCACATCTCTGTATTACACTATGGATCCTGGCTGCGCACCCATGTGACCAAAAAGCACAGGCAGAATGCCTGCTTAGCTTTTCTCCAGGATCCAGTTCAGCTGAGTGGGACTGGCAAGCTCATTCTCCTCGAGAACCACACTGTATCTCTGCGGCAGATAAGCAGTACAGGAAGGAAAAAGGAAATAAAAATCAGGCTTACCTCTGTGGATGCATGGCTAACACAGTGTTATGTCAATACTTATAAAACATGGAGGACAGTCTCAGTCCTCAGACAGAAAGGGCTTGGCACTCCAAGCTTGATGATCGGGCTGTCTGATGGAAGCCAGACCCTGAATGGCCTCTTTTCACAAGCAGGATATAAGGCCGCAGCGGATTGGCTGAAACGCTTCCTGAGTAATTATCTTTGTTCAGCACAGGCTGGAGCAGCTCTCTGTAGAAAAAAAACAGGCAGAGTTAGGCCCAAACCACAAAATACACATTTTAAACCGTCGCAGTCAAAAAATGGCCCAAGAGAACTCCACAAAACAGCATCCTTCTTCCGTATCGACTGTAATCACTGTTTTTTACCCACATATTTTTTCATTAAAAAGAAGAAACACATGAAAGCAGAAGAGGCCTGCAGCCTCCATGTTGGAGAGAGGGCCTTTGTCTAAATCCCTCCCTTTATTTCAGCCATCCACAGAGAGGACAGCAATTCTCAAGCATGAGTAAACAGGACGGGGCAAGCAGGGCCGAACATGACACAGGGTCAGCATCTTATTCCCACATTTCACACTTATTTTACTCATAAATAACAACTGTTAAATTAGCTAAAAAGGCTAACAATATCACCAAAATATTTTTTACACCTACTAATACATATATATATATATATATATTGTTAAATAATCAACACAAAACTAATATATCAAACATATACGTGTGTGCATATATATATATATATATATATATATATATATATGCACACACAAACTTATACAATTTATGTTCACAACAATCATCAAAAGCTTAAGAACAATAGACTACAACCTACATACTAACATATTAACAAACATTTTTCTATATAAATAAAAAAAACTGTATAAGTTACTCTCATGTTTAAACATTTTATTTGCCCAATCCCTGTTGAAGAAGTTTCAAATAATGGTGTTTATAATGATTTTGCGCACAACTATTCTTAAAAGTTTTTAAGATCAAGTCATTAAGATCAAGTCATTGGTGTTTGATTTTATCTTAGATAAGTGATGGCACAATGCCTTAAAGAGCACTGACAGGACAGAAATCTATAGACCAAAGTTGAAGAAAAATCTATTCAAGATGTTCCTCATGCATTCTGTTATCTTCTATATTCTCAAGGCAGCACACATACCATGTTCATAATACGTAGTCACCAGCATTACAGTATTGCTCACTCTATATTAAGTTTATTTTTTACCACACTATAATAACAACAATATAAACGGGCATATATTAAACACATGTTTTTCTTTTCTGGAGAATGAACGTCCCAGTATTTGTGACATATGGAAGTAGCACTGATATGCTAACTTAAAAAAAATCTTCATGTCAACCAAATACAGAGGTCTAAATATATGCATCGCATCATCAAAATGGAGTGCAAGCTAAAAATGTTATCTTTGATTTCATTACAATAGCATTCTCAACTCGTTCCTCAGTGGTTCATGCCTTGATAAAGGTCATATATCCTGTTTACTCTTAGTTTTAACTCACATAAACAGTTACAAACATAATAAAAATCAGACAGTTTGGGCAAAGGAATTTGTCCTCGCATTCAAATATAATTGCAGTCGACGTAGAAACATAGAAAGCACAGACAAACTAGATTTGAAACCAAGTGGCTGAGGTCCTAAAACAGACCCTACATTTGAATCCATTATGTAAAAATCACTATTATGAAATTAACTAGCATGAACTTGCAACAAATTTGATATTTACTTTGTAACACTAATAAGCTAGCTTTCAGATAGGCTTACATTGCAAAATGTATCTAAATAATGTTAAGGATAAAAGTGTCATTAATTTTGGGAGAAACTCCCAAGTCATAAAAACAGCTCTGATTTATTGAAAAGAAAGCCAAAATTCTAATTTTGTTTTGATTTACAAATTACACCATACAAAAAAAATATAGGATACACTGCTTCTACCAGCATTATAATAGCAATAATATAATTATAGAAATAATATTCAACAATTGCTGAATGAGGCAGATGTCTTAATTGGTTTATCGGTCTGCACATACAGATTTAAATTTATAGTTATAATCAATTTTAAAACTGCAGAATTGTACCTCTTGGCAATAAAAAACACAGACACAAATATGTTATACCAGCAATGGTTATTTCAAAACCAGTGGTGACTTACATGTTGGCCTAAGATATATGCAAACTGCCCCTTCTCTGCTCATAGTAAAAGTAATACAGAAATGGAATATTGAAGTGTTGCCTTTTTGGGTTTTAAGGTTAACGGCGCCCTCTAGAGGCCAAGGCTGCTTGTTGGTAGTGACAGCAATTCCCTACAGCAATGTTTCCCAACCCGGTCCTTGGGGACCCCCAGACAGTTCACGTTTTTGCTCCCGCCCAGCTCCCAAAGCAAAAATGCAAACTGTCTGCCAGAGAGCCGAGAGGGAGCAAAAACGTGGACTGTCAGGGGGTCCCCAAGGACCGGGTTGGGAAACATTGCTGTAGGGAATTGCTGTCACTACCAACAAGCAATAATGAAGGATTATTTGAAGGCAGCTCAGTCAGAAAAAGAGAATTAATGGCCTTGGAAAAACCCCAGTTGAATTGTTCCAGTAAAAATATTAAACGCCCTGTCAACAGCTTTGATTAAGTTAGTATAAAAATTGCCTTTACTCTCTCAAATTCTACATCTTTTGTTCTGTGACTTAACCCCGCCACCACCACAAATACAAACGGAGTCTGGGAATGCAGCATTCCAAATGCATGTACATTCAGAGAAAATAGAATAATTTCATTATAATGCATTCATTTGTTTTCAAGTGTTTCATAACGTTATTCAGTTGGTGTGCGAATTGAATTGCTTTGGTCTTCTTAAGATCATATTGGTTTGGGTAAGCTGTGTCATTCCTAATCATAAATCATCATCTTACAGCCACAGGAGATTCATGTCTTCCTACAGTTGATTTGTCGGACAAGTACATGGGACAGTACGAAATTACAAACCAGTTTCGGCAAAATTCAGTGAAACTGAACATTGAAACTATTAGGAAACTGAATCTTAGGTATTGTAAAGCAAAAACCTGTTGAATTATCGCCATCAGACAGGCTAAAACAGCAGTAAACAGTCCTCGCATGTCTCTAGTTTCTTAATGATTCAGATAATATTTTCCAATGTGGCTTTCAAAGTCAAACCGGGATTCCTTTTTAGCTTCTAGTTACTCAGGATTACAAAAGTATCACCTTAATACTTTCCCAGGGATAAATGCAAAAACAAAAGCTTTAACTGAGCTTTCTGTAACAATAAATAGGATGGACTTGTTTCGTGATTAAATAAAAAATATAAGGTGACGATTTCCGGAGCAGTTAGCACCTCCACTAAGATTTTGCGTTTATATAACAGCTCCGGAAGGACACAGGACACCTCATTTTCATTTACCACATTAGCAGAAACTCGTTTACAATTAGATTACCTGCATGGTGAAACCAGTCTGTAAGGAAACACCCTTAAGGCAATGAGAAGCCGTGTTCAACTTACTCCTGCTTGGTGTATTTTGTGGATTCGGTTTCATTCCCTGGTTCATGTTTATTTCTAAGGTACTATGAGAACGGTAGGAAATAATCATAGTATTGTGGGATCGTGTAAAATATATTACACGCATTAACTCAAATACATGCATTAACTAGTCGTCAGCGTTACCTGCAGTTTTCCTAGGTGGGAATGGGTGCCTGGCCGTAACAAGCAAGCAAATATATAAGCGTTTTTGATTACTACGTTGGTCGTGAAATTATATAGAGCGTTTCGTTATAAAGTGCTGTAAAGCTTCCCAGTGCTTCAGCAACATGTTTGATTCCACGCAAGCTGAATCGATAAGGGCATCCCCATGCTAGCAAGACCGCCATTAATCAGAGAACCCAAGAAATATGCAAGTGTGAGCCAGTTCGTCAGTGACTAGCTGGTAAACAAAGCACTTCAGAGACACGTGAGAAACCTTATTTTATTTGCTATATGAAAACGGCCAAATAGCACTTACCAGAAAAGGCAAATTACCTATATTCACTGCTTACACACATTCAAAACGACAAACTAAACGACCAAGGTCCTGCAATAAAGTCACATCAATCCCGTCCGCACTTAAAACACCAAATAACTCACCATGAGCGCTGTTTGTTTATTTTTTTAATGATTGTTTTGAGAGCGCGGTAACCAAGTGCTACCCGCATTCGTGTTGCCCGGCCCGTGCACTTTGAACAAGCAAAATTTAACGGGGGAAACATTTCAGCTTTCACGCCGGACAAAAGTTCCCCTGCCTGTATTTCAGGGCAGAACAAACCGCATTTTGCCAATTGTCGAAAGATTAATTTATACAAATAGTTTAATTCTTGCTGTTGCTTTTTTTGCAGTTACACAACAACATGACTCCCACAAAAAGCCGCACTGCCGCCTCTCAAAGGCCAAAACCACACGTTAGCAAAAACACCCCTTTTGATACCACGTTTATGACGCTGCAGAGAAACGTTCCGCTCGCGGCGCGTCGTCATCTCTCCAAGTGCACAGATTGGTCAATTTGCCTGTACATAGAAATTCCCTTAATCCGATAGGCTGATATGAACGTCACTCTTTAAGTGGATTGGCTATGGGGCGGGACATCTGTATTTGTGGGCTATACGCGAATGAGTCTGGAGTGGAAACTGGAATGGTTCATTCTGACGGATTCTGTACTTACTAGCGTGGCATATGTTTGTGCAAGGTTATCATCCGAATACATGCCAGAATTATACGGTTTTTGTCATCTTTGTAGGGGACTAAGGCGCCAGTATCTGGAATTGTGAGTAAGTGCTGTACTGAGTGGTAGAATCGTGTCAGCCATGGGTTTCCGTAAGAAGAACAAGAGCCCACCGGTACTGAGCCACGAGTTCGTGATCCAGAATCACGCAGATATGGTGTCGTGTGTGGCTATGATCATTCTACTGGGACTGATGTTCGAGGTACTGTATCTTAAAATAATGATCAACACCTGCGAAACACTTCGAGTTGTGACAATGCGTAGGGGGCTGGGCGCAAACGCCCACCTCCCGATTCACGTATATCAGTGATAGCCTAGAAGGCCCATCTATTAAATAAGAGTACACTGATAAGTAATAAATGATATCTTCCCATTTTAAACTTATATCGTTATTCATATGGTTTATACTTGGTTTATGGTAAATCTGTAGAGGGAATGGGTAAACAATGCTTGTAGATACTACTTTGGGATTCTTGCAGCTAGCTTCAAAAGTGTTGTTTAAAACAGTTCTTTACTATATATTTTGTCTGTCTCGGTAAATAAGCCAATAATTGTGATGGTTCAACACGGAAATCAGGTTAAGTCGCATTGTTTATTGCAAGAAATATTTCAATGCACATCTATGTGTATACATGTCTCTGTATGTTATTTGCGATTAAAAATAAGTAAAGCAATTAAATACAGATCATACGACTGCTTAATTTTATTATTTAAAGTATGGAAAGTTAACGTAGGTGTAACTTTTAAAAACTGCATACGTGTGGCAGACTGGCTTGTCAACACGTGCCCGACATAAACAATGCGGTTGCGACTGTGAAGTGAGTGAAATGCACAGGACGGCTTTACAATTTTGCATCTCTGAATTATTTGTAAAACTTTGGTCCGATGTGCTTATGGCATCAGAGTCTATGAATCATCCACAGAGTGACGAAATTGGCCATATTAAACATTTTCACTGGTCACGACCTGAGTCATTCCTGCCCTTCGTGAACCTGTGAATCGTGTCTTCGTTGTTTATCGCTAAATGTTCAAAGTTGTGATTAATACGTTTTCACTTATAGATGAAATAGGTATAGACTGTCAAAAACAATGTTTTTCAGCAAAGAAAAATGCATGGCCCTTTGCTTATTATTGGTTGATATAGATAAAAATGCATAGATTGCACTGTGCTTTCACAATGTTTCATATATGTTCAAATCTATTAGGATAGTGTGATATAGTGATACGGTGTAATACACACGCAAACACATACCCTAGTTTTATTTATTTATTTATTTTTAATTAATGTTCAGCCAAAAATATGAAAGCTGTTACACCAGTTCAGGATTGTGTAATAGTATTAAGTAAATCATTGGTGTTTTTTTTATTTAATATCTGGCAGGTAACTGCGAAGTTTGCCATAATGTTCATCACAGTCCAGTACAACGTGAATAACACATTAGGTAAGTCGATATTTATATATGGGAGCAATCTACATTTTACGGTATTGCGTATATGTGTTTTTTTTCCCTCTTCACAATTTTCACAATTAAAATGCATAATTAGATTATTGAGAACCATGAAATATATGCGTTAAATGTAATTATATATAATATTGAAATGTATTTTGGAAATCCTTTAACATGTTGTTGCTTTCTAAAGAGTCTGACAGTAAGTTTTATTATTGTTATTGTTGGTGTTTTTGTTGGATACAGATGACCGGCCAGAACCAGGAAATTTCTACCAATATGGAGCGAAAGATATGGCGACTGTTTTCTTCTATATGCTGATTGCTATAATACTGCATGCTTTGATACAGGAATACATCCTCGACGTAAGTAATGTGCAAAAAAAAAAAAAAATGTTTCCACATATTCTGGCTGATAAAGAGGATTCAGGATTGCACAGAGCAGCTGCAGTGATGCTGTGAAGTTCTATCAGTCATAGCTGTTTTTGGTTAAAAAAAAAAAAGAAAAAAGTGTATCTGCAAACCACTGACATGAACATACACCACTTACTGCCGTTTCAGTTCGTATTGGCGTCATGCTACTCCGCCTCATCTCTCCCTCTCCTTTACAAGTCAAATTTGACTCTGGGTCCACATTCCTGCTCTCAGTTTCCAAAGGTCTGCATGTATGTTGCCCTGGTTGGCTGCCATTTAATGAGATGCTGCTTTGCACGTATATCAAAGATCATTATTATGGCTCATATATATGTATATAATTGTTTCCATGTTTAGCTGAAACGTCCTTGAAAAGTCCAGGTGCCGTTTCGTTTGGGGAGATGCATTGCAGATAGATTTTTTTTTTTGCATCTGGAGCACATATGTCTCATTTGATCGTATTTCAGAAAATGAATCGACGGCTGCATCTGTCCAAAACGAAGCACAGCAAATTCAACGAGTCCGGCCAGCTTGTCGCTTTCTACTTCTTTTCCTTCATCTGGGGCAGTAGCATCTTGACTGGGGTAAGAGTGGCACTGAAGGTGCCCCAGAATAAGGTAGAACCTATTAATGGATTTTTAGGCTCTTCTCAGCACTCAGACTGACTCATCTTTCTGTGTCTGACAGGAGGACTTTGCGACAAATCCGACGTTTTTATGGGAAGGATATCCACATAACCATATGGTGTAAGTTTGCTCTCATTTTTACAAACCAAACATGACTTCTGGGCTCTTGCCTGTCCCGTTTGACCATGGATGACGTGATTGTCTGTCCCTGCTTTGGTGGCATGGTGCTGCAGAAGTGTAACGCTGTAGCATTACACTCCTGGCGTGCTGGTTTTGGGTTTTGTCCTTAGCTCTGTGCATATGCATTTTCTCCCAGTGTGACACAGGTATTCTTCCACACACAAGCACTTAGGCTAATTAGTGTCTCTGAATTGCCCATGGTGTATGATTCTGTGAGTGAGTGTTCTCCATGACTGACCAGCATCCCAACCAGTGACTACCCTGACTGGTGTCCTTTATTTTCTGGGGCTTCTGGAATCTTCTCAATCAGTGTAGCTGTTCGCATGAAATAAATTACAGATTGCATGAAGAATATGCCCTGATAGACATACATGGAAATATTTTGTAATGTAAGAATGAATGCATTTATGGTAGTTTGAACAATTTTAGCAATGGGAGGCTGGGTGGGGCAGCATGGGGGCTGGCCCTGTCGTCTTACACCTACAGTGACAGGGGTTGAATCCCGCCTCCGCTATTTCTAAGTGGAGTTTATGTGTTCTCCCCGCGTTCTTTGTTTCCACCTGGTATTTCAGGTTCCCCCACAATCTGTTTCCACCTGGTATTTCGAGGTTCCCCATAGTCTGTTTCCACCTGGTATTTTGAGTTCCCCCACGGTCTGTTTCCACCTGGTATTTCGAGGTTCCCCATAGTCTGTTTCCACCTGGTATTTCGGGTTCCCCCACAGTCTGTTTCCACCTGGTATTTCGAGTTCCCCCACGGCCTGTTTCCACCTGGTATTTCGGGTTCCCCCACAGTCTGTTTCCACCTGGTATTTCGAGTTCCCCCACAGTCTGTTTCCACATATTATTTCAGGTTCCCCCACAGTCTGCTGTTTGTACCCAGCCTTCTGGCTTGTGCTGCCTGACATAGGCTCGATTAGCCCCTGTACTGGATAAGGGCTTGAAAGATGAATGGATGGATGATATTCAAGGGAAGAAGATGACAGCTGGTTTTAAAGACTTGATTAAGAAATGCCATTTTGACTTAATCATTCCTTATATGGCAATCATTTTACCTGCTGCTTACACCGGCACAGAATGTTTACACTTTGTGCTCAGTTTATTCACGTTCATGTAGGAAACAACAACTAACAGTGACATTGTAAATATTGTATGTGACAACATTTCACCGATCTTTATGAGAAAATTAGGAAATTAGTATTACATTGTTAAAAGTCCCCAGTATGTTAGCAGTTAGAATCCCACACCCAGGTTCCTCCCACAGTCCGAAAACCTGTGGTCAGTTGAAGCGGTGTCCCCTTTGCATGTGGTTATGTGTGTTTCCCTGCTTTTTGCTACTGGGGATCGACTCCCAGACTAGATAAGTGGTTGATAAACTATATAAGCTGGATATGGATGTATTTTACTACTGTCATGTCTAGAAAGTTGTGTAATTTTTTTCATTTACATGAAAGACTTTTTACCTATATTGCATTATTAATGTACGTTCTTCGCTGAATATGGTTTCTCTGTTGTAGCTTTCAAGTGAAATTCTTCTACATATGTCAGATCGCATACTGGCTTCACACTCTGCCAGAACTGTACTTTCAAAAAGTGCGAAAGGTAAGTCAGAGTCTTGCTTCCTTCATCGACAAAACGTGCATGAAAACGGGGTTATTGGGTCAGTGTATACTGTAAATAAGTGTACTGGTACTGAGTAAGTACACTACCATTCAAAAGTTTGGGGTCACTTAGAAATTCCCTTGAGTCTGAATAGGAAATATAGCTAAATAAATGGGCGAAAGTCATTGACAAAGTTAGAAAGAATTATTATTGAAATTAAAATAATGATTGTGTTCTTCAAACTTTGCTTTTGTCAAAGAGTCCTCCATTTGCAGCAATTACAGCCTTGTAGACCTTGGGCATTCTAGATGTCAATTTGTTGTCAATCTGACGAGATTTCACCCCATGCTTCCAGAACCATCTCCTACAAGTTGGATTGACTTGATGGGCACTTCTTACATACCTTTCAGCCAAGCTGCTCCCATAACAACTCATCAATAGAGTTGAGATCCAGTGGCTGTGCTGGCCATTGCAATATACACAGAATACCTAAATAATTCTTGCATAGTTTGCAGCTGTGTTTGGGTCATTGTCCTGTTGTAGGACGAAATTGGCTCCATAGGGTATGGCATGGCATTGCAAAATGGAGTGACAGCCTTCCTTCTTCAAGATCCCTTTTACCCTGTACATATCTCCCAATTTACATCGCCAAAGCAGCCCCAGACCATCACATTGCCTCCACCATGCTTCACAGATGTCGTGAAGCACCCCTCCAGCATCTTTTCATTTGATCTGTTTATCACAAATGTTGTTCTTTGTGATCCGGACACCTCAAACTTAGATTCGTCTATCCATAGCATTTTTTTCCAGTCTTCCTCTTTCCACTCTAATATATTTATCCTCTCACTCTGTTGTGCATCAGGCCTCCCTCTCCTCATTCTGTTGTGGTTGGAGCTGGTTTGTGCTGCTCTGTGAAGGGAGCAGTACGCAGCATTGTATGAGATCAGTTTCCTGGCAATTTCTCGCATGGAAAGGCCTTCATTTCTCAGAACAAGAATAGACTGATGAGTTTTGTTTCTGATCAATTTGAGCTTGTAACCAAACCCACAATTGCTGATGCTCCAGATATTCAACTAGTCTAAAGAAGGCCAGTTTTATTGCCTCTTTAATCAGCACAACAATTTTAATATGTGCTAACATTTCTAATGATCAATTAACCATTTAAAATGATAAACTTGCATTAGCAAACATAACATTCCACTGGAACACAGGACTAATTGCTGATAATGGCCCTCTGTACACCTATGTAGATATTCAATTAAAAACAGCTGTTTCCAGCTATGAGTGTTATGTACAACATTATCGATACACAGTATTTCAGATCCATCTGATGTTATTTTAACGGACAAAAAAACTTGCTATTGAAGAAAAGCAAGGAAATTTCTAAGTGACCCCAAACCTTTGAATGGTAGTATATAAGTCCCCTTTTAACAAGAACGAAACACCAAACTACATTTGTAAATGTAAATATTTGCCCAGATGTTGACGTGGCCTCCGTAAAGCATGGTTCATACTTCTCTGCACTCGTACAAACGGAGGCGTCCACGTGGACTTTTATGATATGTTTTACGTCATCGCGTTCCTCGGCCTGCTGCACTTCAGATTTGTGTTCGTACGGACAGCGTAGACACAGCTCTGGACACGGCCCGCACACACAAGCTCTTCCTCCTCGATATCCATATTGGAATGACGTAGCAAGTACACAATGTGCACAATGTGTACAACATGTTTCCTCTATGACGTTTCGGTGTCCGTACACGCAGTGTGGATGCACGAGTGTTGCGCGTGTGCAGAGAAGCGGGAGCCAACTTTAAAGGCTTTGTTCTTTCCTAGGAGGATATCCCACGTCAGCTGTACTACATTTCCCTCTACGTTTTCCACATCACTGGTGCCTATGTCTTAAAGTAAGTGAATGGCTTTAAATGAATTTAGCATCGTCTTGCCTTCCCATTCAACAGGAAAGCCATTTAGCTGAAAGATCTAGCCCTCAAATTTACACATAAAGTTCTTGCAGCCACCTTTGCAGGATTCACATTTTTTTTGACTAGAAAAATTGACTATCTCACACTGCTCGTATGTCTTCATCCCTTGCCTGTTGCATTTCTAGCAAGTCCTCACAGGAACATTGTCAGATAGAGAAGCTGACATGCAGCTGCATTGTAACAGATGACATTAAGGCCCTTTCCGTTTACCCAGCATGCAGTTCTGTGTCACTGTATGCTTTCTCGCCTTGCCTTGCCCTCAGTCTTCACCGCCTGGGACTGGTCTTGCTGGTGCCACACTACTTGGTGGAGCTGCTCTTCCACGCTTCCCGGCTCTTCTACTTCAGCGATGAGAACAAGCAAAAAGGGTACGCGTGCCTCTTCCTTGCCAGGCCCACACAAGGAGGATCCGCTGATCGCCTTTCCACTGTCCTGCCCTGTCTAGGGGTAGCGCACACACTTTTCTTACACAATGGCCATTTGAACCAATTGTTTGAGAAATTCCTGTGTTAAATACTATGCTAGCGTCTTATAACATAACGTTTCCACAGAGACTATATAATGAGAATTTATTTTGTTAGTCTCCTTTTTTCCAATTTTAGTAATTTAGATTTTATGTTAAATTTCCTGTTGTGTTCATGGACTGTCTTTATGATGAAGTAGCAAGTTTACAGAATACTGTAGTTTCCGGAATGCTGTAGTTTACTCTACGGAATGCTGTAGTTCAATCTACGGAATGCTGTAGTTCACTCTACGGAATGCTGTAGTTTACTCTATGGAATGCTGTAGTTCACTCTGCGGAATG
>JAODJW010000106.1:7224747-7239549 GCA_026777045.1 Hyperopisus bebe | reverse complement strand
GAGTGGACAGACTCATTCATTGGCAGTGGACAGCAAGAGGCTGCTTTGCATTGTGAGGCAGGGGGAGGGGAACAGAATGAGCATGGGGGTGCCCCTTTAGATCACTAGAGCAGTTACACAGTTACACCCATGTGTACCCATGATCAAATTCAGTCAACTAACATCAATATCTGATCACTCAGAATCAATTTAAGGGCCTAAATTGCCTTCTGTATTATAATAAGCCATTTGATAATGTCCTACAGAACATCTCAGTTCATCACAGTTTGAGCAACATTTTGTGTTGGACAATTTCTTTTAGCGGCACTTGCTTTAATAAACAAACAAACAAAGCTCCAGATTTTCAAAAGTATAAGCACAAGATAAATATTGCTAAACTCCAGGTAGAACAAACCGCTCTGGTGAGCAGAGAACAGCGTTACCTAAAATGCATTTCGTGTTTCTTTTTCTCTGATTGGGTTAGACGCTCTGATTGATTAGACCCATCGGTAAATGTGTTTTTCAGGGATCTGCGTTGTTGTATGCCTAGACTACAGGCTGCATGAGCTAATTATCAAACGCTTTTCTCTCCCCCCCCCCCCTTCAGTTTATTACTGTCACCTTACTTAGAACAGCTGAAATCTGACACCAGTGTGCCTAAGATCACCATGGAGACCAGCTTGGAGCGACCCAGCAAAGTCGCTCGTGAAAGCAGGACAGGTGTCCAAGACCTAAAAGAGTTTTACGTCTAAGAAAGAAAACTATGCATTCCCTTCCACTCACTTAATTCAAAGGCACACGCCGTTATGATTCCACAATGCTCCGTATCTTTTCAGGTGAGTGAAAACGGATTGAGTCATGCAATACAATTTACAAGAGAAGGAAACATTACGCTAAGTGTGCTGGCATTATATGCTACTGCAATTTTTACAGTTCGTCTGGCGACAGTTTTTTTTTTCAAAGAACATTCTACATGTTTCTCGTAACTAAATACCTATAAGATTCATTGTATAAGGTTAATTGCAAAAAATTGACATTGACTTTAGGACCTGGGTTGTTTATAATTACCACAATGTAAAATTATATGCATATGCAAAAATCACGTTATAGTAGAATAAACAGGGTAAATCAGTTAATGTATATAAAAGAAACTCAAATGGCTTTAAAGTCGATTTTATAGTGATCTTCATGCAAATGAAAATACTACTTAAAATGTCTACATCTGTCAAGAACTTGCTGGCAGTCCTTTACGGATTATTGAAAAATTCTCCGAACATTAATAATTAAAGACGCGACAACACGTAATGCATAAAACATAAGGGAAATACTGATCCTTTTAAAAGTTTACCTTGATCCTCAAAATTACTCTACCCCGTGTTAATATTAAAATGTATGACTACGCGCGAAACAGCAATACATACATTTTAATTATTACGATAAATAAGTTGTTGGCTAAAAATACATCCTCCGGGGCATTTTGTTGTTATATTGTTAGCACTAGCCATCATCGCCGGTGTTGTGTTTCTGTTCCAGCTGCATGTAGGTATTTGTAGTCCATTTCGACGCGATTAGCTGTGAACAGTAACGACGGTCACCTTAAATGAACAACTTCACTACCCATAAACAACATCGCTCGGACACAGGCTGGTTTCTTGCGCTTAGGGAGTGTTCCCCATTTAAACAAACACAGTGTAAAGATGGCGGAGAGTTAATAGTAAAAAAAGGGAGAGAGAGAGTGAGTGTGTGTGTGTGTGTGTGTATGTGAGAGAGAGAGAGAGAGAGAGAGCGAAGGAGGGAGGGAGGGAGAGAGAGAGAGAGTGGTGGTGGGGAGTGGGGGGGTTCAAAACTGGTGCGCTTAAAGGAATACGTGTGAGCGGGTAAGTTAGCTGCTGTGTTATTTCGTACGTTTAATCAGTAAAAATGCAAAAACGGATACTGTAATATCTGGTTAATCGTGGGCAGATACGAGGGGAAGCTAAGTCTTCGATTTTCCGCAGATGTTGGCGTTGGCTTGACGCCGTAATAACCCAGTTCTTAGTGCAGCGCTCGCTCATTTATTTTGACGGTGCAGAATTTAACTACTTTGCCCGAGTCGTTTAAACATTTCTTTGGATAAGCAGATATTCTTTGTTTTCTGACATTGTTAGTGTTACTTATTTTCCGTGGGGCAACATGATTTGTATACTATTTTTTTTTTAGGAAAAACAAAATATTGAAATTAGCGAAAGAATCGTACATTAATTGTCAAGTTAAGATTCTTAATGTACTTCCTGCTGCATTCATTTGCCATCGTATTAATTCATTTTGATGTACCTGATTTTCTGGACGTGTTGCTTTGAGGGAGTCTCTGGTTTTAGTCCGGTTCACTTATCGTAGGTTCGTTTAAGTCCGCTGCATTTTTTCCCCAGTCAATGAAAATGAAGCTAAACTACTAGAACTCCCGAGTAATGAGTCTGTCTTAAGCTCCGGAAGAAAAAGAACATTTATTTATTGAACCAAATAAGACATTAATTATTGGCTTGGAACTTCGCTATGTGTAACTTCCTATACCTCGTTATGTTACGTTGTTTTATTGTGTAACTTAAGGTGACATTAAATACATTAGTGTTATTTCGCTCATATGCTGTTGGACCACAGTCTGCCAGTAAGGAGTGTAATCAGCGTGTGCACTGACTGGCGGCCGATTTCATGCGCTTTATCGAAGGATGTCCTCGCCTCTTCTAAAGAATACATCGCTGTGTTCTTGCTGTAATTTTAGGTAGACGCGTATTCCCCCCAAATCCGTCTTTTAATGACCCGATCGCGTTAATTCCGTGTTTTTGTGACCGGCTGGACACGGTGCGCCTCTCCCGACTCGGACGCCGGTCGACTCGCCCTTTTCGCCGGCAGACGGCGAGCAGTCGTCGGCTTTCCTCAAGGCCGTGGTGTGAATGATTGGGTGGATGTGGTCGGCAGCGCGTTTATAAACCGCGATTTGACCTGGGAAGAGCCCCGATTCGCTTTGCTGCATGTTATATGCGATCAAAGTGCACGGCATAATTCGGAGTGCGTGCAGAAAGCAGCGCGCGGCGAAGGGAACTCGGCTCCCTCGCGGCTGATCGGCGATAACGAAGGAAAGCTGCTGTAAGTTAGTCGAATTAAAAAGCGTTTATTTTTCAGGCGTCGTGTTATTTATCGAATAGCTTCCTGGTGATGACCGCAGTGCTGTTTTCATCGGAGTATGTGCGGCGTTTTCCGTTAAGTTGGCAGGACGTTCGCAGTAGTTGGATGTTTGAGGAAGTTATTAAAGCATCCAACTTTTAACTAATTCAGTCGGTGAAACTTGTCACGGAGCATTGTTGTGAACTGTGACGTTTCCACGTACGTGAGTTTCATTTTTCTCCTTAACCCCGCAATTGTAATAAAATTACATTTTCCGACTATCACTTCAACGACTGATGTATTTCAGATTCATTCAGCAATGCACACATTTGTTAAACTGAGGCGTTAGTAACTTAGCAGAGTTCTTATTTGAGTTTCTTTATTTGTATTAGCATGTGTGAGAGGACAGTTATGTAGATGAAGATACTAAAGTCTTGACTTCAGATCACTGGTGGTTATTTCTGTGACAAGCCAAGAGAGCGATCCTCAATAAAGTTTCTGGTAAACTTCCATTTAAGTTACCGTGGTTTTAAGGAGTGGATCTTAAAGGAGTGCTTGCATCCAATTTGTATTGATTGCTGGCATCCACTCAAGGTTGTTCATTTTGTAGCGCAAAGCTTATTTGTTTGTGCATATTAAATGGTACATTCTTCTCAAACGTGTAGCTGGTTAGTGCAGGCAGCCTACTTTTGGAGGATAATCACAACTCACTGCTCATGTGGAAGTACTTATTTTAAAGTGTGCGTTGAAGACTTGTATATTTCAGTACTCTGAACATTATGTGGAATGTTCCAGCAATACAGAAGTTTACCTGTACCCCCCCGGCCCAAATGACTTCTCATGTCAGATGAATGCTGGATTTCAGATTTGGTATCTGATTTAATAGTACGTGACAACTTACTGCTTAACACAGGAGCACTATAGTGCTTTTCTTGCACTTCCTCTTGCTTGGCCAACAGGTGTCTTCAACCTGAAAATGGCATTTAAAGCAGGGAAGGTTTTCTAGTGTTAACTCAAAGCTCTGTCTCAACACTGTTAACCTGTTGAAAATGCAATTCTGTAATGACTCGCTGAGCTATGACTGATTCAGGCTTGCGAGGTTCTCATTGTGCATTAACGCTCTCTCCTTCCTAGGCTGTGCTACTTGAACCTGTGACCTTTTGGTCAAAAGTCCCCGTTCCTAATCAGTGTGCAGTCTGTTTCACATGTCTGTATAGTGGTGATGCTTGTGATAGATGTAGAAGGTTCATTTATTATGCTTCACATTACTAGCAGGTAGGTGTTAGGTCAGCCCTGCACTCTACGAGTGCACAGGTGTGAGATGAATGGCATTGAGGTTCTTCAGACTGTGTTTTTGTATGAATTATGGTTGCTGCTACAGCCTGCAGCATTTTGCTCTGCACGGTGTTTACTTGACAATGAGATGTGACAGATATACATCCCTCAAGAAGTACTTTTCCATAGCTCATGCCTTTAATTAGCAGGCTTTTTTCTGTCCACCTTGTAAAGATAAAGGACTCCTAAATCATGGGTCCCGAGTGAATGGGGGGGTGGGGGGGTAGGTGAGACTGTGATTCATCGTGCTCACCACCATGGGGGGGCTGCTGTGAGGCACGGATTTTGCTGCGCTCAGCAGATCCTCCCACTCTGGAAATGCACAGGTAAACATCTCCTTCAGAATGTCGCCTCCGTCACTCATGTGGTGTGTTTCGGGGGGAGGGGGGTGAAGTGGAAGCCCCTCCCTCTCAGAGCATTACCTCATCAGGCATCACAGAAAGCAGGATGAACTGTTGTTGTTTTTTTCCATGTGTCTAAGGGGGGGCCCCCTTCCCACGTGTCAGTGTCCATTTAAAATGAATTCATCTTATGTGAGTTTCATTGATTTCAGAGGGGAAAGTTTCTGTCCTCTATCTCCCTGTAGTTTTTTAATGTAATACAAGCACAGAGCAACACCTGAAAGTCCTGTTTTTTGATTGGCTGTAATTCTCGACCTTGATTTTCTAGTGGACTTGACTTTAGTGTTCACAGTTTTGGTCAGGCAGTCTGCTATCAGGAGCCTTTTATTAGCATTTGGCTGTTCAGGGATTCTGTGTGATTATGTTGTTGGATTTTTATAGGATTATAATTTACTGCTAAATAATATGTATTTTTAAGAAGCTGGTTTTGTGACCAAACTGTGGTATCTTTAGAGCCAGGCACTTGTTTTCAGCCAGAACTTGCAAGTAATAAGAAATGTCTGAGTAAATATCTGGTTGCACAAATATCAACCCAGAGCCTTATGGCAAAGGCTTTTTACTTTACACATGGATCATTAATCTATTGCTCATACCTGTTTTTTCCTCCAAATTTACAAATGATTAACACCACAAACAACTCGGCTCGTTGTTGTTTGAGTTGGTTTGGAATCAGTTGATTCTTTTGCATGATGTCTGGTCAGAGAGGTTGTTTTACCTGAAAGCCAGTTACTGTAGGTGGTGACTGAAAGAGTGAGCAAAAAGCCCGTTTTTGTCAATTTCAATTTTCTTCTGTAGCAATTGATTCATGGTGGGTGGGTGTCTGCAGTGAAGCAATGAGTTAGCAAAACATTTGTCACTCTAACTGTGAGAACAAGCTATTGTTTGTCATAAATGGTTTTTTTTTAAATATCCTTAGTAACTGGAACATCATGCACATTTATGTGATCAGATTGAAAATGCACAAAGTGGTTTAGGACTACAGAGCCCCACTGATCAAGATGATGCCACAATCACTTTGGAAGGTAGCCTTATTTCGTCTGGATGTTGTGCAGTCTTGCTCATTGTGCTTTGGTATTTCCAAAGAGAATTATATCCTTTGTGAGGAAAATATTAAGTCCTCCCACCGACTGAAAAGATGCAAAATATAGTTACTTCTCTTAAGTTCTGGTAGAGAGATTTATTCTTGCCCTCTCTCGTGCTATTGTCTATAGTAGAATGTCTTCCATGTGGGCTGCTTAGATACTATGAAATTAGACAATGGACTTCTCTTCCACTGTCAAATCGGTTATTTGGTCTGATTTTTAATGGAAGCTTGCTAAAGCTCATAAAGTTTCAAGGTAGTTGTATATAGTTTTCTGTTATACCCCCTACAGCAGGGTTGGACAATCCAATCCGCAAGGGGCCCGTGTCTATGCGGGTTTTTGGGATAACCTGTAGGTCAGCTGTTCAAACCCAGGTGTGAGGACTCTTCAGCCAATCAGTCCTCTAATTAGTAATCTAATTAGGGAACTGCAGCGAAAACCCGCATACACAGCGGCCCTTTGCGGATAAGATTGGCCACCCTTGTCCTACAAGGTTAGGTTGGATTTTTTTTTTTCTTTCACTGGAAGTACAAATGTAATGAGTAAATAGTGAATATCTCCCCTTCGTTTGACTTAGATGTTTTTCATGAAACTATATCTTAATGTATAAAGTTGTGCTACATGCAAAGTAAAAAATTAGTTTTAATTTTAACTGATTATACACTAATGCTATTATTATAATTATCATTATTAATTTTCACTGCAATTCAGTTCACATTTTGTCAGTGTTTCCTCTCATCTCTTAATGCAACAGATCTTGCAAAAATTCTGCGAGTGTGTTGCATCCAGCTGTTATTAGTTGTATGAAGCGAAGTTGCCATGACAACACAGTTCTGCATGCTGGCTCAAGGTCATTCATCCAGCAGTGTTGAACCATGCTTGCACTTGACAGTGCCCACACGATGCACATGGAGGGAGACAAACAACTTCAAAGTGCCTACAAATCCCAGCCAGTTCTTATGGGTTCAGCCTGGAGAATATGAACACCACCCCCCCCCCCCCCCCCAAAAAAAAAAAAATAAACTAAAGAAAAATACTCTCCTTCAGGGGCATGGGTTTATGCCAGCAGCTGAAATATTTATTTGTGAGATTTACAGTGTCCTTAAAAACTCTCAAAAGGTTGAGTTGTTTTTGTTTGTTTTGGTTTACTAATTTTTCGAATTTCTTTCAGTTTGGAGATACTCGAAGGCATGGCCTCACAGGAAGTTAAAATACTACCCAGAGAGTATGTTTGCAGAAAGCACAAGTAGTACCTTTTTTTTTGTCCCCTGTCTCATCTGGACAGTTTTTAAGGGATTCCAAAATGAGCCTTGATGGGGAGTGAGTTGGTATGTGGTCAAAGACCCATAAATATGTTGTTGAAATACTATACAAGGACACCGTGGCCTTGCTTTACGATGGCCTGAGTCGTGAAATGCGTGCACCTGAATGAGGTTGTGAAAGAGGCGTTGTGCTTTTATCCCCTTTCCATTGTAAAAGAGTGAGGCCCGTTTACATGCTGGTGGATTTCTTTGGATCCCCCTTCTCGTGAAAAGATTGGCGCGGCGATAAACGTTACCAGATGCTTCCCCTTTGGAATGGCCTGAGCGAACGCTTCAACTCTGCCTGAACTCTGCAGTTGTTATGTGGCCACCTCGTTTCATTTCAGTACTGCGGAGCCTCTCCGTTTGGCGTCAGCACGTAGCCTGAGCAACTGAATTTTGTTAGGGAGACCGGCCCCGCCTGGGCAGCGAAAGGTCAGCACCTCTACTGTGTATGACTTGCTGGGCTACTCGGCCTCTTCGTGTTTGTGACTTATTGTGAAGTTCGGTGTGTCATCCTGATGAGCTGGAAATGAGTGTTTACTTGTCTCTTCTGGCATCTTGTTGTGCCCGCCCCCCCCCCAAATCTGGCTTACGCTTTTCCATAGAAAAATGTGATGTTTTGTTTACTGACAATTCTTCAAAAAAAAAAAATAAACAAACATTAACCTTGATTTCCTGAAACATCATGCTAGGCTTTGGTGAGGTGTTGATTAGAGTTCATATTGAATTCATTATTTTGAGGTGTTTTGAATTTACGTTTACCATCATTGTAACATCTATCCCTTACGAATAATTTCCAGTATAAATCGATAAATGTAAGAACAATATTCATCTTAAAACATGGGTCAAAAGTATGCTCAAAGCTTCATTGTGAATTTTTTGAAAAAAATCACTTTTCATTTCATGCATTAAATCCACAGACATTGTTGGAAAGCATATAAACCTGATCTATAGATTGTTTTATGCTATTATTGTCAAGTAAAGCAGAACTAAATATCAAATATGTTGCTCACATGCACGCATGTTCCTCAGCAACCTTTATTTTCTGGCTACGTGTGATTCTCATTTGCCAAGTGTGGGATGAACAATTTTTGATGGCTAGAAAGGAGTAGGTTTCTGTCCATGTACTCTGAGATTTTCAGTCGCTTCATGGGAGCTGCTTGCTCACCTCGGAGGAAGTGTTTCTTCAGTGCCAAGTAATGACACCCTTGGAAAAAATGAGTGAATGAGGGTGAAAAGACTGCGTTATATTGGTGGTTTTCCGCTTTACAGTAAGTAGTGTCACTGTATGATGTTTTAAGTATTGGAAAAGAACCAATTGTCTTAACTATTGGATAAGAAATGTTTAACAGTTAGCAGATATTTCTCCTGGTTAAAAGGAATTATTGAAAATCCTGACTGGTTTATGTGGCATCCCACTCAGCACTATTTAATATCTGCTTCTGCTACAGGCTCCTCTGGAACTGCAGTAACAGTTATGCTGGTGAAAAGATGCAGCAGCAAGCAATTTGCAATTAAAGTAATTTTCTTTGAGGGTGTAGTGCTTTTGGGATGATGTGGGGATTTGGGGCCAGATCTTTGTGCCTTTTCTTTATGTGACCAGAGAATTTTTCCAAGTGATCACAAGAATTTTGGAAAATCAGATGGCTGCAGAATAATCAACTTTTTGGATGAATATAGTACAAAGCATTTTTTCTTTGTCACACTGACAAGCTGGCTTAAGCTTTTATGTGTGGTATTCGTACATGTTGTTAAGTCTCAGGGATATGGAGATTTTCCCTGAAGAAGGCTGTTAGCGGCCATGGTGTAAAATAAGTGCTCCCTCTTCTGTACTTGCCAGTCTGATTGTGAACTGGACATTGATGTGGTTTTGTTGTGTTTCCAGTATACACCATACCCTTAAACAACTACATAATTTTTCTAGTAAAAGCCAAAGTGATATGTTGCCAACTCCTCCCTGCTTAACTTTTAATGAGGTTAACACGATGAATCCCTTAATCACTATAACGGTGCCTTACTGCATCAGTTAATGGTGGTTTACCTGGCATCCTTTTAGGGAAAGTGGTTGTGAATAAAGAAAGGTTTGTAATCAGATCTCCTCCGTTTAATCAAGGTACGGTCAATGATCTTCTACATTGGTTGTAGATTAGAAGGCAGATAAGGTTGGTGACCCCACTCGCAGTAAGATGCCTCGATTCGCATTGCTAGCTCCACAGTCTTGGCTTTGTCAAGGCACCAGGAAGCAGCATCTTTGGCTGCCGATCATGTTGGCCTGTAACTAATGTCTTTTAAGGATGCCTATACTCTGCTCCGCTGATATAGCTCATGAGAGTTTTACTCATAACAAAATGTTCTGACCGCAGAAAGAAAAAAGATTGGTTTAAAGAGAGAACCAATAAGATTGGTTGGACCCTCCTCCTTGACAATCAGATGTCTTAGCCCAGCCTCCTCTAGTTGCTTGAACCCACCTCCACTACAATCTGATTTTTTTTTTTTTCTGCGCGCCAGTTCCGCTTAGTACGACTTCTGGCCGCTACTCCCGCCTCGCAGCAGCGTAGCGTGCGTACTCCCAGCATCCTAGTTCTTTGTACTTGCGTATATCCTTAAATGATGTTGAATAACGACTTACGAACATTTCAAGTTATGAATGGCCATTCGGAACGCAAGTCATTCGTAACTAGGGGAGCGTCTGTATAACTCCCACGAGCGCTGATATACAAGTACTCCCACAACGGCCCCCTTTTCTAGCCCTCTCTACACTTGAGACCCAGAAACATGCCGGACTTGTCCATATATAGACTGTGTATGGAAGTGGTTCAAACTGAAGAACTGCTGGTGTTTTCTCAGTGCTGTTCCTTTGTGAATGGTGCGACTGATGTCCCATGTACATTAAAAGTAATAAAAATGGTAAATAAAAATAAATGCTAAAACCACTAATGGTACAGTCACGGCTGTGATTTTTGCCTCCACTGGAGCGGTCACCTCCTGGTCACAGTCCACGTACAGCATCATTTCCATCAGCTGTCATCTTCTGCTAGGCATCTTCTGCAAGCTTCTGTTAATTGTCATACCCACTGAAAAGCTGGCAGTTGGTGCATGAAAACGGTAACTAATGATCAAAGGATGAAATGCTTTCTTTCAGATTTCAGGCTGGATATCCGTAAGGATATGCTGTAATCAGTCAGAGAAACAGCAATTGTTGAACAATGTGCTATTGTTTATTAGCTGCCTATTTACCTATATAATTACCTGACGGCCACAGCCATTGGGGCTAAAAGTCATCAGTGTTTAATTTTTTTCACAACACTTGATTAAATTATGTGATGACAGATTTAAAAAAAAAAACTGATGATGGATTATCTGCTGTGGCACGGATTGGCTAATGCTGTCAGATTGTTTCTTGCTGTTTAATCTTACAAAAATACCATTGACTAGATTTAGAAATATTGAATATAGATTTAGAAATTAAAAGTAGCTAATCCAGCTAATCCAGCCTTTTTCACAACTGAACACACAACTGAAAAGCACCTTAATTTGATAAATTGAAATACTGTTTGTCCTAGAGCAGCAGAGTTCATGATGGTGGAGTCCAAGCATGTAGTTCCTTGAATTTCCGTCTGAGCCGTGATCTTCTGTCCCGAAGGAGAAACCTCTGATGAGGCTTGGAGAAAAGAACAAGCACAGAGTCCATGTTTTTTTTTCACCTTCTTGCATATTGAAAACAACTGTTCTAACCAGGGAAGTGTATTCATTGTTCCTTTTCGTACCCCGGGAATGCTGTGGGATTAAATGAAAACAGCCCGGTTGATGGTTCATGGTATGGAACGGGTCTGAAACCTTCAGATTCATATGATTTGTCATGCAAAAGATTGCAATGATGAGCAGCCAGACTTCTTCAAGACTTTCTACTGCAGCTCCAGGGAGGATAGTGACATTAGCTTGGATGTTTTTGAGGACTACCTGTTTCAGTTACCCTTTCATACATTTCTTTCAGTAGTAAAATCGTATGTTAATAGCACAGAGAGACAATTTTCCTTAGCCTTTTACCCCCAGGGGTATTGATACACACTCTTGGAGGTCATTCAGCTTTAGCTTTTTCTGTTCATTTTTCTGTTAGGTTCTTGATCCGCAAGGTTCTTCAGCCAATCAGGCTGCATACTTTGCATGTCCTTGTTAGCAGCGGGTGCATGTGGAGCTCCGCATGTTGACTGGGAGAGCAGAGCTCATTGGTCCCGGCAGATCAGGCTGTTTGGAGCAAGCCACTTTCTCCCAGCAGACAGGCAGGCTGGCAGGCCGGCCTGGGCGGGCAGAGCCTGTGTGACGTGCTGCTCACATGGAGCCGAGGTGGAGGGGGATGGGAGGCGTAGGGGATGTGGCTTTGTTATCGGCAGGGTGGGGGAGGAGGCAGCAGCACTAGGTTTAATGTGCTTTTTTTCTTCTTTTTTTTTTTTCTACTGCTGAAGCAACAATGGCTGGCAGCTTCCTGCCCCAGTACAGGCACCAAGCTAGCTGGAGTAGCACAGCCCTAAATGACTCTGTCCATGAGTCAGGAAGCCATCAGCAGCATCATCAATGTTACGTGCGTCCCTGCACTGGAAACGAAACTTTGCTTTCAGTTCCGACGGCCTGCTTAAAAATGAATGTGTGAGCTTTCTGCTCTTGCCGTTCTCTTCTGTCTGGGCCGGGCTGCTTATGGCCAGGGGGGAGTGTCCTCCGATCCACATTAATAGTTCGCCTGCGGTGAAGGTGACGGCACGGTGGTGGCTTTGAAGTGGCTGGCCCACTATCCCCGAGCATCTTTTGTGTGGTCTGGACATGCGTGTGCTCTGCTGTGTCAGCGTCGCCCGGCTTGCCGCCAGTCGCTTGTAACCGTACCGCGGCACCTGTTTTGTTTTGTTTTGTTTGTTTTTGTTTTGTTTAATTTGTTTAATGCTGTAAATTTGAAGCTGTGATCCGGGTGCCGTGAACGGCGCTCGAGGTCCCTTCGGTCCGTCTCCTTGGCTGCCTGTTTGTTTGAGCCGTTGTCAGAGAGACATCACCAGCTGTCCTTGGGGAGATTTGCTGTCAGGGGAAGCGCAGGAAGGAAGGCAGGGAGGCTTTTTCGACTCCAGTCACCCATCCACCCCTTACCAATGGATAGATAAACTCGCTGTGTCCCCAGAGTGTTTGAGAAAGTCCTGTGAGCTTTTGAGTGCAGTGTCCTCAGCCGGTGAGCAAGTGTGCTGCTGTTCAGGGCGGTGGTGCTTATTTTGGATTTTGGAATGCAAATGAAATAGCTTTACATCTCTCTTTGTACCTAAAGTTTTTCCTTCTGCCCCGTCTCTGTTTCTGCAGTGTCCAGATCAAGTTAATTGTTACATTAGTTAACATTAGTATCATTAATCGCCAAGAACCCCCTCTTTGTATGTCTTTGTTTACATCAAGATAATTGGTCAGTAATTTATTTTAAGAGGATTAGTCTCCGTGCTTAAGTAGTGATCACTTGTTTTTCGGTTGGGAAAAGGATGCGAGCTGTCCGTGTAGAGGCTTGATGGGTAAGTTTCCGGAAGTGTCCCGTCCTACAGGAAGCACAGCCTGTTCCGTCCGTCCAGTGGGAGCAGCGCAAGCTTCTGGCCTCAGTGGAGGTAGGATAGTAATTGACATTGTTAATGTTGAACTTTTGCTCACCGTGCAATTAACTGTGAAATCCAATCCTAGTGGTAACCTAATCCCCAGTACCCCTGAGGATAGGCGCTAAAGGCTTCTTTATTTTGCCGCTGATGGTGGACAGGGCCTCCTCGTGTCTTCCAGCGGGGCTTTCAGGTAGCTAAGTGGGGGGAGAACTTGGATGAGTTGGGATTCAAGGTTTTATTTTGTTGAGTCTTGTTTTGTTTATGGTGTCCCTGATTTGGCAGAGATCAAGTAATGCGAATGCTTGGGTGTGGGAGGGGCTTCTGGGCCGGAATTCCCGGGCAGCTGTGGATAGGGCATCTGTACCTCTGTCTGACAGGAAGCTCTGCAGGGCACCCAGATGCCCACACTGTGTCTGCAGGTGGAGCAGCGGGCACTGGGTGGGAGACCAAGGCCTGACCTGGGCTGTGCTCAGCCCCTCAGACCGTTTCCTGCCCCCAGCTCATTCCTATCCAGGGCAAAGGTTATCAAAAAAAAAATGTAGAATGAGAAAAAAGAGGCATTCCTCTTTTTTGTCAGAATATGAGTGTTAGTGTGTGGCTGTCTCTGATGATGAAAGTTTGTTCCTTGCATTTCCCTGCCCGTATTCCTCTCCGCGGTGAGGGAATTTCAGCGATGAACTGGAAAGTGTGATCATTAGGCATCGTGCTGATAGGCCGGCCGCGAGCGCGTCCTCCTGTCGTCTCCGAAGGGGCATGTTGCAGGAAATCGCCTCTTCGACTGTAAGCAGTTGTACCAACCTTGCCCTTAACGAGTAGCCATCCGACAAAGGGCTTATTGACAGGACAGAGTGGTGCAGGAATACTGGCAGTAACGTCAGTCCTTATTGTTTTTAAGCATAGGCTCGCTAAGAGTTGAAGTTTGATCACCAGTGTCTGACTGAACATGCCCATTGTAAGAGCTGCAGTTCATTCAAATATCTTAAACATGCAGCCATTGTGGAGTCCATGGTCTTGGACTCTCTTAAAAGGGCGCTTGTTGAGTTGACTTCAGACCCCAAAAGGCTGAATTCAAAAGATGATGAATCATGTAGATTTCAAGGCAATATAATGCCTTTATATTCTCTGAAGGTCTTGGTCCCTAAACGGACTGAGAAGGCACCCAGCACGCAGAACTGGTATTTTTCCCTGCCTTTGGATCATGGCTACACTCCACGCCCACAGTAAAGAACGGGGGCCCTGGCCGTCGGTAGCGAGGACAGCCAGACGCCATGAGGAGGGCGACAGACAACGCAGTGGCGTCTGTGTTCACTTACAGTGCAGAAACTGGCCGGAAAGCAAGGCCATGGATAGGTCAGCCTGAGCTGTTTAACCTTGCATTTCTGCCTTGAGTAGGTTTTTCTGTAATGCAAACAAACGCTGGTTCTCGTTGTTGTAGTGGTGTAATGTGACAAACAGCAGGATCTCTCTGTCAGAGTCGTGTGTGTGTGTGTGTGTGTGTGTGTGTGTGGGTTATGTGTGGTTCTCACGTTTTTTTCTTTCTATATTCGATTTAAAAACAGACTGTTCTTAGTGTGTCTATTTGATTTCACTTACAAATTTAAAAAAACCATAGGATGTCTGAATTTGTGTGGAGTTAAATTCTTTCCTCGGGTTAAAGTTCACCAGCAGCAGAGCTGCACTCTGATTGGCTGAGGAGAGGTGAAATTAAAACCATGGTAAACTTTTGACCCTGCAGGAGCCGCGTAGAAACGCCCAGTGCTGGCATGGAGCGGAATTCTTTCTCTTCCTATGTTTCCTCCGTGCAGTCGTGTGGAGCTGCATGTAGACTGGCTGAGGGAGGGGACAGGGGGGGCTGGGGGAGGTGGGAGAGAGCCAACAGCGAAGAGAGGCAGCAGCTGAAAAGGGGGGGGGGGGGCGGGGGGCCTCGGGCCTTTTTGGCCCGGCAGCA